>JAMAKF010000007.1:1064520-1076027 GCA_023628655.1 Sarocladiaceae sp. R1802
TCACATCTTCGACAATTCTACATTAATTCATCCAGGTTCGTACTGCAAGACTTTTGGCATCGTATGTTTGGCCCCCCCCCCCCCCCCTTCCCCCCAGATGTCGAGCTAGCTACCTGACGTTCATCTGAGGAGGGCCCCGGATATCAGGCCCTTCAAGCCATATACACATATACACCGCTTGCCACACGCACCTTGTACAAACAACAAGCGTTGCTGCTTCTGGATGTTCTGAAATACGACTGGAAAAGGTGTGGTACGAGGAGAGTTGCAGTCAATAAGGCAGCAGCTTGAAGCTGTGTTCGCATGACACGCGCCATCGCGCAGAGCCCGCCATACTTAGACGTTTACTCGGCCTAGTCTGTTCTGTGAGCAAAAGAAGCAAAGTCTGGAGGACTTGCAACCAGGCGGAATGCGGTCAGTACATCCCCTACATTCGTTCAATACCGGCTTGAGGCGAGATCAGATTCACCTGATCTGTTCACCTGCATCTCCAGCGCCGCCGGCGTCAACATACCATTTCCCCGCCGAGTGTACTAGACACGCCCCGACCGTCACGACTCAGAGGCTTGTCCTGTAGTTTCTCGACCATGGACTCGGTCGAGCTGTAGGCGGTCTGCTGGTGTGCATTGTGGCTGAACCCAGCATATCCTTGCTGCATCTTCGCGAGGCTGGTCTCGAACGTGTCATTGTTAACCTGAATCGCCCCGAGGGAGCCCTCGTGCTCATCGTCTTCCTGGTGTTGACGTTGGAGCTGACCATGTGATACTCGAGCTGCAACAAGTAGTCGAGATGCGTGGAGGCCCGCGAGCAAGGACCGGAAGGAGAACGCATGTTCTTTGGGAGGCGCCGGGTGTGTCGCTGAAGGTCCACATCTTGTAATAGATGATCTGCTGCTCCGGGATCTCCTGAGGTAGTTGAGAAAAGTCCTGGTGCATTTACTGCCAGAGTTGGCTCGTTGATCGGAGCAGCGATGCGGCTTTCGTGGATTGCTGGATATGATGACTATTGGCTTGGTGTGAACCTTGATGACCTCTCATTCCGGGAGCACATTGTCGAAATGTTGAGGCCAAGTCTGTCTGCGACTTTGTGTACGTGAACGGTCTAAGACTGCAGCGACGGGGTGTGCGAAATGGTCTATGCGATCCTTTTGGATAAAGTCCAAGAGTTCGTACCACTGCAATACTACTACCACTGATGAGTATTCTGTGCGCTGATATGAGCAGGTTTCCCCGAAGGATCAGGATAGTGGAACCGGGCCTCGAAGGTTGTCATCCCAAGTGGCAATACTTTCGACCACTTAGGCGAATTCAATCGTCCAAAGATTGCCTATCATCTGGTCTTGGCGTCTTACATTCCCCAAACCCCGAGTTTCCGGCGGTGTTGTGGACTTCGTGATCTTCAATCCGGGCTTCCTCGGACTCTCACCGACAACTCACCATTTCGCGCACCCGTTCCATCCACCCTCACCCAGCAGCTGTCGAGCACAAGCAAAGGGGACGCAATGCTGCTCGGTCGCTGATACAGAATGCATCCCTTGAAGTTCTCATGGCTGTTCGCAACTCCCCTATGGTCCTCGTCATGTCTTGCCCATAAATCGCCGTCCGCCCATTCCGGCGTCGGCCTCGTCGGATATGGCATTGCCATGTGGGAGCCGTCGTGCGCGTTCGCATGTCGGAACTTACTGACGCTTTCGCCTCTTGAATGCTCAGATCACCACGATGGAGGACACGGGCACTTGATGGCGAGGCACGGTGGTCACGACGAGGAGTTCTCAACATCGGCCGACTGCTTCAACCACGACCGGCCTTTCCTGGTGACGCTCGCATGGTGTCTTCATTTGCACTGCGAAAAGAGCGAGGGTACGGAACTTTGGCAGCTGGAACGGTTTTGGGAGACTGATGCCGTACCCGAGGCCCATCATGCTCCGAACTACACCTACACCGAGGCATTGGCCCAGTTAGACGATGAAGGCCCGAAAGCGCATTTCTATCGAGGACGTGAAATGAAGGAGCCGAGTGCTGTCTCAGCAAAAGACGTTGCACCGTTTCAGACGTATCTGGACGACTTTGCACGCACGGAGACTCAGCATTCGCGATATGGGTACGTGAGCTCGTTCGCCTTCTTAGGGACTCGACTGATCTGTATGACAACAGGATTTTCTTGTTCTTTGTGATGCTACTTGCACCTCTCGCGCTGGCTCTTATTCAAACCCTCATTTTTGCAGCCTCACGAGACCTTGAACGCAAAGTCTTAGCTCATTTGATAGAGCCTGCGATATGGGGTCGTCGACATCTCGTCAGCCTTCCCTACGACATCGGCATGGCTCCCCTCAGAGGCCAAGCCCTGTTCATCTCCTTCACAGTCCTCCTCAACCTCGTTCTATCAGTGGTCCGCTATAAGGGCTCGATACCGAACTCGAACTACGAGAACGAGAGCGACGCTTTCTGGACCTATTTCTCGAACCGCGCCGGGTATCTGTCGTTCGCGAACCTTGCCGTGGTGTTTCTATACAGCGGTCGTAATAACCCCTTGATACGGCTGTCGGGTTGGAGTTACGGAACCTTTGTTCTGCTGCACCGTTGGATCGCTTACATCTGCATCACCCAAGCCTCGGTCCATTCCCTCATCAAGCTCATCAAACACATTCCTTACTTCTCGAAGATGTTCGTCAAGTTGTACTGGAATATTGGGTTTGGTGCATTCATGGTGTTCATTGCCATGTTTGCGACTTCCATCCTACCCTTCCGAAGGCGGTGGTACCAGACTTTCCTAGACATCCACAACGTTCTCGCAGTAGGGGCTGTACTGTTGTGCTTCTTCCATGTTTACGTCGAGTTCGGATATTCGTGGGGCTACGAGAACTGGATCGTTCTCTCGGCTGTGATCTGGAGCCTTGAGAGGGTTGTTCGGCTGGTCAAGGTCGCTCGTCATGGCGTGCGTACAGCAGTGATCACACCTCTCGACGGCGAATACTGCGAAGTCACGATCGATGGAGCAGCAGAGACAGGATATGTCTACTTGTATTTCCCTCGACGTTGGTGGCGGATCTGGGAGAACCATCCATTCTCGGTCGCAAGTGCGGTAGACACATCGAAGTCGGGGACCTCGTCGTATACGAAGCCACAGGAAGCAGGTGACACCATGTTTGAAGTTGGATCGGATGATGAGAGCGACAGAGATGTGCATGAGTGGCAAGGTGCAGCAGACGATGCCCCGCATGAGACGTTGGCCCGGAAGCCTGAGGACTTGAGGTTGATGCCTTTGCCCCCGAGACTTGAGGACGGCGCTCTACCGAACACACCGTCGTCCTTGCGAGAAGACGACCGACTGCTGCCAGATGAAGAGGCAGACCGTGATATGGGGAGCGATGGAGATGATACTGTACTCATCCGTGGAGATCGATCTGCAGCTGCACGCCTGTCCTTCCTCGTCCGGCGGCAGCGAGGCTTGACCAACCGACTCTTCCGCTCGCAACAATCCCAAAAGGTCCTGATAGAGGGGCCTTATGCTTCAATATCGACCAGCGCGTCCCTCGCTACGGCCTCTCCTCAAGTCATCTGCATCGTAGGAGGCAGCGGTATCACAGCTGTGCTGCCGCTTCTGCGGTCTCGTGCCTCGAGCGCTTCGGGACGAACAGTCCTATACTGGAGCTGTCGATCAGAAGCCTTGGTAGAAATTTCTGCGGTCAGACAGTTTGGCACTTTCATCGAGTCTCATATCCTAGTCGGGCGAAGGTGGGATGTGGAGGACGTGGTCTCGCGGGAGACTGGCGGAATTCATGGTGATGTAGCAGTCGTCACTTGTGGGCCTGTGAGCATGGCAGACGATGTGAGACACGCGGTTGTGGAAGCGAATAAGAGGAGGTCTGGGAAGGGTATAATTCGCCTATATGAAGAATGTTATAGCTGGTGAATAATGAGATCATGGCAAGTACCTGGGCGTTGTCTTGGACGCCGAGCAGAGACATCACGATATGCTTCATCAAAGGTGCCAATAATACGGGGTATGTCTCTCCTGTTTCGTGACCTCGTCCAAGGCTTTTCACATCTTCAGACTGCTTATGAACTCCCTCCGACTCACTTTCCACGGCTTCCAGAACTGCTCCCCCCAGCTGTGTATACACTTGACCTCCTCCGGCGGCCCCGTCCACTCAATCACCGAATCCGCCTCCTTCTCCGTTCTCGTCAGTTCCGACACATACCCCTTGAGCTTCTTGATCTTGATCGCCTTTTCGTTCGAGTACTCTAGGTTGACCGTCGGGATCACCGCGATCTTGCCGTAGCCTTTTGCCCAGAGATCCTTGCAGAAATTCTGCGGCTCGCCGTGTCGACAGTGGCCTTTCTTCGCGTCCCGGAAGCGGACGCCTTCGAGGAGCGGCGCTGCTGAGAAAGCGGCTGCGCCGTTCCAGCAGGAGTAGACCTGGAAGGGCTTTCTGGCCATGAGACGGGTCTTTGTGTCTGCGTCGTTCCAGAAGAGGTTCCAGGCAGAGTCCCAGCTGCCGTTGTCGGGAATCTCGAAGAAGGAGTCGCCATTGATGCCGCGGGCGACCCAGACATCGTAGAATGTCGGATCAGGGCCGACGTAGGTCCAGTCCATACCGCAGGTCATGTCGGCGCCGAGTTTCTGGCGCTGGAGGGCTAACTCGAGGATGTCTTCGGCACAGGCGGCCACGTCGTTGATGAAGAGGATGGTGGTATCTGAGTCAACAGCCTCCTTGAGCTGTTCAAAGATGGGCTGCAACGCCAGGTTCCGGAGCTCTGCCAGTTTCGCAATTCGATTGCCCTTCTTAGGGTCGATGTCGGACGAAGCATAAAAGTAAGGGATATTGAGCCTCTCGAAGAAGGGTGCAATGGCTTTGAGGACATCCGCGGTGCCATCGGGCGAGTTGCCCTCGACGATTGACAAAGCGCATCGCTCTGAACCCAGAAATTGAATGGCCTCGACTATGCTGCCAAGTAGTCGTGGCAATACCTCGAGATTGTTGCGCAGGTTGAGCGCGAAGAAATAGTCGAATCCCTCAGTTGCTGCGCCATCGCCGAGGCTGGAGCTCTTCAAAGTCGCGTATCTCGTCTCGTTCAAGGCCGGGCATTGAAGAAGCTTGAATGTCGTTGATGCGGGATCGAGGATGGCAGAGACGTATTTCTCGATCTTGGGAGACTGTAGAATGGTTCCTGTTCAGGTCAGCAATTGGGCCTTTGGTTCCTCTGCCAGTGTCACTGACCGTTTCCTATGTGCAGTTTCGGCAGGGTTGGCGTAGGTGAAGGTGAAGGTGAGACATGGACCGAGGCTGCCGTTGGTTGTTGAGTCTCGGTCACCGGCAGGATCCCGAACTCTTGTTCGAACCCATCTTGAGGAGGTTCATCTTGAGGAGAACTCTGTGGCTCCTTGCTCGGCTTCTCGGTTTGTGTCGCTGACAACGAAGGGACATGCCATGCAGGCTGTACGACTCGGGAGAGATAGGCGCTGTTTGTGTAGAGGCTGACGGCGATCACGAGGAAAGCCAGTACAGGCACGACCAGCAAGAGTCTGCGATCGCGGTACATGGCGACATTGTCATTGTTCTTGTTCTTGTTCTTGTTCTTATAAAGCCATGGCGACCAGCAGAATTGAATTCTCCGAGTTGAAGAGGGACAAAGTCCTAGATTCGCGTTATGGGTTAATGAGCTGAGAGAAAAGCAGGGGACCTCGTGGGGGGGACCAATACCGGTTGCGGCCGTAGCGCTGACGACTGGGATGCCACGCCACACGTCCGGAACGATAGTAATACGACCATCACATGCAGTTGGCTGTCAAGTTTGGCTTGCCTTTACCCATCCCTGTTCCCGGTTCGCGAACTGTTCGCCGAGAATGCCCAGACCTGTCAGTCTAAGGTGGAACTCATGTGAAGGCATCCGATGAGCAGCTCTCTGTAAGCCACGACACAGCCAAGAAATCCCATGACCAGCTATCTCAGCTTGAAACGGCTTCAGATGTTTCTGAGCTCCTGAGACGAAGAGGTGTACCCTCTCTCAAAGACGTTGGACCCTGAATTTGTTGACAAGGTTGTGAGACTTGAACTGTTACAAACTGCACGAAAACCAACAACCTCAAGATGAGCACCTAACGATTCCCCAGACTTATATGCGCCACTACAAGAGCGGCTCGAGTACACTTTTAGTAACCAATAATTAACCTATGCAGATGAAAAGATGGCATGTATTAGTTACCGAGTGACAACCCACAACGAGGATACAGAGCGCCAGCTCAACTAGAGTCATGAAGTCAAGAAAGACGACGCCTCGAAAGAAGGCTGCACCTCTTGGAATTTTTGCACTGTCCCCCAAATCTTCTCAATATCCTCTCTCGTATCTTGAAACGCCGGAAGACCGCTCCTCTTCGCACACGTTCTGAACCAGGCCATGAAATCCTCCCTCAGAGCAGGCTCGGCAGCTTCAATCGCCGCAATGTACGCCGGCCAGATCAGCCGCACAGAGCCATTCCCCGCCGCTCTGTCCAGCGTCTCGCACCTCTTCAGACACTCACTGACGCCTCTGACAAGATGCTGGAGCGTCGATGCGTCAACGTCGTAGACTTTGCGGTAGAAGTATATCGTCAGAGCTTGCTGCATCGCCGAGGATAATATGTCCAGGAGTTGTTGGCAGTGGTGCTGCTCAGGGTCTGTGAGAGGCGCGAGGGCGACGCTCTCGGGTTTGTTCTTGAGGCTCAGGATAAAAGTCTCAACTTCCTTGGCCCCTTGCATGAATTCCTTCAAACCTGTGGCGAGAGATCCGGCGAAGGCGTCTTCTTTCCATCTCCTGAGGCGGATAGTCGCCGAAAGAAGAAAGATGTAGATCTCAGGAATGCCAAAGATCTCCGGATACTGCGTCGCTGCCCAGACGCCCGGGTACTTGAGATGAAGGTCATTCTCCCCCTCGTCCTGGCCTTTGACTCTCATCATCTGCTCGTCCAGGTTCTGAAGATCGAGAGCGCCAAAGGAGAGACCATCATAGCTGAAGGAGACTGCGCCGCTGGACTCTATAGCTTGACGCACGTGGCGACGATGCTGAGAGTCGACACGCCCAAGGTACGTGCTCTCATGGAGCATCCGCTCGAAGACATAGCAGTGGTGAAGTAGTCGCACTTTGCGAGACTTTCGACGGCTGAGGCCTTTGACGCGGATGAACTTCTCCGTCTCGAGGAAGTACGTCTCCGTCTGGTCCAGGTTTCGCGATACCGTGGAGATCTGGATCATCGTGAGGAGCGCCATGAGAATGACCTTGTACTTGGCCACCTTTGGCACGTCGTATGCCGTGTGCAGCATAAGCCGCGCGTGCTCCCTTGCCCTCTGTTTGTACAAAGCAGCCTGTTCTTGCCACCTCTTTGACCCGTGTATGTAACTCAAGCTGCTTGCGCTGCTGGAAAGGATGCCGAAAAAGGTGCAAAGGCTGGCGTGCGTGAGTTCCTCGCCCATCGTGATGGCGGCGAGACAGGACTTGACATGTGGTATGAAGAGGATGTGCCATGGCGTCTTGCTGTGGCGATATGGTGTAAGTCCTTGCAAGACCGTTGTAGAATAGTGTTTGAGGAGATAGATGGCGTCCTGTGGCGTGTCGACTTCGATAGTTGGCGGTATACATGTTTCTGAGGGCTGAACCTGTTTCAGGGGACTCTCTGGCGACGGCGACTCCCTCGGGAGGGATATTTCTCGTGGAATTAGATCAAGTCCTCCAGTTCTCTGGTCCAGTGTTGAAGCCGTCTCTGCAACAGCCAGGTTTTGAAAGCAACTCGTCTGCGGCGACGTCGTCCACCATTCTGACAAGTTGACCGGCTCCAGGCTTGTCCACTGCACTTCCCCTGCCCATAAATCATCCATGAATCCACAGTCCCTGGCTTCAGGAGCCGACTGTTGGGTTTTGGAGATAACGAGACTCTCTTCAGCTGCGTCGAGCTCCTCCATGAGGTCATCACTGCTTGGGAGTGTCACCGAGTCGAGCAGCAGCTCATCCTCTTCCGCACTTCCTGCATACTTGGTCGACTCCGGACTAGTGATCCCGAGTCTGAACACTCCAAAGGGACCCGATACCCTCTGAACATCTTGTGATTCGGGCGCATCCTCACAGTCTTCTTCGATCTTGGCGATATGCCACAAGGCTCGGTCGGGGGCAATGCTCGAAGTGAGCTGTGAGCTCATACGTTCACGCTCCTGTTCAGTGAGGATAGGTCGTCGATACCGAGTCGGCCCCTTTTTTTCCGTCTTGTTCTCGAAATCGAAAAAGATGTTCTGAGAGTAGCCGCCGCATGGAAGACCAGAGGACTGGCATGTATTGCACCTGGGCCGTTTCTCGTCGCACTTCATACGCCGACGTGGACACTGTCCGGGGCCATTGTTAGTCCACACATGTCCCTCGAGTTGACAACATCACACTTCACAAGCGCCTCAAGGTAGAGTGGAATCGTACTGTATTGCAGCCTCGGAACGAGCGCGTCCGTCGGGTATTCGTGGCCGCGACGGTCGACTCTGTAGGGAGACACCGAGGACTCAGCATGTCGTCGCTAGCAGGACAGATGTTTGGTGCGCAATTCTACTCAGGAGAAAGCCTCGACCAACAACTAGAGACTAAAATTGTGATAGAAAAGGCGGTTGAGGCGGTTGACGGTGCTATACTGGCAACTCGATGTGATGATGGAGGCTGAGGTCACCGTCCCCTCCTCTCGTGGGCTTGAACTGAGAATCCGGGGATACCCATGCAGGGACCACTTTCCAGCGGGGACCTACAACTAACTACCTGACGTGAACGTTGATAAGGTCGAACGATACAGAGCACTCGAAGTTGCTGCCAGTGGGACTTGATAGTAAAGCGTCGGCATGGATGGAGCCGCCTCTACCGCCCACATGAGATAGCCTAGTTAACTCGTAGTTTCATGTAGTTGCTATCATCACGAGACCCAGTCGACCTGGCAAAGTGCTCCAAATCGAGAAGAAGTGCACGGGCCCCGGGATGACTTGCCTGAATCATACCTCATTACTGTCTCCCTGTCTCTCCACTTGGTCCGATAGCGCTTCCACATTCCGCCTCTAGACACACACACACACACACACGCACACATCATATGCAATACACGCCCGCCGTCGATTAGTTGCCGTTTCGGCATTGGAACCCTGATTGTAGCTTCTGCATAGTTCGTCTTATCGTGAAGTGTAGCCTCCATCGACCATCAGCGCCGAACCCGTCACGAACGAACTGCGACCTCCAGCCAAGTACAGAACGCCATCCGCAATCTCGCTCGCATGCCCCATCCTCGCCATCGGCACCGCCGTCGCGACCCTCTTCTGCATCGCCTCCAGCACCTGCGGGTTCTTCGTCGTCATGGGCGTCTCCGTGTATCCAGGGCAGATAGCGTTGATCCGCAGCCCGTCCTTGGCGTAGTCCTCCGACGCTGTTCTTGTGAGGCCGATAACGGCGTGCTTGCTCGTCGTGTACGCTGTTGACAGCTCAATGCCGACGACGCCTTGGATGGAGCTGAAGTTGACGATCGAGCCGCGCTGGAGGGGACGGCCGTCGATGCTGGACTTGATGGGTTCTTGTTTGAGCATGATCTTAGCCGCTGCTTTCAAGATATAGAAGGTTCCAGAGAGGTTGATATCCAGGACGCGCTTCCAATCTGAGGTCTCTGCGAATGCTGCGCCGCCTTGGTGCTTCATAGCTGTCCCTGCTGCGTTGACAACATAATCCAAAGACCCGAACGATTGGGCAGCATGGTTGACAGCGTTGATGACTTGCTCCTCGTCGGCGACGTTGACGGCGTATGTTCTCAACACGCACTTCTTGCCTTGTGCCTTGATTATTGTCTCTTCCAACTCGCTCTTCACACTGTCAAGTGCCTCTTGGTTGATATCGAATAGAGCGACGCCCGCAGCGCCTTCGCGGACAAAGCCAGCAGCACACGCCTTGCCGATGCCAGACGCCGCGCCCGTGACCAAAGCGTATCCCGGGACATCCATAGCCGCAATGTGTATGATTCGACGTAGAGATTAATTCGGTCGGATTGTCGACGATAAGGTGTCTTCAAGAGTTACCACGAGATACTGGGGAAGTAGCATATGCCTTCTTTTGTATCTACAACCAACAATCTGACACCTTCTCTCCATAGCTCCAACTTTCCAATCTAGTATCAGGGTCCATCACATGTTTCACGGCGTGTACGAATGTTACCCCAGATTTCACGTCGTCTGCTAGCTTCCCCTGTGGCTAGACTTGCCCTTCCTGCCAACCCGCGTGCCAACCACACACCCATAGGTCAACTTGGCCGGTGATAAGCCCCATTTGCTACGCCTCAACTGATACTCGGGCCTTTCTTGATCCAACTGGTTATCAATGGAGCTATCGGATTCTCCGGAACCCGGTGGCTTGGGTTGATGGGGCCTAAAGCGGAAGCGCATTTCGCGAAGAGTGATTGGAAATGTTTCGTGAGATTGATAACAGGAAATTGAATGCAAAGAAGCTATCCTAGAATTGCTAAACTGATAAGGACTAGCCAGAGTTGTCTGCGCAGGTCCACGGTGACGGGCTCGCCGAGTCTTTCATGCTATCAATCACTCCAACGATAGATCCATAAGTTCCACTGATCGTGATGAAAGTTCCCGCCACTATCAAGAAGATTGCCCAAGCACAGTGGGCATACCATCTCCACGTACGAGTCGAAGGATCCTGCTTCCAGTTGTCGTAGAACCACATGGCGCCCGCGGGGTGCATGGCCAGCACAGCGTTGAACAACGCGCCGATAAGGGAAACCAGGCCATCGAAGATGGGGATGCCGCTGGCGATGAGGTAGGCGATGATAGAGACGCTGAAGGTGCAGGCGATCCAGGTGCTCCAGTGAACCATGGAGTTGTTGGTCAGGTGCTTTGAGCCACGGAGCAAGCGTACGAAGATGTACTTGGCAGGCAACTATGCGGACGTCAGTTCTAGTTTGCCCGGAATGGACTCAAGAGGGTTCAACTTACGTGAAGGAACAGCGTGGTAGTGACGCAGAGACCAGGAAGAGCAATGCCATATGCAATCCTCTTGAGCAATGGTCCCGCAGAGCCAAGTGCAGGCGATGACACGTAAGAGCCGCAGTAGTAGTAAACAACCACAGCGATGGTCATGTAGATGCCAGTGGAGATGGCCTGAGCAGTGCACAGCGCCCTCGTGAACTTTGTGGTATCGCGCATCTCGGCGACAAGGGCGTAGTACGTCGGTGTCGCAGAGCTGGCGAAGAGCAACGTTCCATAGGCGGCGACGGCCTGCGCAAAAGACGGGTTGCCAAAGAGCTTGAAATCAGAAGACCAAGGCTCGCCAGCGGGGGCAAGTTCAGGCTTGTCCTGGACTCCGACAGCAATCGTGACAGTGAAGACTATGACCTGGTGTCAGCACTGAACGTTTCATCATCTCTTCAGCTACACAGGAGGGGGGGGGGGGGGGGGGGGGGGGAAGTTAATGGGTTTTAATATGTAAAACAAACCAACCCCCCCCACCCAAAGAAAG
>JAMAKF010000007.1:1076037-1473155 GCA_023628655.1 Sarocladiaceae sp. R1802
TTACTGGCTGTGAAGATGGAGAACATGCCAACCCACGCCAGCCAGCTGATCTGACCAAGGGTTCGGATACTGCTGAGCATGAAGCCAATCATGCAGGCCACGGCGACAAAGACGGCTGTGCAGGTTCCGTGGTGCGAGACTGCGTTGAAGGCGATCGAGACGCCGAGCATACCAGATCCAGCGACAAACACCATCCCTAACAGAAGTCAGCACAGGTTTCAAGAGATTAACGAGATGAGCATGCTTTCGTGAACCTACAAAGAAGAAGTGCGATCGCAAAGAACTCCCGTCCAATCCTGCCAAAGAGGATGGCGCCGGCATCGTCGATGCTGTACACTTCTGGGTGGTTTCCCTTGAAGACGCCAACCATATAGCTGGTCCAGGTAGCAATAGCGCTCACGACAATGAGCATGATGGCTCCAGGGATCATGCCGACAGTGTCGAAGACAAAGGGAAGAGACAAGACACCAAGGCCAATCTGGATCTTGCACATGACGACAATGGTAGCGATCCATCCAAGCTGTAGCTCTGTCAGTTCTCCTGGATCTTTGAGACGGATCTCGGGTCTCCTTGACTTACGCCCTTGTAGTTTGGTCCCTCTTCGGTGACCTCTCCGAACACGGGGTCGTGGACCACATCTTGTGCCATCACTCCGGATTCCCCATTATCTGAAGACACCGCGTTCAGCGGTTCAGTCTTCTTCTCGTCTGAGTACGCAGCCATGCTTAAGGTATCTGAAGTTCCAAGAGAAGGGGATGAAGCAAGCGAGCAAGCACTGGCCGAGAGGGAAGTCCACACAGCACGTGGGATGACAGGTATGGAGTCAAGTGCCCCGGGCAAGGCTGTGGTTATATACCTAGCCCATCGTTTCGGAAACGTCCAGAAAATAAGCACACTAGTTAGATTGTAGGAACGACCGCCTCAATATCACACAGATCAAGGCCTCAGATAGCCGATCCCAACAAGCTCATGGTTCACCAAGTCCGGGGTTGGTGGCCTGGCGGGCCCTGGTCCGCCCTGTCCCGCCTTCTGGGGAAGCGAATCGACACGTCCATGGCACTATGCCTGTTAGCAGCACTCTAGCATGGAGCCGGCAGTGATATAGTCAAAGAGGAAAGTCATGCCAGATACGTGGTGGAGTGTGTAGTGGATCTTTGGGTCAGGCCTTATGGCTGACTGACTCAAGCGCCAGTGTCGAGAGTTATCTCCGGAAACTCTCGCGTGCTCTTCCCAAAATCTAGGTTGTCTCCTTTGGTTTGACTTTCACGGTGCAGGTCAATAGAGTTGAACCTTGGGATGGTGATGCTATCGGGCGTCTGCAAATAAGTACACACTCCCAAACCATGTTCGGAACAGAACACTGTCAATCTTGGTCCATTGCCTGGTGCGTATCAGCAGTAATTCCCTCATGAGCGAGTCTAGGGATCGATACGCTATCAACATATGGAGCCTGATCCATATCCGCTCAGACACCTGCGGGACGTCGTCATGTCTCAACACACCCAGCCTCCGTCCACATTGTAGACGGCCCCTGTCACGAAGGATGCATCGTCGCTCAGGAGGAACGCAATCACCTTGGCCACCTCGATTGGCTGCGCTCTCCGCTTCTGCGCCGTATGGGCCAGTCGCTGTTTCACGTCGCCCTGGTCCTCGCCAGCTGACATTGGAGTCTCGACGGATCCTTCCGGGTTTCGGACGATTGTTAGCCTGAGTCGCTGTAACAACAAGCTTTGTACTCGTGACTACTTACCTGGCGATACGCAGTTGACCCTGATGAGCTCGTTCTCTTTCGCAGCTGTTCGCGACATGCCGATAACCGCAGCTTTGCTGGCGCAGTAGGCAGAATTGCCAGGAGCTCCGAATTGGCCGAAGACGCTTGCGGCTGATACCTACATGATGCCATTTCTTGAGTCTTGCGACTTGTGACTCGTGATCGATGGTCTCGAAATACTTACAATGCTGCCACTGTCGCCCATTGCTCGGATCTGAGCCCTCAGGCAGTTGAAGACACCCGTCACGTTGATGTCAAACGTCCGCTTCCAGTCATCATCACTTGTCTCCGTGATGGGCGTCGCATGAGTGATGATACCAGCCATGTTGACAGCTCCATCCAGCTTTCCGTACTTAGCGACAGTCTGCCTGATCCACTCGTTGACAGCCGAGCCATCACAAACATCCACTGTGGTGATCATGTGTTTCTCGCTTTGCTCCAGCAACTTGACGGCATTGCCCAATGCTTCATTGTTGATATCCGCGAGTGATATGATTGCTCCTCGCTCGGCAAGGAGTTTAGCGATTGCCAGGCCCATTCCCGACGCGGCGCCGGTGATGGCGATCTACGCCATGTCAGTAAGTCTCACCTCAGCAGAAAGGTGCCGATGTATCCGGAAGACTCACGATCTTGCCATCGAAGGACATGGTGTTTTACTTTGCCTTATGAATTCACAAAGCAATTGCTGTGCGCTGGTCGTGACACTTGTCAATCCCACCACTGCAGCTATAAGACGGTAGTCAGACAGCCACGTTCAGTAGGCGGACTATAGAGCGATCCATCAGTGCCAGACTAGGAACCAGTCCAGTCCATCATCAGGAACAGGCGTCTGATTGAAGAGGCAAGTCTAACCTGTGGCCAGGAATCGGTGCCGCACGCTAACATGCATGTCACACGAGGTGGTGGGCCCGGATCCAAGGCTGGGCGAAGGAACCTGGGGAAGCTCGCACCCTTGGCGCACGATATTCTGGACCAGAGAGAACGATACATAAGTGACTGGCGTATCTCGCGGCATCATGAGATCCTGTGACTTGGCCTACCGTTCCAAAGAGGGAAAGTTGAAGCACCGGCTTCGGAACCGACGTTACGCCACCAGTCTGCTCATATCTGTTTATCGCAGCTGGCAAACACAGTCCAGGCTCATCTTGATCTCGCTTTGTAGTGGCAGGTTTGCCCCGGACGCGGTGTCGATTGCCCTCCTCAACTTGGAAAGGCATACCTCTCCATTGGCTCTCCAACTCGCGTTGCCGATGAGATCCCGTTTCCTACATTCTTACTCTTTGAAGAGATCGGCTGTCAGCTGAGGTGCACTGGCATTGAGTGTATATCATCGCGACGTCTGACCTTATTGCCTTGTCTTCACGCCTCTTAGACCATTATCAAGAAACTTCGTCTGCAGCTTTCCTCACCATGGGTTCCATGCCTGCCGCTTCTAAGACTTTCGATGTCCTCGTCATCGGGTCGGGTCTCTCCGGTTTATGCTCCCTCTACCATATCCGCCAGCGATTCCCGGACTGGCGAGTCAAGGTGTTGGACGCCGCGCCAGATGTCGGCGGTACCTGGTACTGGAACTGCTATCCTGGATGTCGCTTCGATTCCGAATCGGTATCATACGGTTACTCCTTCGACAAAGACCTTCTTCAGAATTGGAACTGGACAGAGACATTTGCTCCCCAGACAGAGACGCACAAGTACACTCAATACTTCGCCAAAAAGCACAGCTTGTACGAGCACATCCAGTTCAATACCACGATCAAGTCTGCAGAGTGGGACGATGCTTCCAGGACTTGGACATTCGAGGACGAGCAAGAGCAGCGCTACACAACGACGTTCTTTGTCAGCTGCTTAGGTGTTCTCTCTGCTCCGACACTGCCTGCGATCGAGGGCATAAGCGACTTCAAGGGCCAGCTCTTCCACACGTCCAGGTGGCCAAGAAGAATCGAGCCCAGTCGCGACTTTCAAGGCAAGCGCATTGGCGTCATTGGCACTGGCGCGACCGGCATCCAGATCATCACCTCCCTGTCCAAGGTAGAAGGAATCGAGGCCATCAGCGTCTTTCAACGAACTGCAAATTGGTCCGCACCGCTTCGCAACGAAGAGATCTCGGCCGAGCGGATGCAGGAGCTCCGGAAGAACTATGATGCCACGTTCAAAAGATGCGCAGAGACACCCAGTGGGTTCTTGCACATGGCGGATCCGCGCAAGACAGCCAGTGTCTCCGACGAGGAGAGGGAGGCGGTATATGAGAGATTGTACTCTCAACCGGGCTTCTCCAAGTGGCTTGGTGTCTTTTCTGACACTTACACCGATCATAAAGTGAACGACTTATATTCCGACTTCATGGCGAAAAAGATCCGCGCCAGGGTCAACGACCCAACGACGGCTGATGACTTGATCCCCAAAGATCATGGGTTCGGGAGCAGACGCGTCCCCTTGGAGAGTGGGTACTTTGAAGCCTATAATCAGGAACATGTCAACTTGATCAATCTTCGGAAGACACCAATCACGAAGGTCACTTCACAAGGGATTGAGACTTCAGATGGGCGCCACCATAACCTGGACATTCTGATCTGTGCGACAGGTTTCAGCGCCATCACAGGTGCTTTCGCTGATATTAAGTGGCAAGGTCGTGATGGACGTCCTCTGATCGCCAGCAGCAGTTCACCAGGAGGAGACCGTGCCATCTGGCCAGACCACAAACCACAGACCTTCCTTGGTATCGGTATCCCAAACATGCCCAATATGTTCACTGTGCTTGGCCCTCACCAGCCTTTCGGCAACATTCCTCGCAGCATCGAAAGAGCAGCCCTCATGGTCGCTGATATCTTGAGCTTTTGCAAGGCGAAAGGCTACATCTACGCAGAGCCGACGCCACAAGCCGTGGCTGAGTGGACGGAGCACGTGCACGAGTGCAGCAAGGCGAATGTACTCGTCAACGGGGTCGATAGCTGGCTGACTGGAGTCAACACCAACGTTGATGGCAGAACTGAGAGGACAGTGGTTCGGTACACGGGTAGTGCAGTTGACTACAGGGCGCGCTTGGATCAGCAGAGGGAATCTGGTTTTGATGGATTCACGTTCGCGTAGCCTCTCGAAGCGAACCTAATGAAGAACAAGCTTTTCAAGATCAAGCTATCCGCACCACATCTTTACTGATCTTCAGATCCCGAGCGATCACGGGCGTTGACTAGCTTGGGCGCCCATCCACGATGTAAGGTCTGGCGTCGAGCTCACGCGGATCACAGACTGCATCTGTGCGACGCCACAAAGCTAATCGTGTTTCTTCTTTTGATCAGGTCCAGTCGAAATCCCTGATTCACGAAGCTGCAGCAAGCGGTGGCTTGGATGGTCGTCACACATGCAGGCGCAGCAACCTGGAAGCACGTCCCCGAGTGTGGGTCAGGACCCTGCCGACGTCATCTACAGGACGATCATCGCTCTTCCCTGCCAAGGCACAGCTTCACAGGCCTCCCAACTGCCTGCATAAAACAACCAACATCCAGATCCCACAGGGATGACCTTAAATCCCTTCATCTTAACCTTACTCAAATCTCTAATCCTGTGTTTTCGAAGCAGAATTCACGTACGCAGCCTCTTCCCGAGACACTCTAGCCGTGCACATAGGTACTGACACTGTACATAGACATCACCAACGACCACTCGCATCACCTGCTACTCTCAAAAACAAATCAAACCAAATCAAATCAACATGGGTCTTCGCTACGTCAAGGGTTTCGGCGGCCGCCATTTCGGTACCAGCGTCAACGTCGACCGTCGTGGTGTGCGTCGCGGTCCCTGGCGCTTCTCCTTCGGTGGCTGGAACTGCTTCAAGAGCCGCTAGACGATGAGCGACGATTTGTTTGACGCGAAACGACATGTAATCCTAGAGGGCTGGTTTCACGGAAGGGGACAACTTTTCGGCTTGCGGCCCTCGTTTTCTTGGCACGACAGTTTTGTTTTTTTTTATACGACCGGCACGAATTGATCACGACATGACCAAGTTGATATTTGTCCTGACGGTGACTGGTGACATTCAGTGCATTTATGCAGCTATGCATGCAGTGATGATAGCGGGGGTATGCTGACATCGCGACCTGCACAACCCCACTGTAGCTTGTACGTGCACGCTGGGCCTCACGATTGGTAACGCGTTGAGGACGAGACGCTCGATTGAAGAGCAATACAATTGGCCCCTCGATTGTGTCTTTAAGTCATCGTGCATTGAGAACTCAGCAACTTGAACAGTATTGTTCAATGCATAGGCTCTAACAACCAACCCGTCCTCGTAGGGAAGCTGCCTGGACCAGATCGATGACGGTTCTGAGCTTCACCCTCAGCGAAGAGGGCGTCGCAGCCTTTCGTGACGCCCTCATCTGCCTCAACAAATTCAGCGATGATGTGTCCATGGAGGCGAGGAAAGACTCTGTAGGATCAGCTATCTCAGTAATTGACTACCAAGACTAATACCTTTTTTTAGCTGATCTTGACCACCCTCAACACCTCCAAGTCCGCGTATGCTGGCTTTCGTTTCTCCACCACCAAGTTCTTTTCACGGTATCAATATCAGGGCGGTGGCCAATTCCGAGATCGTTTCTATTGCAATCTCTACATCAGGGTCTGTTCGGATTACCTTCTTCTCTACTTCTTCCTTGCGCTGAGACTCAATTCCCAGGCCCTCATTTCCCTGTTTCGAAGTCGCAGTAGCAACGACCCTCGGGACGCAGAGAAACAGACACTCATCGACCGCTGTGACGTCTCTATAGAGGATGGTGAAGGAGTCAAGAGCCGCTTCATTGCCCGCATAGTCTTCAGAAACGGCATCACCTCCACCCATCGCCTCCCCTACGAGGTCGCCCTCCCGACTCACGCCAAGTTCAACCGCCAGGACTCCCCTCACCACTGGACCATCTCGTCGAGAACATTACGCCAGCTCATGGATCACTTCGGCCCTGGGATCGACTTGCTTGACATCAACACAGATGGCGATCACGTCAATTTCACGTGTTTCAGTGAGAAGAGTGTCAGCGAGGATGGTATGTTGTTTGACGAGCTATGAGACCCTATGTCAGGCTGACCTTGCGACCAGCTGTACTCAAGAAACCATTGCAAACATCCATCGCTGTCGAGGTGGATGAGTTTGACGACATTGACGTGGAAGATAAGCTTCACATCATTATCTCAGTCAAGGACTTCCGTGCCATTATCCAGCATGCTGGCATCACTGGCAATGAGATATCGGCGCGGTACTCAATACCCGCCAAGCCCATCCAGCTCGCGTACTCCAGCGACGCCATCTCTTGTGAATTCCTCATCATGACCGTTGGCGAGCGAGGTAGCAACCCCAACCAGAAAACGAAGAAAGGTCGGAAGAACGCGGCTCCTGATGCCGGTCCCCATCTCGAGGCTGCGTCTCGTAGAGAGAGCGTGGCACCGATGCCGGCCGCGGCTGAAGAAGCACAAGCACAACCCTCACGGCAGCCGACCGCCCAAATGGCGCAACAACCAGCTTCCGGGATGCGTCCGCCTATGACGAATCCCGCTGCGCACATCGGCGTGCCGAGGGCCAGCGCTTCTCGGATAGGTGCGTTTGACCTGCGACCTTCGCAGAACACGACATCCCAAAGGCCCCCACCTCCTACGATGGGATCCCAGAGTCTCTTCGTGGACGACGACGGCTGGGAGCCGGTTGGAGATGAAGACGAGGATTTGGAGGAGGATGCCAGACTAGGATGGGATCACAGTACCGAGACGGTTGGTTTCCCTTTGCCTGTGGCGCAGAGCAAGTTGCTGACTATACAGAACCCGTCCACGTTACATATGAGTCGCGTGGAAGAGAGAGCATCCGCGATACCAGACCATCAGCCCGGTGGGACTTCATCGTACTTGGAGCCGACGCAGAAACTTTCCGACGTCAGGGGCTTGGCCTTGTTTCCCGACTGATTGCATACAGTCATATGCCACAGCTTGTTGCTCGTTCTGTTGGGACGGCCATCGTGTCTCTCAGCCGGCAACATAAACCCAGCTCGTGGCACATCCAGCGCCAACAGCTTCGATTCGACTGCCAGGGGGCATGAACTTGGAGGAAGCGATGACATTCCAGCGTCCTTTGACGTCGTTGTTGTCAACATTGGGACCACAATTTCCGTGCTCACCCCAGCCCCAAGCAATGACTTCCTCCTCTCCAGTAAGAGCGACAACGTGCTCACTGCCGATGGCAAATTTCTTGATAGGAGGAAGGTTTGGTGGGGGCATCTGGCCATGGTCGTCTCTTCCCCAAGCGACAAGGCCACCACCTTGCGTCAACAAGAATACATTACCCCAGCTAGCGCCGACATCCTTCCAAGTTGGTGCAGTAGCGGGAGCTTTTGACTGAAGACCCCATTTGTCAGATCCTAGGACCTTAAGCTTGCCACTGGACGGGTCTCCGAATAGACATGTTGCTTCCTTCGCACAAACCGCCCTCCTAACGGGAAAGTCAATGTCGATGCGACGCGGTCGGTAGATGACTGTGCCTGGTTCTCCAGCCTGTCCCTTTCTGCAGTTTCCCCAACCATAGGCCTCGCCGTTACTGAGGACTGCGACAACGTGACCCATGCAAGCAGCCAGGTCCACGATTTCGGTGCCAGACGGTGGGAAGTCTTTAAGATGCGTAGCTGATGGTGTACGTACTATCAGCTCCCCAGATCCCAGCTCTCCTTTAGCACCGATTCCTAGAGTGAATACTTGTGTGTTTTTCTGTTCTGCATCCTTGGTGACGATGATGGTGGCTTCCCAAGTGGCAGCTACGAGGGCAGCCGTCCCAAGCTCGAGCTGATCCTTGTTCGGTTGCAAGGATAAGAAGATCGGAATATTCGCTGAGGGGCCTTGCCCACAGGCACCACTAGCCTTGTCGCCGCTCCAGAAGAGCTGGCCATCTGTTGTCAGAAGTATCGTATGGTTGCCGCCCGCAGCAACATGAGTTATTGGTGATGTTGGCGTATCTGGATGGAAGAGGACCTGTTTCGGGACCGACACATCTTCTTTGTGCCCAATCCCCAACTGACCTGAGCCATTAGATCCTATTGCGAATAGAGCAGTCATAATAGTGAGACGACTGAGAAATGACAGAAAGCAGAGTCAGTAAGCTCTTGCGTCGGTGGAAATTCGATGGAGCTTGACGGTCACTTGGTCGTCCATGTGCGTGGTAGCCGCTTTGAGACAATCCTCGCATAGATGCATCAGCCTCCACCCACGGAGAATTCCCCACCCTCAAGCTTCCTAAAAATTCCTGCCATTCTGCGACTTGCTCTTTTTCCTCCTTCTTTCACAACCTACTCGCTTCAAGCTCAAACTCTTGATTCCTGAGCCAGCTCGACGGCAGCAAGCATCCGACGTGATCAGCTCAAGTGAGCCCGGTACACGGCATGCTATTGCGCCTGTCAATCATTGGTCCCCGATAAGTTCGAACCTCGCGTGCGCATCCAGCATGGCGGACACGGCAGCTGGCTCTGTCCCAGCCGGGATGGAGGGCTTCACCGTGGGCATGATTGGCATGGGCGACATGGGCAAGATGTACACCGAGAAATTGTCTGCTGCTGGTTGGAGGTGAGTGGCATCAAGGCGGCCGTTCGCCCTCCGTCCGGTGGCCTGCATCATTATGGTAAGTCGACTCTGTCTTCTCCTTTCGCCCCAGCACCATCACTTCCCCTGCTATGATGACTAGAGCGCATTTGGCTCGAGCATTGTTTTGGGCATTCTGGTATCCGTTCCGGCCGCCAGGTCTTGCCCTTTGCTCTCAATGATGTAAACGCTTGCTACCTTAACAAACAACTGTCTGAGCAACAACCCCAACCCACTTTGGTCACATAAATCGAGTTTCGAAAGCATCATGCTAACATCGAATCTCAGACTCTAGATTTCTGATGAGACGGTCTCACGATCCGAATCGAACTGGCTAACAGTCCGAATCAGGGTCAAAGCCTGCGACAGAGAAGAGAACTACGAGAGCTTGAAGCAGGAGTTCGCGGGAATGGTATGGGCCACTTCGTTGCCCCCGACCAACGCCCCTATGCGATCAAAACCAGATGCTAAGGCTTGTCTTGTGCTAGAGGAACGTAGAGATATGCAAGAATGGACACCTTGTCTCGAGAGCGAGCGACTATATTATCTACAGCGTTGAAGCTGCCATCATTGGGCGCGTGATTGCTCAGTACGGTCCATGTATGATGCCCTGCCCATTGTGATTTCTGCTGCTTCCTTCTGCGTCCATGTTATGCTTCGTTTGCCTCCATGCATTTGATCAGCGGTTCTGACCTGTGTCACCACAGCCACAAAGCTCGGCGCCATCGTGGGTGGTCAGACATCCTGTAAATCTCCCGAGATCGAAGCCTTCGAAGCCCACCTGCCCTCTGACGTGGACATTATCTCTTGTCACTCCCTTCACGGCCCCGGCGTTGACCCTCGAAATCAACCCCTGGTTCTCATCCAGCACAGAGCACCCGACTCATCCTTGCGCAAAGTGGAGGCAGTCTTGTCATGTCTCGAGTCCAACTTCGTCTACCTCACAGCGCAGGAGCATGACCGCATCACGGCAGATACACAGGCAGTCACACATGCTGCGTTCTTGTCGATGGGCAAGGCGTGGCACGCTAACAACCAGTTCCCCTGGATGATGACCCGCTACGTCGGCGGTGTCGAAAATGTCAAAATCAACTTGACTATCCGCATCTACAGCCAAAAGTGGCATGTCTACGCCGGCCTTGCCATCCTCAACCCAGAGGCCAAGGTGCAGATCACGCAGTATGCACGCAGTGTGACGGATCTGTACAAACTTATGATCGAGGGCGACCTCGAAGGTATGCGTAAGCGCATTTTCGAAGCCAGAGAGAAGGTGTTCGGGCATCGCGACACCTGGGGTACCCAACTCCTCGAGCCATCCATTCTCTCATCCTTCTCTCTCGGCACGCCAACCGCCGAGAACCCTCCACGTCCCAACAACCATCTCTCCCTCCTCGCCATGGTTGATTGCTGGGCGGCTCTCAACATCAACCCCTACGATCACATGCTGTGCAGCACACCACTCTTCCGCCTCCGACTCGGCGTTACTGAGCACCTCTTCCGAGACGACGCCTTGCTCGAGGAGGCGCTGCGAACAGCAATCGAGGATAATACTTACAGAAGCGACGACCTGGAATTCACATTCGCGGCAAGAGGGTGGGCAGAATGCGTAAGCTTGGGACATTTCGAGACGTGGGAGAAGAGGTTCGAGAGCACGCAGAAGTACTTCGAGCCCAGGTTCGATGAGGCGAAGCTTGTCGGCCAGCAGATGATGAAGAGGGTGCTAGAGAGCACGAATCAGCAGGGCAAATGAGGCAGCATGTTCTTGGTTGAGTTTGCAGATATGCTCTCCGCGTTGCAGAAAGTGCAGAAGCCAGTCCCTCGCGTCTCCTGAAGTCTCATTCACAGGGATATCAGCAATGCGGGGATTACGGGTCATCACTGGGTTCTTTCATTGCTCACTGCGCTGTGTCATCAGTGATCTCCGCACTCACGGAAGCATCATATGATAGGGTCATGTACAGAAATGAGGTGAATCCGCTGATGATCTTGACTGCTCCAACCGGCGACGCGCGCCGACTTCTGGCATTGTTGTTCATGCCAAGCTATGCACTGTGAGCCACTGCCCAGCAACGTCCGATTCTTCAAGCCTTTTCAGAACACTGTCAACTACATAAAAGGGCCATTCGCGTCGTCATCTGCAGGAATGTTGAGTCGAGCGATCCCACAGACGCAATGGTCGCGCTCTATTTACACCTGCTTGATGATATCTGACAACCCTATTTCGGTACTCTCTTCCAGGGCAGCCAAATCCTCCTGCAAATCGAGAGGCCTATCGGGCAGAGGTCGATGACTGGCAAGAATCTCATATAGGCGGTCTAGTTCCTTCTGCTTCTCCCTTCGAGACTCTTTCTGAGCTCTCGTCACCTAAGGAAAATGCCACATCGCCAATTGGTGCCATGGCATCGCTGAAATGGCCGGGACCTGGTGATGGTGGAGGTGTCCAAGGGTTTTTGGCTGTGGCGACTTTGGGTTCGGTCGCACAGTATTGAGAGTAGATCGCGAGATTCTCGTAACGCGGAGAGTGCTTGAGTCGGGATTTGGGTTCTTGGGCGTCTGTTGGGAGTGAGGGCCAAGTCGCCTCCATCTCACTTTCGTCCTTGTCCCAATCCTCCTTGCCGTGGGCATAGCTAGGCTGTCTATGGAACACATCAAAGAGGTCGGACTTTGTAAGAGAGTACTCGTCGGCAGCCGTGACCATTGTCGACACCAACTACGTGTTAGCTTGGGTGGTTGCGCGCCGATACGATTGAATCCTCTTACTGATCGATCTTGTCGAAGGCCAATGTTCCTCATGATCACAGCATCAATGATTGGTCGCTCGCCCATGACGTGGAAGCCAAACCCCGTCGCAGCACATGGCATTATCTCGTCATCGGCAACGGCATTGAGGCTCAGAAAGGTTCTGTCTGCCGCCCCTGGGCGGCAATAGGCGCAGATCTGGTACTCGCATTCAGAGTCCAGGAGTTCCGTCCAAGCCGCGGTATCTCGAGAACGTTGCGAGTTCCAGGCTATCTGAAAGCGATGGTTATTTGGGGAAGCCTTCTTGGGGCTGTCTTCAGCGGCAATGACTGAGTGGACCTGCAAGTTGTCAATGATAGCAAAGATAGTGTTCTGGGCGGCAAGACTGACGTTTTCCCTTTGCTTGAGAATAGTTGCGATTTGGTCTGGGTTATATGAGGACATTTGCTCGGAGCTGATCTCGTCAAAGAAGCTGAGACTACTCTCGCGTGCGGCTCGACTCCTTTTTCGGACCTTCATCCGTGCAGCAAGGTCCTTGCCAAGCTGATCGAATGTACTCTGACATATCATTAGTCCAATTCGCTGGTGATCGAGTCGTGTGTTGCTTTCGCAGGCAGAGCCAGGAACTCGTACCGGATATCCTTGTGACAGGGCAAAGTCAATGACCTCCTCGCGGTCATGGGAGCACCGATAGATCCAACCGAACTCTCCAGGGCGCCGGCAGTGATCACAGAGGAACTCTGATCCGTAGAGACGCGACATGGTGGGATGGGTACACTGGGGTCGGAATTTGGGACGTCGCCATCTATCCGAGAGTGCCTCCATGCTGAGCTTCATTGTGGGAGCCGACATGATGAAGAGGCCCAAGCCGTATTATTGAAGTCTAATTGCCTGCCAACTAAAAACCGAGAAAGACACAATTCTGCAACGAGTCTACATTTGATGAGCTCTGGTCAGGAAGGCGCGTCTCGGCGGTTTTGTTGTGGTTTCGACTCTCCTTCCATAAATCAGATGTGTGTATTGGCAGCTGGCGAGTGGCCGACGGGCGTCCAGCCGAAAGGCTGCCACCTGCTCGACAGCCGCTGAGATCGTGCCATTAGCATCAGGAAGGGAACTGGTCATCTTCGTGATCAGCTCACACGACTCAGAATCCAAGGGAAGATGCAAAGATCGTGCTCTGATACATCATCCTTGATGCCTTCAACAAAAGGAAGAAGAGAGGCTGGCTTGATGCACTATTTACGGGAAACCAGCTTGTTCAGGCTACATGTGTTAAGACAAGGCATAACACCCCGTTCGATCATGCGGGTTGAATCGACAGAACTCAACACATGAGCCATCATGTCGTTTATTGATGGAGCGTGTGTTTCACAGTCAGGGCTCGCGTCAACGGTACAGTCTGATAGTGCAGCTTTCAATGCTGTTCACAGTGATATGCTGAAATGGTCAAAGCTAGCAGTCACTTTACCATATATTGTGCATGAGATACAAGAGACCCGGGATTGGAGGTAATGCTTCGCGTACACTAGTCGTAATTTGCGCATGTCATGTACATATCGTCGAACGGTGCTGCATGAAGTGAGGTGGCTGATGCACGGATGGCGTTGCTCAGCGCTGGCACCGACAACAACAAACCTCGGCCGTCGCATGTGTCCAGCCAATCACCGCCCCGCATTGAGCTGTAGCATCCACCGTCAGTGCACTCCAGCGTCTCCACTAATAGCTACAGGTGGTGCTTCAGCACACCAAACTCAGCGCTGGCAGCCTCGGTATCTGCCGCTCACTGCGCTGCTGCAGCTCCTCTGCTCCTCCTCCTCACTGACTTGTCTGTCGCGGAAGCTGCACGACCCCCGGCGCGTCATCCAGCCTCAGACTCCGAGCCCGTTGTCCCTCTCAACTCTAACCTTCAACCCTCCTCCGATCCAACCCCTCTCGACACCATTGTCGCTTCTGACGATATTTCGGTCACTCGTGAGTCTGCCTCCCCTCTCCTGCCGATTCAGTCGTTTTATCGCACCTCGATCCCGCCGTTGCTCCCCCCCTTCGCGCCCGAGACACCCGTCGTTGGGCTGAGACCCTCGCGGGTAAACAAATCCACTCTCGGGGTCCCCAACCCCATGCTCAGCTCAACCGGACCTCCATCGCGACGCCGAACCATCTTCCATCTTTGAGAAAACCCTCGGTCTGACTCTCGAAATCTTATCGCAGAATAGTAGTGCCCATTGATGATCGCGCCCCGAGTCGAGTCCGACACCCACACCGAATAGCCGAATCGCTTCACCGCCCGCCAACATGTCGGTCAAGTTCGAGGAGACGGTCAAGAAGGCTCAGGACGTCATGTCCGGCGCTGAGGGTGGCCGCATTCCTGGCACCAGCGGCGACCACCCCATCGCTGCCGCCGTGGGTACAGCCATCACCGGTGGTCGCCAGAATGCCGGCACCAAGGGCTACCTCGCCGTAAGGACATCCCAATCCCGGCCTCTACAACTCTGGGCGGCTTGCACGCGTCACGTCAGAGTCTGAAGCTAATGTTGATGTGCACAATGTAGGCCTACATCAAGCAGATCGAGGAGAACCCTCTTCGCACCAAGATCCTCACCGCTGGTACCCTCGCTGGTGCCCAAGAGCTCATCGCCTCTTTCCTGGCTAAGGATCGCAACAAGCATGGCAACTACTTCACCTCCCGTGTGCCCAAGATGGCTGCCTACGGTGCCCTCGTCAGCGCACCTATGGGCCATGTTATGATCTGGATGCTGCAGAAGGTCTTTGCCAACCGCACGAGCCTCAAGTCCAAGATCCTCCAGATCCTTGCTAGCAACTTGATCGTAAGTCACAAGCGGCCATGAGACACCAAGGTTGTAGTATCAAGCACGGCCGAACCAATGACTGACGCGTGACAGATTGCACCAATTCAAAATGTGGTGTACCTCGTCGCCATGGCCCTCATCGCAGGCGCCAGGACGTACCATCAGGTCCGCGCCACCGTCCGCGTCGGCTTCTGGAAGGTGATGCGCGTTTCGTGGATTGTCTCCCCCATCTGCCTCGCTTTTGCGCAGAAGTTCGTCCCCGAGAACCTCTGGGTTCCGTTCTTCAACCTGGTCGGCTTCGTGATCGGCACCTACATCAACACTGTCACCAAGAAGAAGAGACTCGCGGCCCTCCGCAAGAAGCACTTCGGTGACGGCCGCTCAAGCGGCATGGGTGGTATGGGACCCCGTCAGGACGACTATGCTCCTTCCATCGGCCCGAACCCCCCTTACTAGACAACGGTGAACGAGGAGACGATGTCGGTGCTAAAGTGATCGCGGCCATGGTTCATGAACCACGGGACCGTGACCGAGATGTCCAGGGACATGGCGCTGAATGTGTATAGATGCGAGGCGGGTCAGTCGGGGTCGCTGGAGGGAGAGTCGTCTGGGGAAGAATCCGAAAACCTTGGGATGGCGCTTGGACGGCACGTGTTGCTGGGATGGTTCTGGATCTCTGTACAAAGTTTCTATCGGCCTTGATGTTATGTGATATTCTCTTGACGATATCTGAAGTGCAAGTGCTAGTGCTGTGGAACGTACAGACGTACACAACTGACAAGTCCATCAAGACCAAGGGGATACATGATACCTCACATTTGTGCAGAAGCTAGATGTGACTATAATATGTACAACACCAGATCGAACACAGCACAAACAACAAATATATTCAAGTAGCGATGGAGTGAAGTCGGGATACGCAAAATCATTTGCACATATAAGCATCGGTGACCAATACAACAGCAACCAGGTCGCTCGTAACCACCTGCAGGTGATCTCGTTCCCCCATAACCTAACATTCTGACGTCCAAAGTTGTTATAGGGTAGGCGTCGTGGTTTGTAACAGCACAGACCTCTTTCAGGTTACGAGAGCTGGCGGGAGTGGATGGGCGGGATTCCCCACGCGAGCAGGTGAACCCCTGAAAATGAACATTCTAGCTACGCGAAATGCCCGACAACCGTCGCGATCATCCAATTGGGGCTAGGTGAGGTGAGGCCAGACCAGACCACCTTACTCGTACATTGACGATCCAGGGGGCACCGAGGGCTTGATCACAGTCTGATCACTGGGCGTGGCACAGACATGGAGGGTGGGCGTGAGCCGTAGTGACACATCGATAGGATGAAGAAGGTTTGTACTTTTTAAGCAGGGAGGAGTGTAGAATTGATCTGAAGTGGCGGCAGAACTTGAAGGGATGAAGGTGCAGGGCGACGGGACGGGAGGGAGATCCCCTGTACTGTAGGTAGGCCGTCAACCGGAGGGAGGAAGCTGAAAGCTGCCAGTGCGTTGTGTGAATACAAGAGGAAAGCCACTGACAGTGTAGGTCAGTGCACTGAAAAGAGGGCCAGGGGGCGGACGAACCACTGCAGGCCGGAGGAGTGGCAGCGGGTACCTGGGATCGACTTTACTACTACGGAGTACCCAGTAATCACTACTAGTCCAACACTGGCAGCAGCTTCAAGCTCGTCAAGGGGGGCAGGCAATCAACACAATTTCTCCCCACGGCCCGTGCATTTCATCTCGAAGCTGCACTGGTTCTTTCTAGGATTCTGGTACCCTGGGCTCGGATTGTGTACTGGATATCTCGCTCTTACAGCTGCAAGTCGAAAGATTGCTCGCCATTAGCAGCACAGCTGAAGCACTGCAGCTCAAGGCCACAATCGCCCGAACAGGGAGGTACGTTGAATCCCAATCGACACCCCGGAAGGTGCGCACTGACTGACAAGTTTCATGGGACAGACACTCGAAGACGATCTTGTCCTGTCTCTCAACACCAACTCCATTCTACCGACAACTCTCCCAATTCCTCGATCCATTCGACTTTCATCTCAGCTCCCCTCTTGCAGACTATATTCAGCCCTCATACCACTCGTGTCGATGCGCCCACACCGACGTCCCATGTCGACATTCCACCCCTGAGACGCCCCAGTCTTGACTGCCCGACCCATCGACGTCCGCACCGCCAGCGACGCGACAAATCCACGTCGTCAACCAGATCTTCAGATTCGTACCCTCAAGGCAGGGCAGGAGAACTTATGCCCCGAGTCTCCTCTAGAAGCTTTAATCGCCGTGAAGCGACATGTCTTTGAACGGTTTGGACGACCCCAAGGTCGCCCAGGCCTACGATGCTTCCACCGAGCCTGGCGCATGGTACGAACCCCAGGGACATTGCAGACGATGGGTCAAGCTGAACACTATACTAACGAGAATTCTTGGTCAGGTTTGTCCTCAAGTATGCGACACGCGATGAAATCGACCTCCTCGACAGCGGCTCCGGTGGCCTGCCCGAACTCCGCAAGACAGTCGAAAGCTACGAGGAGACCAGCCCTCTCTTTGGTTTCTTGCGCTACAGGAGACGCGTCGTGATCATCAGATATGTTCCCGAAGGCTGCTCTCGTCTCATTCAAGGTGCGATCAGACCTCTGAACCCATTTCGTGACCTTAAGCTGAACAGCGTTCCTCAGCCCGCGTGACTGTCCACTTCAATGCTGTATGCGAACGATTCTCACCATACGACACCACCTTCGAGATCACCGAGGCCCAGGAACTGCGCGACTCGAAGCTCTCAGCTGCCTGCTCGCTCCACGCTGCTTCGGCATCCAATGCGTCATCATCGAGTTCCAATCGCAGACGAAGACTGAACGAGATCGCAGAGGAGGAAGACGAGGATGACTTGCCACAGCGCGCAGCCAAACGCCAGTCGTTGACCTTGAATAGCGACGGTCTTACGGCAGATACGCCCTTCTCATCACCCGAGCCTGCTGTGACTCTGAACTCCGATCTTGCCACCTCGCCTGACGAGACCAAGTTCTCTGCAGCTTCGACGTCGGATATCCCACAATTTGTCGGTGCAGAACCGTGGCCGACATCACCCTCTCAGGATGCAGAGGCGCCGAGGAGAATGAGTACACAATCCGGACGGCACGAGAGCATGAATTACGCATACTACCCTTACAGCAAACCAAAGATCAAGCTTGGGCCCCGCCCGTCACTTGATGTTGGCGCCCGGCCGCAGACAGCTGGCAACTTCCGACCTGTGTCATCAATCCCTGCAGGCCTCAAAATGTTTGGCGCCAAGGGTACTAAAAAGTCTGGCAGTTCTAAGAACAAGGACGTGGACGATATGCCCTCACCAGGCGACGACGACCCTCTGCCTGCTTCCGTTCCAATTCCCGAGGAGCCCCAAAGGGCGACTTATTTCGAGACAGTTCGGCCATCTACCAGCTCAGGTGTCACTCTGCCACCTAAATCGCCGAGTGCAATGTCGACGGCCACGATCAAGCCGGGTATGACGCCTGAAAAGGCACGTTTGATGAAGGCCAAGAAGATGCGCGAGAAGAAGAAGGCACAAGCACAACCACCGGTCCCGGCAATCCCAGCCTTCAAGGATTCCGCTCCCACGGCAGCAGATGAGACTGCAGAGGTCACCACTGATGAGATTCGTACCGAGCCCAACCCTCAAGACGACACGAACAGGGCTGTACGCAACGAGACGTATGAAGTTGATTCGACAGCCGAGAAGCGGGTCACGATGATCAAGGCAGATTCGGCAATCGCAATTGATGCGACTTCTGCCGCTACAGCCTCAACTACCGACGAAGCTTCCGATCTGACACAATCCGACTCTAGGCCGACAAGCCCCATCGTCGCGCCTTCCGAAGCTGACCAGTCAACCAGAGCCTCGTCGATATCTGAGTCAACGCAAGAGGCGACCGAAACCGAGATCAAGGATACAAGCGATGAAGACAATGTAACACCACAAGAATCTGAAAAGGAGCAGGAGCTTGTGACGCCAGCCGACCCTCAGACTGTCGAAGATGTAGCTTCAAGTTGTCCAGAGGAGTTGACCAATGCAGAGACAGAAGTACCTGCAGAGGAAGATGCTCAAACTCAGCCACATATCGCTCACGAAATGCCGGACGGATCAGAGACGGCAGGTACCGATGCTGTCTCGGAAAAGACCGAAGATCCAGAGCCAATGGTGCTCGCGCCCGTCTCTAAATTCTCAGTGAAGACCAATTCATCATCACGCGACGTTGTGGAGAAGGCAGCCGAGACCGATGAAGGTCTGACAACGAATCCGGAGCCAACAACAGTAGAAACTGCCGAGATTAAACCACCAAGGACACCGCCAAGCGACCTGAAGAGGCAATTTTCGGTGTCTAAGAAGGACCTGCGCGATGCTACAAAGGCTGCCGCAAGCCCCTCGGCTTTGACCGAAGGGCCTACCGTTCTCATCGACGAGTCTGCGGTCGAAGAGGCAGAGGAGGAAGCTCAGAGTGGTGACGAGCACAGCGAGGCGGAGACCATCTCAGCATCCACGAAGCCCAAGCGCAAGTTTAATGTCGAGCCTATTCGAACGGACCTGCCGAGCCGACCTCACTCGCGCACCGAGACCGACTTTGCAGACGACGAGAGTCTGTTGAACGAGCTACAAAGCGCAACAGTGGAAGAGGCCAAGCCAATGACCGTCGCGAAGACGCCACTCACGCCGGGCTTTCCCAGCCCGTTCAGTGCAACGACGCCTCCACCAGCGAATGCGGCTACGTCTCAACCTCCTAAATCCGGGCATAGCGTGCGTACGGTCTCGAACCCTGTTAGAGGCAGCTTCGTGATGCCGCCGTCCGATGTTAGCCAGTCCTCGGCCCGTTCCATGAGCGGCGGTGCAGCCTATCTTCATAAAATCACACAACAGCAGCAGGCTGGCGCAAACTTGGCCAAGAAGACAAACATGGGCTCAAGCATCTCGAAGCGGATCAAGGCATTAGAAATGCTCTCGGTCGAAACGAAAGACCCGGGCCTTACTCCTACCAGCAGAGAACGCCCCTCGTCGACATTCTTCTCAGTGAAGAAAGGCAGGACCCCGTCAAGATCGCCATCAGTGCTTGAAAGGGCGACATCGTTTAACATGAAGCCTGAAACCCCATCGACGCCTCAATCTCGGGAAGTCTCACCCGAAGCAGAGAAACAACTCAGCCGGCGGCAGAGAGAGAGATCTGGTTCTGTTGCGAGCAGGTTGTCAATGTTTGAGCCACCGGCCGGAGCTCCTCCCTCAGCCCAGCACTCCCCTCATAATTCCCCTCGAGGTCGTCCCGAATCCATATCAGTAACGGCTAAGATCATCAGAGACCCAGACTCTTCACTCGATGCACCGAAAGATCCGTCTCAGATTGGTCATCTTGACCTGAAGCAATCACCACTGGTTGTTGATCACCAGCGTGCCGAGCCCGCCCCCGCTGCTGGGCCGGCAGAGGCCATGGCCGCTCTACTGGGAAACAAAGACAGCATGCAGGACAGGAGAATCTCAAGGGAGTCAATTCGCTCCCAGTCGCACGAGCGCGGCAAGAGTAGCACATCGCGTCGCTCCTCTCTGAGTGTTGTTAAGGGCTTCATCAAAGAGCGACGACGATCTATCACTTCTTCCAACAACGACGCTGCGGCCTCCTCAACAAACCTACCTTCTGGAGCGAAGTCACCAACGAGACCACCATCTGTGCACCAAACCAGCACCATTAGCTCTCGCCTATCGTTCAGCAGCCACCGGTCATCCTTCAGCAAGGACCGGGAGTTGGGTGTCACTTCTCCCGTTCCACCGGAGACCCCTACCTTCGATGTCCCTAGTGATGAGGTCAAGTCTCTGTCCAGCGACAAGCGACGCTCACGTGCGGGACGTATCATGCGCAGGCTGTCCAACCTCGGCTCTCGCGGCAAGATCTCTACTCCTGCGGGCCTTGCGGCCACGGTCACCGAGGAGGAGATTGTCTCTGAGGTCCCGCCACCTCGTCCTGCAACCACGGCGACTAGCACAGCACCCGACATCGTGTCATACATGGGCGATGTGAACGTGCAATTCCCGGATAATCTCCTCTGGAAGCGACGGAACCTCTGCCTTGATGCTGCTGGCTACATTCTGCTCAGCATTGCAGCTCAGCAGCAGACGACGCGTGCCGGTGCTGTGCAGGGGACGAAGAGATACCATCTCAGCGACTTCCGCCGGCCGTACGCGCCTGACGTGGAGGTGCAGGAGCTGCCGAACAGTGTCGTGCTGGACTTCATGGAGGGAAGTGGCTTGCAGTTCGCATGTGAGGACCGGGTTGGCCAAGCCAACGTCTTGCACAGTAAGTTCTCCTTGACCAAATGCTTATTTGGTAACTAACAGGGTTATAGTCCTTCAAGATGCGCACGCGAAGCATGCTCTTATGTTCCAGATGTGAGCATCGCATTATGCCGCCCGACACCCTTGAAGCCGATTGAGGACTCATTGCTTCCTCCCTCTTCTGATCTACAAATGATCTCATTGCCCTTATTCATTCTCTCACCCTTTCTCCATCATGTCATTGTTGATACATAGCGACCCATTTGTCTACATCTGCGATATCCCCCAACCTGGCTCATCGAGAGCCCGTTGTTATTTCCTTCTTCTTTCTTGATATATATATCAGCTTCTTCTATGACAAGCGGGCAAAAGACCCGAATCACAATTCGTTCTACTGTGTCTCGACTGCAATATGTAGCCCCTCCGTGGGCAGGTGACCCAGGCTGGGAAGCACAGTGACTCGTGCTCTCGTGGAGCATATAGCTTGCCCGCTAGCGGCCACATGTCCAGGAGCTCCTTGTATACATGTCAATAGTATTCTAGTCTTTCCTGCACTTGCAAGAACCGGGTGGCCCATCGGGAGTAATAACTGGCCAAAGGAGGACGGACTATATGGAAAACATACAAATCAATTTGCATAACTGCGCCTCCGAAGCCTTTATCGATGTGCACGGTTGCGTGGCAGGAAGTAGCTTGTGATACATCATTTCTGGGCACTGACGTTCGCGTTGCTACAAATCGAGTCGACGAAATGGAGGATCTCCATGAACATCTGCACGAGAAGCACAAGCAGGGGACACATTTCACGTCGACGACGCTCCGAATCATATTCAAAGTACGTATGCAACTTCAGTTTGCTCTCATTCATGTTCCGCATCGACACAGGTCGATGAGATTTTCCTAGTCGTTCGTTACATGAACCACCCTCGCTCGGTGGTTTATTTCTCGTTCCAGTGAAGGGTCCAAGCCGCATATATACTTATTCCATGTATCTTCCAACCGTTCTGATTATTTTTCCATTTCCGTGCCCCTTTGCGCCTGCTTAAAAAAATGCTGCAAATCGAAAGGACAAGATGTTCGCATATCTCATCTTCAACTCTGACCATTGGGTAAAGGAACACCCAAGTCACGCGTTTAGAACCCCATCTCACCACCACCGAACTGCGAGGAATCCATTCCCATGTAGTCCAGCAAGTCCAGTCCGCCAACGTTCACACCCTCGCTTGTCATCGCAACGGCGGAGCTATCACCTCCCACGCCAACATTCTGGAAGAAAGCCGGACCAGGTGGTAGGTACCACATCTCGTTACCGGGATTGTTCCACTCGTCGAAGAGCGTGGCATCGATGCCGTTGGTCGGGGCAACTGTCGGCGGTGCTGTCGCAGCGGGTGTGTGATTGTTGGGATTCGTGTTGTGGGACAGTTCGAGGGCAGCAGCAGGGGTGCCGGGTCCGAGAGAGGCGCCGCCGGGGTAGGGAAACGTGGATGATGTAAGGTCGAAAGGCGTAGCAGAGATATTGTTTGCTTCCATGGTCGGGGAAGGAGGACGGACTGTGCCTCTGTCAGTATGCGACCTCTTGGGAGGAATGAGAGAACACTTACACTGCCCGTTCAGGCCATCTCGCAGACTCTGCGCATGTCCCCCGATCCAATCTCCAGCCACATTACCATTTGCCCCGTTAGCATCCGTACCCGCGACAGGGCTCTGTCCCCTCCCGCTTGTCGCTTGCTGCAATGTTGGCGCTTGGATAAACCGGTTTCTCAGCCTACTAGTCAGACTCTCGAGCAAATCCGCGAACCTGATACCTAGGTGGACATCGTCGACTACACAGTTCCGCAATGCCTCCACCGTGGAATCCATGAGGTCGATGCTCGCCTTGACATCCGAACGAGGGGCACCCAAAGCGAAAGTTTTCAAGAGGAACATGGCTCCGCTGATGATTCGGAAGTAAGTACGGACAGGGGCGTGCTTCAGGTAGCCGTGCGGGAGCAGACCCGTGACAACCTCATTGAGAAGGTTACGGGAGCCCTCAACCACCTCACGAACGTACTCCTGGTCATGAACAGTGAATCCGCCGAGCTGCCCAAGCGGAAGCTTGCCGTAGTTCATGATTGTCTGCGGCGACAGCTGAGTAGGTCCGGCGCCAGGTTGATCCTGTGGCTGTTGTGCTGGTGCCTGCTGCTGTTGGGCTTGCTGCTGCTGCTGCGCCTGATCTCCATCGCCTCCATGAGAAACAGTCGCACCTGTCGCGTTATTCGTACACCTCTCGACCACAGCTTGTAAGCTCAATGAGTTCACATAAATCCTCACATACTCATACTCGATCTTGAGAATGCAGCGTATGAAGGGTGGTAGGCGGAATAACTCGAACTCGGTTTCCCAAGCTTTCAACATCGGACCGAAGTCGCCCAGGAGACTGACGTATTTCCCACTCTGAATGATCTCCTGAGTGTGGCGGCGTGAGCGGAAGAGTTTCTCGTTGCCCATATGCATCGCGTGACTGATCCCTGCCCAGCAGTGGATGATCTGATCGTCAAGCGCCATGTCGGGGATGTAATTGAAGTGGTTGGAGAGCGAGGAAAAGGTAGTACCGGGGGTCGGCTCATCATTGTTCACGCCTCCAGCATGAGCTTGTTGGCCGTGCTGCTGACGTTGCGGCCTACTGCTGTTGCCGCTTCCGTGCTTTGAGAATGCTGGATCATTCCGGCGCACCTCATCCGGGCACATGCTTGTCCAGCCAAGTCGACCAGCAAGCTGGGTGGTGTAGATGAGTAACAGGCGCTTGATGCGGTTCGCTCTCGCGCGGTACGCATCATCTTGGAACTCTGGCCGGTTCGCGCCTTCTTCCTTGAGAATCTCCTCCATGTCATCAAATACGCCCAGCTCGTATGCCAGGCCCATGCCCGTGCTAAGAAGCATCCAACACATGCGGTCACTACGCCACGCCGGCTCCAGCCAACTCTCGATACGCCTACCGCCGAAAGAGGCCCCATTAGGTTGTTTGGACGTGGCGCCGTCTTCGCCTGGTGGGCTGGCTGCTGCATGTAACCGCTCGAAGTCGGGAAGCATGAGCTCGTCGGTAGCATCCTGCGGTGGAAAGTGCAACGCGCGAGGATGCCACTCGGTGAGAATCATGAGGGACTCAATGGTACCGAGAGTACGAAGGCTCCCCACGCGCATGCCTCGCCACGGTGCGGTGCTGCTGGTCTGGGTCGCTTCCTCGATCATGGCGCTCGACCCAGAGCCACAGAAGCCACTACCAAAGGCCTCTTGACCCCATAAGCAGCGCTCAATCATGCCACGGAGATAAGTCCATAGCTGCTCGTGGATGGTAGAGGATCGACAGTGACCGCCGGGACCATCGAGCTTCTTGTAGCGGGAGGCGATTGTCAACAAGGTGACCGCCAGAATAGGTTCTTCGGTCAGGAGCGTAAGGTGAGACGCAGGATCGCTGAATGTTGGTGGTGAGATGGGTGTCATTGGAGAGAGAAACTTGTAGTAGCTATAAGCAGGGTCAGCGGTCTGTCAAGCGTCATGCCGAAGGAGACGACTCACTAGTCAATGTACTCAATGGCCTCTTGCGGCGTGAACCAGCCCGCGCGCACGAAGCGAAATCGTGTCCAAGCCCTCAGAGCCTCGACGTAGCCAGGCTGGGAGCTCAGATCCTCCTGGTCGAGCTCTGGATCGATAGGCTGTTGCTCATCACCAGGTTGGACCTGAACGCGTGGCAGCTTCACACCGGCATCGGAAACGTGTCGCTGCATCTCCGGCTTAACGCGTGGATCGCCATCTCGAGGATTGTTCGTACTGGAGACTCCAAAACTGCTGCTACGGGCAACAGGCTTGCGAAAACCATCGTCATTGCCGTTGGCACCAGCTGCCGCAGAGGACCTGCTCCCATGGCGCATGTGGTGTTGCGGCTGCTGGATCCCCGGCCGCGATTGCTGGTATTGTTGTTGGAGTTGTTGCTGTTGCTGTGATGGCAGTGGCGGTGTCGTCGCAGCCTGTTGAGCGTTGGCTCTAGTCTTGCTGAACTCGGAAGCGACAGAACGGTCGGTGGCAGCCTTGTAGAGCAGATCGAGGGCATCGTGAGGGCCGTAGAGGCCTCTCCTCATGACAGTTTGCGCCTCGACGTTCTCGAGCTGCTGATTGGCGTCAGCATGATCGTGGTCGTTATGATCGGGACCACCATGATCTCTCGAGTTGGAGTCGTTGTGGGAATTATGTCTGGTGTTGTGATCATCGGGCCTGCGCAGAGGTTGAGTTCTGCCCAAGGAGCCGCCCGGTGTGAGTGGCGCGTCGCTGTAAAGTCTGCTTCTTTCGTCAACCTCAGCAGGGGGCGGCGTGCGTGATTCGGAGGCGCCCGAGTTGTTGAGCCTCTTGCGGCCGTTGCGAATGATGTACTCGTCGTGGTCGGAGACTTCGCCGTCATCAGCCTTGCGCTTCCGTCTAGTAGCCGAGAAGAAGCATTCTTTGGACTCGCGCCTGCAGCGGACGCAGGGAGGATCGTGTGGGTTGTCGACACTGCCCAAATCGCAACGGACCTTTCTCCGGCGGCAGGGAATGCAAGCCTGATAGACGCGCTTGTGTTGGGCCGAGGCGGAGTTTGGGCCCTGGTCGGGAGCGGCAGAGGAGGTCGAGCGTGGAGGCGGATGGTGCTGGTTCGGAGCTGGCGTTGTTGAAGGACTGGCTGTGCCTGGGTTTGAGTAGGGAGCCATGCTGACGAGGGCGTGGCTCGTGGTGAAGGCGAAGGCGGATGGCGATGGCTACAGGCGGGGTAAGAAATGAGGTGCAAAGGTAAGGCCGAGATGCGCACGGCAGACGCAGGCGCAGGCGCAGGGCGCGCGCGTTGGCGCCTAGAAAAGAAACGACAGCCTATTGAATTCAAGAGCCGGAGGTTTGGAGCCGAGAAGTATTGTGTCGCGCAGATAGGCGAATGGTGAGCCGCGATTGAATGCGATGCGAAAGCTCGGTGAGGGTGTCTCTGTCGGTGAGGCGCGGAGAATGGCGGATAGCGGAGGGGAAAGATGGGAAGAGGGCCTAAGAGGGTGGTAGGTTCGGCTGGCGGCGGGTGGACGAGGGAGAAGGAAAAAAAGACGGCGCTCTGGAAGGAAACGAGAAAGAGCGAGGAGAGGGGATGCGGTGGGTACCGGTCCTGAGCTGAGCAGAGCTGACTTTGAGCTGCTTGATCGTGTCTGGTCTGGGGGTTGGCAAAGTTTAAAGAGCTGGGCTGAGGTGCGTGATGTTGGACTGCCCAGTGGCCGAGGCGCATTTACAGAAGGTCACCCACTCACTGGGGGACGAGAAACAGACTCGATGCGGGGGAGGCCACTCCAGATTCTTCAAGTCATGGCTCTCTCTTCTCTGCTGCCAATAGCGATGCTCTTAGTGGCCAATCGCTGCCTCGGCGTTATCAACACTGCCATTCCAGGCACCACTGGCACTCACCAGAGCACCTCGTGACCTGCCTCAGCCACCTGTCATAACCATCAGGAAAGCAGCTACGGCATCAAATCAAAATGCCTCGATCGTGAAAAGAGACACGCAATCCAACCAACGCCAATCAAGTGAGCACGAATACTTTTTTCTTTCCAGAAAAAGTCCATGCCTTATCCCCGTGCATCTGCATCTGCATCTGCAACTGCACCATCACCTGCATCCACCACCTGTCTCCATCGACCTTCCTCTTCCATCATTCATCATGTAAAAATCACATAACGCAACGAAACCTTCTCACAAAAGGTCCGTACAAGTAGTACCGGAGAGCTTCAAATGGGCCCAAATAGGGGTCATACAGCATGCTACCCGTAAAAGAAACCTACTTCCGATCCTTCCGTTTTTTTTGCACCATTGAAGACGTGTCTTGCCAACATCGAGGTCGTTCCCAAATGGATGTACATGTACCACGCACCCCGACGTCGTCACGTTACCAACCTCACATGTCCTCCAATTCCAACAAAATCACAAATGCCGAACCAGCCGTGCCACAACTTATTCTTGTATCCTCGAAAGTAGACGTCAGGCTCGTCTCACTCATCAATGGCTTCCCACATAGAGTTCATACCCTGACAACTACCCAGAACTCCGCTCTCCCGTGCGATCACGACGGAAGTCACATGCATGTAAAAAGGCTACCCGCACACAGATCCATGTCGAGATCATCAACGCAAATTGATATGGAAACCAAAAAGTACAAAACTCATCCCTATCTCCGTGCGGATCAGCTTGCGCTTTTGTCGCCCCTTCAACCACCACGACGGCTTTCGCGCACTTCCAACGCGCATACCGCTAGAGCTACAGGCACGCAGCCCTTCCCAACCAAGCATGAAGCTACTTGCCACTCTCCCCGCTGAAGAAGCATTCATCGGCTGGTCTCACCCGCATCATTCGCTGCTCAGAAGACACTGTTGACATTGCCCTGGCCCTTTCGTGTGCCCTGGCCAGGATATTCCCCTGTCCGCCGTTGCCTCCATGAGCAGCAGTCACCTCTCCATCATGACCATCTGGGGCACCTAGCTTGTTCCCAAGGCCATATTACGCCACAAGTCCCTTCTTGGTCTGTCCAGCCGTCAGCGCTGTCCCACAAGGCATGGTCAAGAATCCGGAGTACTCACCAAGTGCTCCCATAGCTTGTTCGTCAAGAGCTCCGGCATCGTATACAGATCGATGGAGAACTCCCCGGCTTCAGTCAGGTCATCCACTATTAGCCCCAATTTCACAATATCAACAAAACCAGATTCTCCTGCAGCCCACAGCACTAGACTTCTCATCCACCCTTCGCCTCGAACCCTGCGCCCTTAGATCATGTGCGACCCTTTGCCAATCACAGGTTCGAAGAGACCGGGGGAAAAGAGCCCAGTGCTGCGAAAAAGAGAGGTTAGGGACTCACCTTCGATGTCACTCCTAATGTATGTGTCCGGGCCCTTGTTCTCGTTGATCAGCTGAATCACCCGGAGCAGGTCCTCCTCCTCCAGCTTCTCCAGTGCCTCTGCGATCTTTTCGTAGTCGTGCTTCTGCTGCGCGCTCTTCCTGCCACCAGCGCCACCTGCGCCACTGAGACCCTTCTTCTTACCTGCCCGGTCATCGTCATTGGGCAGAGGGCCTGTCTCGCGCAACCTCTCCTGAAGCGCTTGCGATGGGTTCTTGAAAGTCACGCTGTGAATGCTCTCGTACTTCTCTTGCTGGAAGTTGAGATCATGCACAATGGGCTGCAGCTTCGTCTTTTCCGTGGTGTAGCAGTCGATTCCTATTTCGAACTCGCCCCAACCCTCGTTGCTGCAGATGAAAGGTGATTTGGTGTAAGCTGCAATTCAGCAAAGCCAGTGTCAGCCAAGAAATGATGATCCATAGCCTTCGGTTTGATGGGTTTACTGACTTTGCGTGGGATTCTCGAAGGTAGGATGTAAGTGGTAGACGACCTTGGTGAAGACATCGGCAGGCTGCTCGTTGCCAGCCTCATCGAGGATGAAGAGACGGATGCTCCATTCTCTCATGGGGAACTCCGCCACCGGCGAAGGCTTGTCGCTGAGCAGCTAATTAGCACGGAATCCGACGACAGGCAAAGTGAGGCCTAGACTTACATGACAGATTGGTTCGTCACCACCTTGACTTTTCTCTGTACGGTGTTAGAATCAGGATTCTTCGACTGGGCCCGTCCACGCGTGACAGCCGTCCTCCTCGGAGCCATGATCGGTGTCTCTCTGAGCAACAATCACGGAGTTTGTGCGAAATTTTGGGGGGCTCGTGGCTGTCGTGGCTGGCGCGAACGCGCAGTCGCGCTCACAGGTGCGCGAATGAAAGCCTTCGCTGGACCACGCCCAAGGCAGTTGCACGATAAGAAGTTCCAAACGCAAAGCTCATGGAATGCTCTTCGATGACCGAGAGCTTGTGCCAGCTTCGAATTGAAGCGCACGATGAGGGATCGATATTGTGCGTCAGATGCGCGTGGCAAGCAAGGGGAGAAGCTAGGGTTGCAAAGGGCAAGCAGCGCATCATGAGGGCAGATGAATTGGGGAGCCAGAAAGCAAAAGGAGCAAAGTGTAGTACGTGAAGCAATTCAACGCGTTACACCGGCGTGCCCGATCAGCAAGGGCCGGCTGGCGGACACCTGCTGCGGCCGATGCTTGGTACTGTGCTGGCTTGTGGTGCGACTTGGACGATGTCCAGCGCTCTGCACTACACCCAACAATTCCATCAATGTACGAGATGACATGCACCAGAGCCCGAAGCTCTAGCACCAGTGTGAGGATGTTGGCGATGGCCGCGTGTGGGTGCCTTGCTTTGGGTGATGACGATTTTGTTTGTGAGGCCATCCAGTCGGCTACCCACAGACGGCCGAGTGGGCAAGCAGCGGTACTTTTACACCGGTGGAACAACGAGTCCAAAAAACAAGGAAAGAAGAGGAAAGGAGGCTCGGTGGGACAGAAAACGACATGAGAAAGATGATGACTTGCCTCGACCAACATGATGAGTGATGACAGACACCGTCTGTGTGAGTGTGTGCGTCTGTGTCTTTCACCAAACTGTCCTGTCGTTCAAGGCGACTTCTCAAGTTCCAATGGCAAGATTCGGACAAAAAAGACAAGTTTTTCCGTCTCACAAGGTGAATAGTAGCAGCTGCAAAGACTTGTCGTCGCTGACGGAGAACCCGGGGTAACAAGAAAAGGGTTTTGTTGTGTCCGGCTGTTCCTCGCCCTTGTCGAACCCAGCACAAGATTCCCAAGAGTAAGAGATGGCGACGTCCCGAGGGGAAGGGAAGAACAAAATAATACAAAGGTCAGCTGTGGCAACAACAGAAACTCGAGAGTTTGACTTTTGATCGGAAATACACCTTGAGTCGAGGACAAATGGCACGGTGGTGGTAAAGGGTGTGGCCGAGACGGAGGGAAAGGAGGACGGTGAGGAATTTGGGGGGAATGTGGGCGTCCACGTCTGCCGCTGCTGCTCACGCTTGTCGCGCCGGCAGCAGAGACCAGACCACTGCCAGACAGACAGGTGGGCGGAGGGAGAGTAGGAAGTAGCAATGCTCGACACACAATGAGATAATTTTATTTAAGTCTGTCCTAATTGATCTCAACTCTGAATGCGCTTTCAAGAGCCTCAAATGCTCCCTGACCTAGCTGGCACCCATCGATTCTGCACGCAGACCGCCGTATTTGAGCGATGGCGGCCAGTACGCACCCGCGACTCGTTTGGGCACACTCATGAGCCGACTCCAGTCCGAAGTGACCCACTGCCGCCATCACTACAGGGTGATTCGATTGAACACTTTTTCCAGAGACCGGATGTCAACAGGTTGTCGGACGAAGGGCTGTAGTCTTGGGGGTAGTCTACACAATGGCTTTTTCATTGTATCTCATTTCTGTCTTTTGCCTTCTGCCTGCTTCCTTCGTCCAATAGACTGCCTGCCTTCTTGCCTGCCCGTAGATCCTGCGGTGGGATGGAGGGAATTCCGCAGTAGCCTGGTAGATTTAGGCCCTGCCATGTCTCGTCTTTGCCTTCTTTTGCCATGTCGTTATGATGGGATGATGCAGTGACGGGAGAGGGTATGTGTGCTGTGGTGGAATTGTGGTACGATGCTGATGCTTAGTGCTGCTGTGGCTTCAGGCGTGATCTGTGGGAACTCGAAGAAAGGGCAAGATGATGCGATGGGTGATGGGTGATGGGAGTGGGAGTGGTGTGAATTGAAGTGCTAGAGGGCGAGACAGACAGGCAGACAGGAAGAGGCCTGGACGCGGGTTTCCTCCTTCATGCTCTTTCCGACTTCTTAAGCGGCCGGGGCAGGGGCCTCGGTGTTCTCGTCGCTACCCTCCTTCTTGAAAACCTCACCGTTCTCGGTCTGCGCCTTGATGAACGCATCCTTGAACTGATTCGCGTCTGCAACGATGCGTTAGCCCATCTGAGCTTTCCGGAATCTTTCCAAGATCGGTAAGTATGGGTAGGAAACGACTTACTGTCAGAGTTGGCGAAACGGATCGCCAGGGTCACGGCCTCAGCCTCACCCTCGCTGACGTCGGCGGCAGCGTTCCACACCCAGCTCCTGTCGCTACCGACATTGGGGCTGAGCTTCATCTCGGGGACAACGTAGTGGTTGGCGCAGACCTTGAGGGTCTTGTCACGGCGCATGACAAGCCTCGTCTTGCCGTTCTCCTTGTGCTTGAGCAGACGAACGTCACCGGTACCACGCTCCTTCCACTCGCTGCTCTCCTTAACGAACTTGAAAAGCTTGGCGCGCATCTTGAAAAGCTGCTCCTCCGACTCCTCGTTGGTCTTGGTCTCAACCTTCTCGGTGAGCTTGATTACTGGCTCGAAGTGCACGTCCTCGGACTCGGGAGCCTGATCCTCCTGTTGCTTATTCGTCAGTCACTACTCTCAAACCTGTCTTGCGGGCGTAGACAGCATTGCATACCTCAGCGACGGCATCACGCTGGGCCTTGGCGCTGCCAGAGACGTCGCCACGGTCCTCATCGTCCTTCTTCTCCTTCTTGGCACCACCACCAAACATGGAGAAAACGGACGAGGAGGTCACGGGCTTCTCTCCCTCGGTGGCAGGGGCGGCGGCAGCATCAGCAGCGGGGGCGGGAGTGGCAGCCTAGGAAGCCAAACTGTCAGCCTGATGCCTTCAAAATCCGTATTTGTCCAAGGCTTCGCCGGCTACATCTCGCAACGAAGCTTCTCCCAGTCCATGACCGCTCTCTGTAAGGTTCGACGGCCCTGCCTGGCGCAGATTTACGGAGAGAGGCTGGGCGTTTGGGGTGCTCGAGTTCGTGGCAGTATCCCTTTGTCTTGTAGGGTCGATATTTACCTCGGTGGTCTCGGCGGGCTTGGTCTCCCCGACCTTAGTCTCTTCGACCTTGGGCTCAGTAGGCTCGGTAGAAGACATGTTGACGGTGTTGATGCGCGAACGGTATATATGAGAGTGCTTTGGTGGGGGATGGAAATTCTGTGCCCAGTCAGTTACCAGCCCCTCCCGAGAGCCAGCCCAAGCTTCATCAACGGTCGCAACCCAAGTCTCGATGGAGGCAACATAGCGTAGAACCTTGGCTGCGCGGGCGAGGGAGCCAACTTACGATGCTTTGAGCTGTTGGTAATGGTTGTTGTTTGGTTTTTTGTTTGGGAAAGGGGAGGGGTCTGGGCTAGGAAGGGTGGGGGGAGGTTGTAATAAAACGAGCAGGCGAGCTCAGTCCCCCTCCTCAGGTGCGCTGTGGTGCCTGAGCCTGTGCCTGTACTGCTAAGGTACAGAGTACACTGGTAGTGCAGTCATTTTTGCCCCTCACCTCTCACAGGTCACTGGCGGCGGATAGCGGGGTTGCTGGCGAGTGCACGGTGCACCTCTTTCACTGTAGCATCATGATGTAGCACCGTCGCCTTGCCGTACTTAGGTAGGTGGACTCCATTTGAATCGCTCACCGCTTGCAGTATGACACTAAAAGTGACCTCATGGACGGCCAGGTTTGGCCTCTTTTTGCAGAAAAGAATCTGGGCACAAACATGATACTCAGCCCGCTGTGATCACGCTACCAGTACTCCAACCCCTACTGCGGCCGTGATCCATACACTCATCTTACATTTTGCCACTGCTCATCCACACTTGACGGTGCCCTACAATCATTGCTACGATAACATATTCGTGCGATCAAGCTATCGGGCCTGCGCGTTGGTTCACTTTCCAGGCTCGATGCATCAAAGTCATCAAAGTCCATAGTGTCAAAAAGAGATTGAGGTATCGCAAAAATCACAACATACGTACAACGCCCCATAGTAGTAGCCATAGTAGTAGGAGACCAAAGTCTGTCTCGACACGCCTCCCCTCACGTGTCCCAAAATACAGTGATTGCTTCTCGTGACTCCCTGTCAAACGCCGGGGACTCCCTTTCCATTGCCGTAGCATTCGTGTACATTGGCGTGGATCGAACAACAAGAAACGAAACGGACAAAACTCCCACCGGAAGAGCAAAGTCCCCCAGTCCTCTCATCTACGGCCGTAGCCAGAATGGTGGCACTCTCGCCTGTGTAGTCCTGCTCTTCCAGTCTCAAAGCCCCATGAACAGCGGTATCAGCGTTGCCTCTAAGCCCGTAGCTCGTTGATGAACTCCCGCGCTCGGTGACGGTACTCCTCCGACTGATCTTGACGTCCTGTGGCGCGCAGCCACCAGCTCTTCGCGCCGACCTGAGCGTCCAGAAGTCCGAATCGAAGCTTCTTCTGGACGCCACGGAGGTCGATATCCGAAACGGCCTTCTTAAGATGCGCTTGATGAGCCTTCTGGGATGCAGATGCTTTTTGAAGAGCTAGCTTGGCACTGCTGGCCAGGCTGTTCGCGGCCAAGCCTAGAGCGTTGCTGGCTGAGACCATAGATCTCTCAGCAATTCTGCCCCCTTGGTAGCGTATTTTGAGAAATGCCGGCTCGGTGTAGTCAGAGACCCTCTTGAGCATCTTCGTGGCCTGGTCGATACGGCGGTCCGCCTCAAGCGCAGCCTTCTGCAGGCGATCTCCGTACGGGCCCATTATCTGGGTCGCAGATTGGAAGCCCGACGCTACCATCTTCACTCCATTGTCTTTGGCTACAGTCAACCGGCGATCGATCTCGCGCGGAACTGTAACCATAGCTGGGCAACGATGAACGCTGGGTGCGGTGGTGTATTCGCCAAGTAGATATTCCGCGAGCTCGCTCAGACAGCCTGAAAGGTTCTCCGCGATTCCCTTATGAAAGTGGACCTTAACCATCGTTTCGAATTTGGGACGACAAGTCGATTCCAGGCTGACTTGCAGCGTGCCGCGAGCCTCAGGTTGGTCGAAAAGAACGCGTAGAGAGTCTTGGCTGCGGGAGAAATCAAGTTTGAAGGGCACCGGGTGCAGATGGTCATCCCTTTGCGCAGTGACCTCGAAACATTCAGGTTTCGCTTGCCAGACACGCAGGATATCTGGCGGCGAAAAGTAGGCCGTCAGGTCGCTGTAGCCATCCGACTCAAAGGATATCGATGGTTTCTTGGCGCTGAAGAATGACGGCTGAAGTCCAGACTCGTACAGAGGAACCAGAGCAATGCCGGTCTTAGTGTTCGCGGCTGGCTTGGCTTCTGGCGTAGGGGTCGTAGCGGCGATGGTACTTGTAGAGCTTTGTGGCATAGCTACTGGGGGCGCGAGAGGGTGGTAAGTGTTCACCGCCGGCTGGTACATCAGCAGCAGATTCGACAAGATCAGCACAGCAAGACCTAGAGAGATCTGTTTTGGGTTTTCGAGGAATGTGCGAATGCAGTGTCGTAAACCCCAAGCGAGACGGTGCTCCTCACGATATCTGGCCGTGGCCTTCTTGTCTTCGGTTGGCGGGAGGGGAGGCACATAAGTCGCAAAGGCGTCCGCACACTTTGACTTGATCTCGGAGAGCGTGCTCCAGGACATCTGGTCTTCCGCTCGCGCGAGACTTGTCGGCTGATCGATAGCATCCAACGAGCTCAACAGAGGCAAGCTCAGGATCTTGCTTCCCTCGGGCGTCATTATAGACGGTGTGCCAAGACTCTGTCGTGTGTATTCGATCGATGACTGCGACTCGGCCTCGGAAAGATCTTGCTCCTCCTCAGTAAGCAGAGGCGGCTTTCCACTCTCTTCCTGATTCACCGCTGTAAGATCGGTCAGGCGCGAACCATCATCGTCAGGAGCGGTCGAGGCATCGTCATGATCATCTTCGTAGTGATGAGGATACGCGTACTCTTCGTCTTCGTCCAAATGATCTGTGCTGGCGATGCTGTGGACGTCATCTGGCCGAGACTGATCGAGCGAACCAACGGATTCACTGACGGATTCATCAAATGCGTCTTGGGAATCGTCCTGCGACTCGCTGTAGGCAGAAGGAAGGTGGTTTCTTGGGGCGCCATCTTCCTTGCTGATGAACTCATAAGTCGACCCGGCCAAGCCAGAGTCACTGTTGGTCTCTGAAGCAGTATCCATGATATTCGGATCGCTTGCGGAAATCCAGTTCGCAAGCCGCTTGTTTCCTTGCGGTCGAGGAAACCGTAGTGTCGGTTCAGAGTTGGCGATACTGCTGTTGTGGAGGGAAAGCGAGTCTGGGTGCGACTGCGAAGGCGGATATGTAATAGGCAGCGAGGCGGCGAGACGTTGGTCACTCGGCTGCTGCTGTTTGGTGATGCTGTTTGTTTCGTTCACAGCTTGCGTTTGTTCTTTTGATGTGGACAATGATGAAGGGGCCGTGTCCCGATCTTCCATCACGCTTTCCTCGTAGGAAAACGTGCCCTTGAAGCAGATGAGCCGACGACGACGAAGGCAACGGCTATCGCATGTCAGTCAAGTGTGGGGGAGGAGGTCAGGTGTGGAGTCCGTAATGGTGGTCGGACCGTGAACGTGAACGGCAGTCTGCAGCGATGAATGAAAGAGCCGAAAAGGGTTGAAGGTAAAGGGGAAAGGCAGAGAGACGGGGAGAATAAAAGCGTTTGAAGGCTGTGATGTGTTCTAGCAGAGAGTGAGACAGAGTAGAAGGAGAGGAGAAGAAGGAGAGTCGAGCAGGTGAATGTGAAGGGGACGAAGATGACGCTGCCCGACTGTGGCTCTTGAAGGGGCCCGCGTGAGCACTTGGACCCCGCGGCAGAGGAGGTGGGTGGTGCAGGCTGCATGTGGGTGTGGGTGCTGCCTGATAATGGGCCAGAAGGGTATCATTGTACGGACCTTATCGAGGGGATAGCATACTAAAGTCTGCTAGTCGAGTGTGGTTCTTGCGAGAAGGAAAGTATCAAAATGTGAAGTGCAAGTTGGATAGGCAGGGTACGTAATCGAAAACAAGGCGTGGAAGAGAGAGAGAGAGAGAGACACTTGAAACCCAGGTCGAACGTTGCCTTATCAGCTGCGGTATCGAACGCGTCGCTTCGCTATCGGCGCGTACAGTGAATGCAGCACCGCTATCATTACTACGGAGTCAGTGCCAGCATATAAACTCCAGCAGCATCAAAAGGCGGGGTCCAAGTTGTCTCTCACTGCAGCGCATTGCCTGTGACGCCTCATGTATTCTCAAAGTCGACATTAAGGTCTTGCTGACGTGTCTTCTACAAATGGGAATGATCTGACGAAGCTGTGGTACTTGTGACCGGATTACCTTTGGCTGAGGAACGGCCAAACGCCACATTCGGGATCCGGGCTGAGGTTACCGACACCTCAACACCAGACCGAAGTTTACAAGTAACGCCCTTACCTTATTGGAAGCTTCGCTAGCAGATGAGGTCTTTGCCATTAGCAGCTAAAGTACACGATAAAGCTATTATTGGAACAGGTCTGCTATGATAGTCGTCATTTTTATGGTATGCTGCTGTCTGGCATTCAAAGCTCCCGCTGTGAAGTCAGGGGGGCGACCCTATGGAACGGGTCCAGACAAGAAGACCTGGCTATATGAACACGCGATTCAAAGCAAGTGCGAACCGCAAATGGTAGAGTATCTTTTGTATTTGTGACCGAGGTCTGTGGACCTGGTTCGTTGACTGCTTAATCACGAACCGCCGCCTGCCCAATCTCCAGTGAGGCATATACTCCTTCGGTGGCATGATATTTCACCATCAACCAGATCCCTCACACGCGCTCCCCGTGGTCAATGTAAAACGCCGACGCCATATCCATGCCATCGAATAAGAAAGTCGGAAAGTAAGTGCGCCCAGGAGATGACTCTTTGGTTTCTCCTTATTAGTGCAGAAGTACAAGACAACAATTGTTGACATAAACAGAAAAGAGATGTAGAAGATTGTGTATCTAGAGCGATCAAGCCTGATCGGAAAAAGACGACAAGAGCCGGATGGGTATCGAGAGAAGATAAGAAGAGAGAGCACAGGCCGTGCTGTGCTGGTACATCAAGCCGTAGTTGTTGTGCTCTGGCGATATTTGCAAACCCAGGGACAAGCCCAGTGGTCGCGGAACAGAGTAGACGCCGCATATGCTGAGCAAGGATTCATGACCCGTCGTGACAAGGAGAGACACAGAAAGGAGACGAAGTAGGCGAGGCATTGCATCACAGCACCCTGTGCTGCTGCAGAATCTTGGTCAACGCAGCCGTACCGAAGGTGTCCTCATCAGGGATCATCTCAATGAGGCCAGTCATGTTGGCAAAGAGGTCGCCTTGGTTGTGGTAGGCAAGAAGAGAGGGCACGGCAGCGGGTTCGAACTCGATGTCCTCGTAGTGGACCTTGACGAAGTGAATCGTGGGATGCATCTTTACCAGAGGCACAAGCGCGTCTTCAACGGTTGCCGAGACTTCGCACTGCAGTTTGTGTTAGTACTGTATGATGCGACCAAGTGTGGAGGGCATCGAAGCTTACCTCATGGTCGTAGACAAAGACGAGAACCTTGGTCTCCCTTCCAACTTTCTCGATGGCATCGAGGTAGCCCATGGCATCGACCTCGTCGAAGCGGCCAAACATCCTGGCACTGGGGCTCGTCCTCCTGTTGCGAATGCCCCGAGAAGCCTCCGCCTCGAGCTCCTTCCTCCTGCGCTCCCTCCACTCCTCGAGGAAGGCTTCCTCGTCTGTACCGGCGCTGCCGCCATCGGAGGGACTGCTGGAGAGAGAGCTGTTGCTGTTGGAGCTTGTAGTGCGCTGTGGGCGGGAGACGCTGTCAACACCAAAGATGCTCTGGCGGGCGGTCTGGATACGGCTTTTCCACTTGCTGCGGCGAGCCTGCTCGAAGCTGCGAGCATCTGCGATAACACCCTTGACGCCGGTGGAGTGGCCTTGGTCGAAGGAGGTAGGAGGCAGGCGAATGTCGGGAGCACCCGGAGTCGTGAGGGCATTTGCGCGCATGGCGGCGTCGATTTGTGTGTTGCGGAACTCGTCCTCCTCAGTAGCGTCGTCGTGGGCTTGGTTGTCTGGGTCGTGGCGGTCCTCTGGATGGAGGGTCTCTCGATGGGTGTTCTTTGCGACAAGGTCGTTGAACTCTTCTTGGGCAGCCGTGGACATATTGGGAAAAAAGAGAGGGGAAAGGACCTCGAAGTAGGAGGATGGAAGCAAGTGAATGGTTATATACGAAGGCTGGTGGTAGAAGGAGAGACAAATGGGATTGCGTGTGGGGGGTGTGCGTGCGTATGCTGGGGATGGTAGCTGTCAGAAAGGAGCGATAGCGTCGCGGCAGGGTCGTGACGGAAGGATGAGGAGAGAGCAGCGGTGTGTGAGAGGAGCAAGGCAGGCGTACTCCGTAATGTCGAGAGATGCAGGAATGGGACCAGGAGAAGAGGACCAAGGAGGAAGACGACGATGCTGGGGATGGTTGGGCGAGGGAGAAAGTGGGAGAAAGTGGGAGGGGGGTGTGAAGCAGAGAGTCAAGTTTAGGTGAGGGTGTGTGGTGCGCGACGGGCTCTGGCGTCAGTCGAGGACACCAGCCTTGAACAAGCACTGTCAGCGTGCTAAGGGCTGATTAAATGGGGCTGGCAGTGAATGCCAGTCAGTGACAGTCAGTGACCACCAGTGAGTGCCCTTCACTGAGTTCCGAGTTAACTCGGTCTGTGGATTTTTCTCAGGTTGACCCCTCCAGGATTGCAGGGACAGCATGGCACGGACATGGCGCTGACGGTGACATTCCAGCCACTGGCAGCCACTGAACAGTGAAGAGAAATCCACAGCTTCCAGAACACTTCCCCCTCTGGCTGGAATGGCAGTGGGCTTTTCCCAAAGAACTTGAATCCACCATTGGGATCACCACTGCCACTGGCACTCCTGCTTAGCACGAGCAATTTCCCCTGTCCATCAGCCCTCCCTCCGTGTTTCAGAATAGCCACGAGGCACATGGAGGGGACTCTGGGCACGGCATTGCTTCTTGGAAGTGGCGAAAATGGCTTTCGCTTCTGCCCCAGACTTTCTTCTTCTTCTGCGTCTGGACTCTGGACCACTGCCAAGGTCGTTAAAACCCCTCTCCTCGAACTCGAATCATTTGCTGACCTCGATTCGGATTCTGAGCTCGACCAGTGCTTTCTTCCCGACTGGTAACTTAATCCAGCTCAATCCTGCGCTCAGCCTAGCCGTACTGCCCTCGACCCGATGCTGAAACCCAGATCCCTTCCCACCATGACACGCTGCGAGTCCGGCAGATCCCTTCCTTATGCGGGGACCAGGCTGCCCAGTCCATCCATCGCTTGTCCGCCAGTACTTTTTCTCTCACACCGTCTCGGGTTACAGGGGAGCAACCAAGCTTCCCGCAGCTTTTGAGACTGGGATCCCCATCGCCCAAAAGCCTCATCATCCTTGTACCTCGCCGCGCTCGTGCGCCCATTACTGCGGCCAGCCGGATCTGCCGCGCGTTGACTGACCGTAGACTTGAGGCTCACCATCATCATCCACGTCCTCATGCTCGTCCTCATCTCGAGGATCGCGCCAACGCGATAGTTTAATTTGGCTAAGCTTTCCCATCTTGCCTCTCGAGGCAATCCAGCGCCGTACGCTAGTCTCTAGTTTGCGCTTATAGGTCGTGGGAATGCCGCTGGGAATAGCATCAACATCTGCTGACCGGCATGCGTCTCACGGGCACGTAGGGCTCAAGCAGCAGAGCCTCTGGGATTAAGCCGTGGCTCTGAACCTATCCCTGCTGGCGCACAAAACTGCCGCGCGAATCGCAATATTCATTTACGTATCTCCCTCGAATGGTCACCTGGCTCAAGTGGACACTGACCAGTCATCGTCGACTCGGTATTTCGAGCTCCGGTTCGTCCAAGAATGACATCGGCACCCACCCGCTGCATGATCTCAAACAGACCGCCAGATTAACAGTCCATCTGTGTTATTATGGATACGCACAGCCGGCATCTGCAAATCAATGGTCATCATGCGACGAGGCCATGTAATATCTCCCGGTTAAGCCAAAAGCTCTGCACGTGGCAGGTCCGAGATCATCTCAGCTCCCTTCCGATCCCCCTTGCCGACTCTGATCATCTCGAAGCGGTTTACCCGATCCGACGTATTCACTCTACTGTAAACCATTGCATATATGGCAAACATCACCGTTGTCTTTGCTTCTTTGCCCAAAGCTCGATGAGACAGAGGCCATCTGTGTCTTTCCTTTGGCGCCAGCGTTTCACCAGTGATCTGCACATACCTTCACACACACCCTCTAGCAACCGTTGAACCAGTCGCACAGCAGCGGTTGCTGATTCGATTCAAAACAATAGATGCAAACATCGGCCATTCACGATTTCCAAAGCATGCAAAGTTGAGGTCATAACGGGACCGGACTGGTCTCGAGCTCGGACTGTAACAGACAGTCGGTAGTTGCATTCCAACGCTTTTCTTAGATCTCTTACCGTGTCTGCTGCACTCGTCGTCGAAATTCTCCGAAGACAGGCTAAACCCGCACGGCCTCGCTTAAAATATGACTTGATCAAACTCGAGGCTGCTTAAGGGAGAATACGCGAGCACCGAGCACAGGGCTGAGCGCGCTCGAGTGACGCACCCTCGAGCCCAGGCGCGCATGACGCTCACCGTCTGTTTCGTCGTTTCTTCTACATCGCGAGGTATGCCCCTGTCGGATGCCTAGTATCACCAACCTGCGAGCAGAAGCACTTTCTTCCTTGTGTTCAATTCTTGTGGCGCTGTTTGGGCGCTTCAGGTGTGGTGGCTCTGTCCAGGTTGACGACTGTCTTTGATCACTGGAAACCGGCATTGAGATCTGCACGCTGGTCCGGATGCCGTGAGTCAAATTTTGGGGTGACTGATCGACGTGTGCGACGTGACGGGACCCGACTACACGGACTGGGTAATTCGTCTTTTGTGACTGTTGGGTCATTGTTCTCTGGTGCAGAAGTGTGGTAGGAAAGGTCCGTCGTCGTGCGGGACGTGAACGCCATGCAGCCAGCACCTTCAACTTGGTCTAAGCCACGGGCCAACGTGTAGTCGACGTGCAGTCGACGATGGCTGCATGATGATAGTTGGTCTCGCATAAGAGACCCAAAAGTGGTAGAGCCGAACATAAGTAACCCTCTCGTCATGCTTCTTGGTCCTCTATGCCTGAACTCACCCACCCATGTTGGGTGTGTGAAATAAGGTCGGCGGCACCTGTCTGTCATCGCACATGCCTTCTTTCCCAACCCGGTCAAGTTGCTATCTCAGCCGCATCACAAAGAAGAAGCAAACCGACAGACGCTTTCTAGTCTAATCCAGACAATGCTTCCGATGTGTTTCAGATCTCTTTCCCAGATCCTTCGGGCGTCTACGTCGCTCACCCGCTGGTGAAGGTGTTGATCGTCGCTGCAGGGTAAGCGCGCAGCCGCGGCTTGCATATGAGATCATAAGCCCTTGGCACGGGAACTTCCAAAAGTCGGAGGATCGCCTTTGCATAGCATCACCTCACTTTCGTTCCTGCAAGCGGACTGACTGTTGGGTCTCGGGAGTGTTTCAGGTTTTACGACCACCTTTGAGGAATATCATCTCCTTGGTAACGTGCCTGAGAATAGCAAGCTCCGGGCCGAGAATCCTTGGTCGATTGCCGCGATGGATGCGGTTGCGTTATCCAGCTGGGAAGCCATCTCGGCCGACAGCTCGATCCTTCGCCGTCATGAGGCTGAGCTAATGCATGCATCTTTCTCTTCGTGCCTTGTGATCGTCGTGATACGTCTACGCCCCTTTCAAGTTGACTGAGTCCCTCACTTTCCAAATGCAGACAGGCCTTGCTTGGGACGAAGAGCTTCGACTCGTGACCACTTGCCTGCTCCGCTGAGTGTTGCTGGCGGGAGTCTCTAAGGCACTGCTGGAAAGGAATGTGTGTCATCAAGGACCTATCGAAGAGCATGGAGTTGATTCAATTGGCCCGCAGTGAGGCATTGGATATCTCAAGTTTGCTCCTTGTCCATCTCCTCTTGACAACTTGTTTCTAGACAATTTTCGGCTGAGGCTCTTCTTCTCTCGGTGCAAGCTCACCAAGCTGATACATCCAGCCCGAGAATATGCTTCGGGACTAGGGGTACCCTGCTATTTGCTTGCTTGTTTGGTCGATAGTCGTGAATGAGCTTGACGGTCATGGACAGCTGCCAGCCGCGCTACACCACCTGCCAACACCTGACACTCACAACTGCCCTCATTTCAGACACACACACTGCGCAGCACAAGCCTTTATAAGCATTATAAGCATTGGTGCAAGCAGCACAGCTCCCATCGCCATTCTGGCCTAGCGGTCAACGGCATGCGGCGTTGCGCAGAAGCCCATGATGACCAACAAATTGCTATTGGATAAAGCGTAGGGTACAGGTCCCAGCACCGGTCCCAGCACCGGTCCCAGTGATGAACCATATGTCTGAGGCGTTGACTTTTTGCAGCCGTCTGATGGGAGCTCAATTTTACCCAATGGTCTTTTTTCTCGTGTGCCTAGAGACCTAACTCATGCTGAATCAAGCACTTACTTGCGAAAATGAAGATCGAAATCGCAGGATGAAGCAGCAATTGAGTGACCTCCATAAGGTTCTTCTTCGAAATATAGCACAAGAGGTCAGGTACCTTCAGATTTCCCTCTATTGCTCAAACTTACCTTCAGGCCCGAGCACTCCCAATAGGGGTGAAGCCACGAACGATGTCCAAGATCGTCTGCCCTAGCATAGGAGCCCATGAAAGCACTCACAGAGCCTCCATTCATTCTTGTGCAAGAGATTCCCCATCACTGCGTACTCGCTGAGACATGGACCTTGTCACACAGTATATCCGTCGTCTTGTCACCCAACGCCACTTTTCCTTCTGATGCAAGGACTCCATCAGAAGATCAAGTTCCCAACGTACCTCGTGCTGGCCCCAGGGAATAAAGGACATGCACGCGTGCACCAGATCATGGCCAACAGACACAACGTAAGGCAAATGCCAGACAGTTTCACAAAGCGCCTGGTCAGAGACAATGAGTCTCAGGGTAGCAGGTATCATGTAAGAAGACAATCTCCACTAGCCTTCAAATTCCAGGCCTGCCTCGCTCTCATATTTCATCCATATCCTGCCCATTGAATGTGGCTGTGGGTTCAAGAACTCCTGCAACACTCGTGGACGCGAAAGCTCTAACCACATATACACATAGACATAGACATATACACAAAAGCTTATGGCAAGCGTGGCAACAAGGTCCGTGAGAATATCTCTTTTAAGAGACCTTTGGGAGAATATCGAACAGTTAAAAGAAGAGACAAAAAAGCCTTGAGTGTAACAGAGATGACAACAGGAAAATGAGGCAAAAGCGGGAAGAAACAACTAAGAAAGGGAAGAATGAGAGCAAAGTTTAAAGAACACTTGAGGTATCGCATCAGCCACTCCGCCGCCGCCAGTTCCTTCCTTCTTCCCTTCGTGGCCATTCCAGTCTTCTGTCTTCCTCTTTTCCTCTCTTTGCGCCGCTCACGCTCAAAAGAGGGACCTGAAGCCCCCTTTGCCCAAAGGCCCTCTCTTGTTCCCACGAACAGTCGTTTCCGCCTCTCCCAGCATGCAAAGGGAATTAGAAAGGACGAGGCTCCTTCATCTTGGGTTATTTTTGGTACAGAGACAGATCGCTCGCGTTCGACCCGGTTATAAGGATCCGAGGCTGGGAAAAGTAAATTGGGATTGCGCGCAGATAGAAGAGAGAGGGAAGAGGCGATCTCGACTAGATGTGTGTTCGTGTTTTGTATCTTTGGCTCAAGAGCTCCGGACGCGGTTTCTGGTATCGTCACTTCGTCCTGCATACGCCAACGCAGCATGCTAGATAGGCGTCATCGTGGCTCTCCGAGGTCGGGAGGGTGTGGGTGTTGTGGGGATTGTCGAAGTATAGTGTTTTGTGTCGTTTGAAGGCGGATGTAAGTCGTAATAGGAACACATGTTCTCGAGATCGGATGAGCTTGAACCCTCATCATCGTGCACGCAGTCCTCTTTGTTTCGCGCTTAGTACGCCCAAATTTTCAACTGCATCACATGTTAGCATCGTGAAAAGAGCGAGAACGTACGACGCAGGAGCTTACCAAAGAGTCCCATGATCCTGTGCAAAGGCTAATGCCGTCGTTGCTGACGCCCAGACAGCTAACACGGTTCTCGTGGCCGACAAGCGAGCCGACCTTTTCCCCGCGAGTAACATCCCATACCTGCGCATGCATTAGTCGCTGTCGCTGGTTATCTTAGCGCATATTGCTCACCTTGCACTCGAAATCATCGTAACCAGCAAAGAGGAGACGTCCTGAGACAGATGTGGCAACGGAGGTGATGCCGCAAAGAATAGACTCGGACTAGCAACAAGGTCAGCAAGTAGGTCTCAGGGATGCTATCTGCGCGAGGCATGGGTCTACATACACCGTAAATGTTCAGCTCACGATCAGCGCGGATATCGAAGAGGCGGCAAGTGGCGTCATCGGATCCGGTAACGAAGGAGTGGCCGTCAGGGAAGAATTGGATGGCATTGATGTCGGACTCGTGGGCAGCAAAGGTCTGAACAGCCTTGCCTGCTCGGATATCCCAGAGCTTGGCGAACGCATCGCAGGCACCGGAGATGAAGGTGTTTTGGTTGGTCGGGTTCAGGCTGATGCTCATGACGTCGCCGAGGTGGTCAGCGAACTCGGTCACCTTTTGACCGGTCTCGATGTCCCATTTCATGCAAGTCATGTCGCCTGAAGAGGTAAGGATGCTGCGATCGTTGATGAAACGACAGCAAGAGAGGTAGCCGGCATGACCCGAGAGCTCGCGCGCAACACGGGTGGGCCCATCGCGCTGCTGGTTGAGGTTGTAAATGGAGCAGATGTTGTCGAGACCACCACAAGCGACGAAGTTGCCGGAGGGGGCGTATGCGCAGGTCATGACCCATGAAGATCGGAGAGGAATTGCGTGAACCTTGTTGGTGGTGTAGGCATCCCAAATAATAAGCTTGCCATCCTGTGAGGCGGAAACAAGGTGTCTTCGGTCGGTCGACCAGTGCATGGCGTAGATCTTGGCCAAGTGGCCCTTGAGGGTGCGCTTAGCCTTCATCAACTGGTTCTTCGGGATTGGCTCGTGAGCCTGGTTGGCGACAGCCCTCACTATCAATCGAGAAGAATTGGTTAGCAAAAGTATTTCCAAGCTTGTCAGCTGATGCGGGTGGGCCTCTGTGACGACCCGAGCTCATCCAATGTGGCTGGAAAGCTAGGCTGTCGAGCGCAGGAGCAGGAACGTACGGGAGGTGTCTGCCAGTTCATCCTTCTTCCTCTTGATGCGGTCCTTGAGCGACTCGGCTTCACGACGCGCCTGTTGAATACGCGCCTGCATCGCCTCGGGCGACACGTCGGCTGGGCCTGAGGAATTCATTGTGGGCGACGACGAAGCGATCCGGTGGACGGCGGAGTGGTGATGGGTGAAAGTGCGGCGTTAGGGGGGCGCAGATGAGGAGGATCGGGACTGGTCGTCAAGGGCGTCAGGAACACGTCGGCGTCGGGCGATGAAACGATGGAAAGGAAAAAAGAGCGTCGCTAACGGGCCGGTCGAAGAGTGAGGGGACGGGAATCCGAGAGATTCGACGACGACAACGACGACGGGCGGTGACGGGTGAGGGCGAAGGAGAGCTGGAGGAGAGTGTGGAGAGAGGAGAGGGAGGGAGAGGTGAGCGAAAAGGGAGCTGGTGAGAGCTGAGGCGCGACTGGGGGAGCGCAGTGCAGTGCAGCGCTGTGCTGGGTGCCGATGACAGGCCCGGGAGCAGCCAGGCTCGTTCAATTGGAGGGGTGCAGTGGACGTGGGTGCCTTGCCCAAGTTGGCAGTGGCAGTTACAGTGATCTTGTGAGGAGGTAACGGTGGCTGAGGGCGCTGTCAGGCACCTGCATCTGGCGAGAATCAGTGGACACCATTCCCTGTCCGTGCTTTCCCACTGGAGATGGCTGTCGGTGGATCACGTCTTGTCGTCTGCAGCGTTGTTCTGGGCAGTGTTGAGGTGGGACCCCGGATTGGCCCCGAGCTGCCATCCATTCTTGCACTGTTGGGAGGCACCAATCGCAGTTGGAGTCAAAACCCAAGTTTCCTGGACGGATGCACGGTGCCCGGCTGTTAGCGCTGCATGAGCGGCGACCGGTGAGGCCCTAACAACTTCCAGGACTTTGGTACCTGCTTGCAAACCTCGCCTCCATTCATTGAAGAACCAAACACCCGCCCGGGGTTGAAAATATGACAGAACGACATGAGGACTAGAACAAATCGATAACTGTACGACAGCCACACAGATGATGGTATTGATCTGCGATAAGCATGGAACAGCCTTTTGCCCAGATCCAAGCGCACGGCCTGGAATACACCGAGAAGCGCAAAGGAAGCCACAGGTTAAGATCCAGGGGAGATCCGCCCGAGCGTCATGCAACACACATTTGCGAGCCGACCAACAACCCGAAGCTAGAGTTCGTGACTCCAAGTGGCTTAACAATCATCATTCCACTGCAACTTGAAAAGAGGCTGCCGACTTGTGATTGAGATCAGGAAGCTGCTGTCCAGAACTTTAGTTGGTATACCAATTGGCGATGTGCCCACCTGTCAACGGCTTGTTTCCATTTGCTTTCCTCAAACGCGGATACGATAGCCAGGGGGTGGTAGTGCGGTCGGCGTAATAATGGTGGGCTGCCTTCCGGTCGTAGGTTTGCTTGTGCATCAAGCTAATCATCAGCGATCCGTGCTCACTCAATGTGTCGACGGGCATCCTCTCGAAGGAAGATCGTAAGCAGGTGGCCGCCTATAGTAGCACGAAAATTCTGGTCCTTGGATCTGTTCATGCATTTAATTGCCCGTGAAGGTTCAACTGTGCTTCGAGCTATGTCAGTGGCCCATGATCGACTTGCTGAGGTCTGGTTCACTTTGCCACGCAGGACAATCAAGTTCGATTTGGCGATTTGGCGAGGCGGGCGAGGCCGAACCAACTATCAGCGACAGTCTCTGACCTCTTCAGCCACGCATTACCGGATCGTGGATCGATCGGCATAATGACTCTTGACGTCTCGCTGTCGCAAGGAAGCAATAGCGTCAACAACGAAGTACCTGACCAGGTGGTCAGGAGCGCGCGGTACCTCAAAGCAATGTGCATCTCATCTCGCCTTGCCTTTGCCGCGTCCGTGCCCCAGAATTGCAATTTCTCGATTTGTGGTCCATAATAATAAGCGGCTTCGGGATCGGGTGCTGTTGTGGGATGAGAGCCCCCCCTAGGCTGTATGATCCTGCGAGTCCTATTCCTCCTTTCTCTCTCCTCCTGCTCGTTCCTTTCTTCTGCTGGCGCCCTGCAAGGACCCATCCGCCCCGGGCCCTAGCGGAATTCTGGTCCCGCTGGGTCGTCGGGGTGGGCAGCATCTCATCTCCAATCTCTCCAATCTCCACCGCCCAGCATTCGAAATGTTGGGTCTTCATTCGCTTCTGGGCAGCTTTTTGTTCCGCCCGGCGGGGCACGTAATGATAGTCAATGGTTCCAAATAATCAGGGGTGCTTTCGCAACTCACCAGTGGAAGAGATCCGGGCGAATTGTCCCATGGTTTGCACAACCTGAAGCCGCACTGTGAATGAACACATTATCGGTACCACTCGCACAGTGTGAGACTGGTCGTACTGCACTTGACACTGTCCGCACACTGTGTTGCAATACAGGGGCGTTTACTCCTTCCCTCCCCTGCTCGCGACTCCCTGATCGAAACTTCTTATCGTCTGCCTTGAGAAACCTGCCATGCATCGCCATTTGTTTTGTTGAATGCTCTCCTGCCATGACCACGGCAGTAGCCAGTATGTGCTCGAACGACCCTGTTCCAGAGCGAGGATTCCAAACCCTCAGCCAAGTCAGCACAGCACGCCAACCCACCACTAAGCCGAAGGTGCATATGCACGGCTGCAGGGTCACCCGTCATCTAGGATGGCACACGGGTAGAGCTCAGATATTGAGCACAAGTCAAGAATCCTGGCAACTTATCAGGGGCATGCTTGCCTGCCGTAGCGCGACAGCATTGGTGCCCCGTTACCCTTAATCAATATTTCCACCGCTAGATACCGACAGGAACACCAGCTTGCACGCGGACGACTTATATACTCCATCTGACAGATGATGAACCTTCTTTACTGTACGCCATGCACTCCCTGAACCCAACAGCCATTCTGGCGTTAAGGACGACGACATCGTCCAAGTCTGTCAATAGCGCAATTCTCGCTAATTGGATCTACCCGAATCGGGATGGTGCAATCTTGGTGGCATGCACCGTAGGCCCCGCACCCTCGATGGCTAACGCGTTTTCATGTTCGATGTCATCCTGGTGCAAGTCATATGCCACCAGCGTCCATGCCAGTCAAGCGCATTCGAAGCAAATTTCGAACCCCGTTGACCGTTGATAATTGCTTCGGAAGCCTGTGAAACTGCGGCACTGGCGCAAGATGAGAACCAGTGTTTCCTGAACCTTGCGGCCGCGAGACAGGTAATTGCCAACAGCATCTTACCTTGGTAGAGACCGTGAGCAGTGCCGGACTCCCGGGGACACGAGCTCTCGAACTGGGCACTTGGGAAGGCCTTTTTCTTCGCTTGATTCATCCTCAGGTTGGTCGCTCTGAGGCCTCATTCTCAACCATTGGCTTGACACAATGGATGCCTATCGACGTGTTGACTATGATGGCATCTCGCCTCGTACCAGATGAAGCCTCCAACAGAAAGACATGTCTGATTGCTTAGATCAACCCGTGGAGCGTTCAACCACCGCGCCGGCAGATCCTAAAGCACAACTCACATGCGGACCAGAGTTGGCCACTTGGACTTTTGAGGCGTAGTAAAAATGTCTAGCTGTGAAACCCAACCCACAGTCCATGCCACAGCGAAGGAAACGTATCATGGACGTCTCGTTTCCCGCCCCCATGTCAGGTATCTGTATCAGCGTGAACAGGACAGAGTTTGAGAGGATGTAAGGTGGAATATGGACAAGAATGATTTGATTGTTCATATTGGTGATCGTAAGATATCGGCAGAGGCATCTATACGCCTCAAAGGCACGAATGCTCTTGAGAGCTGACCCTTTTATCTAGAACCGCCGTATGAAGCCCCGTTTGCCATCATAGGTGCGCCTTTGTCCATTCCCTGAACCAGTCGAGCGCCTCCGGATTGGCGACGCTTGCATTCGTCTTCACCACCATACCCGACAGGATCTGCTTGACGGCAACCTCGATCCTGAAATCCAAGAAGTTAGTAATATCCTAGCGAGGACCAGGAAGATCTCACGACTTGGGGGCTTGACTCACTTCTTCCCGTTGCTCGTTTTCGGCACACCGCCACCGCACTCCTCAACCACGCCAGGCACGTGTCTTGGGCTCAGCTCCCCCTTGATCTTTGCTTTGACTCTTGCTTTCAAGTCCTCACTGAACTGCTTACCCTCGACCATGACCAGAAATAGACACACAGTCTCGTCTGAGTCCCCTTCCCGCCGCCTGCCGACGCACACTGCGTCTTCGATCTCGCCCGCGAAGAAGCGTGCTAGAATGTTGTAAATCTCAGCGGACCCGAAGCGCACGCCGGACGGCTTGAGCACACCGTCAGACCGACCCAGCATGACTAAAGCGCCGGTAGAAGGATCTGGGATGCGTACGAAGTCACCATGGTGCCAGACGGGGCCCTTCGCGCCGCAGATATCGGAAAAGCGGGAGAAGTAGGCACCGCGGTACTTCTCGTCGCCGTCAGCGCCGAAGAATGTAAGAGGCTGACATGGGAATGGCTTGACGCAGACGAGGTCACCTGGCTCCGTGGCCGAGATAGAATCAGGGTCGCCGGTGATGGGGTCGACAGCGAGAATGGCCATGCCGAGGCCGGCACATTGGATCTCGCCAGTACGAACGGGCAAGAGGGGACATGGAGCACCGAAGAGGGATATGATGTCTGTGCCACCGGTGATAGAGGCAAGATTGACGTGGGATGGGAAGGCCGAGTAAACGAATTTGAACGTAGAAGGAGGGAGAGGAGAAGCAGTCGAGTAGATGGCTTGAAGGTTGGAGAGGTCAAGAGAGGGATCGTTGATTGGGCGAACATCGTTGGCCTCGAGTGCCGTGAGGTAGGCTGCAGACGTACCAAAGTGAGTAACCTTTAGCTGGGAGAGAAGACGAGGCAGAGATAAGTGGCCGTGTGGGCGGAACGGCGAGCCCGAGTACAGGATAACCGTGGCGCCGACAGCTAGGGCACCCACAGACCAGTGCCACATCATCCAGGACGTGGTGGTGTAATAGAGCATGCGTGTTGATGTGCCCATAGAGCAGTGCAGCATATGTTCTTTCTTGTGTTGGACAAGTGTACCAGCGGCCGTGTGCACGATGGCCTTCGGAAGACCAGTTGTTCCACTCGAGAAGAGGATGTATAAAGGGTGCAATGGTGGCAGCTGCTCGAAGCGCATGGGTTCATCGGGCGCCGATGACATAAAAGCTTTGTACTCGACTGCGTCCAGGCCAAACTCCTTGAGATCATCGAGACCAAGATCAGCCTTGACGTTATTGATAACCACCACCGTTTCCAGGCCCAGAGGCTTCAGTGTCTTGACAATATCCAGGGTTTTGGCGGTGCTCGCCCACTCCTTGCCATTGTAGACAGTGCCGTTATCTGCAAAGAGAACTTTCGGTTTGATCTGAGCCAGACGGTCGAGGACGGCAGAAACGCCGTTGTCAGGGCTGATGCCAGTCCAGATAGCACCAATGCTTGCAGCAGCAAGCATAGCCACTATTGCCTCCTCGTGGTTCGAGACATAGCCTGCGACGATGTCATGAGCCTTGAGACCACCGGCGCGTAGAGCTGAAGTCGTCTTTCTGACAGACTCCCGGAGCTCTCGCCATGTGGTGGTGAGTGGTGAAGCGGATGAGGAAGGGAGCTCTGTGAGGGTGATGAGAGCCGGGGCAGAGGGATCCGGGGTATTCGGCGAGGGAGGGTAGAGCATGTTCTCTGCGAAATTGATAAGAGAAGGGGCAAAGAAGTCAGGACGAGGGTACATGGGAGCGTCTTCAGGGAGAGCCTAGAGTCTGGTCAGCAATGAGCTCATGTAAGTGAGGCGACATTGAGTGGTCTCTGATCCCGGATACCTTTTCGAATGGCCGTGAGGCCGTGACACCAACAAAGTGCCATAACTCCTCCCAGAATGTTCCCACAGACTCTATGGACCATTTATACAGCTCTTGATAGTCTTGAATGCTCAGTCCATGCTTCTTGTTGACTATCTGGATGAAGTGCCACATTGGCGTGGACGCGGGGTCGGGGTGTCGCCATAACTCCTCGGCCAGGTGGTTTTTGATGGCCATTCTCGCGAGTTTAAAGTTCGTATAAGGCTGGGGCAAAGATCTTGAGCATATCACGACCCGGTTGGTGATTGAACAATTAATTGCAAGCTTGGCGGACTTGACAGGAAAAATGAGAATTTGCCGCAGTGACTATCGCATCCGCGCCGAGCTTGAAGTTGAGGCAGCTCTGCCGGTGCAAGCCGATACCTCGGAAGGAGTGTGGCTCAGTCCCGGGGAGCAATTGTGGCGGTGGCTGAAATCAAGTCTGCCGTCAAAAAGCACATCCTATCGAGGATTGGCAAGGTCCATGGGACTATCTCGAGATGCCATGATAGATGCTCAGGCTTGAGTGTATCCTTGTCCGCCCTTTCGGATGGCTTGGGAGGCTTACTACGAGCATATCCGCAGGAAAAGGCGGCTGTTGGCTCACGGAGAGGGTTGCATGGGGTTGCATGCATGCAAGCACTTTACGCGTGACTGCTGACACAGACACCGACCTTTAAGGTGAGATGCCGGCTTGGAGAAGCTTGAGCACGTACATCTAGCTGACAATGCAGGGAATATAGAAGAACAGCCTCGTGAAAAAGAAATGTCCAATGGCAGTCTACTGCAGGGCTGGGTGCTGCAGCTCGAATGAACCCGCGCGCATGATCACAGACAAGAAGGCTAAAACCATAATGTCCTTGCGAGTCTAGCATGCAGCACGCCTAGCAATAATGCTTCACAATTATCGCATGACAAGCGCTTCATGCGGACTCGTGATGAAGCATTACGATTTGAAGGTGGGCCATTGGGAAAAGATTCTGAGTAAAAGTCGGGGCGGAGATTTGGGAAAATGCGAGTTGACGGTCGGTCAGAAACAGCTGAGTGCGCCTGTGGGCGCCCGAGTCCGAGAAGCTCAGCGCTAAACCGCTTGCAGCGAGCGTACCTGAGGCTTGCCGAGGCCGCCGGGAGATGGCTTGATGGGAAAGGTGGTGGTGACGATGACGATAAATGCTAAATGGTGTTCTAGGACACCGGGCATGCCGGACTAGAGGCTGCCATGACGTCGATCTGAATGATACCGTTGAGGCTTGTCCCATGTCATTGTGCTGGACGTTGTAGATGATGTTGTCGACGGTCCGATGCAAGTAACCTGAATGCTCAGCGTGTCGTCTAACGGAGACTTCAACAAGTCATCGACTCCGTTGATTGAGCCTCGGCCAGGTCGCCGCCCCTGGCTCATTTCCCAAGACGACGCGATTTAGGCCCTGTCATGTGGGGCCTCAGACGCTGGGACGATCGAAGCAGTGGCGATGGGCACTTCACACCGAGTGCTACAGTGGGCTACAGTGGGCTTGCCGACACCTCTGATGACAGCCCACTCCTTCTCCCGATGCTCATCTCCCGGCTGACGCTGTGCCTCGCCTGTTCCTATCTCCTGACGAAGTCGGCAAAGACGTGCAAAGACGTCTGCTGAAGAACTAGAGGCTCTAGAAATGAACAGGAGTTGCAGGTTGAGGGAAGGTTACCTTTGGATGCTGCTCCGAATCATCCGTTCAGCGGAAGACATTCTCGCTACAGGACCTTCGCCCACTAAAACAATCAAGTTTTCCGCTGGCATCTTCAACTCACCCCCTGAGCCCCCTAAACTGCCCCTGAAATCGCCAATCATGCCCCTAAAACTTCGGGTTTTCCAGGCTCGACATCCACTTCTCCCGTTGGTTCCGTCTTTTTCGCATCTTGATTGTCAGTAAACCTAGGCCTACCTCGTTCTCCATCGGCTCCATTTGCTAGTCTCTACCTTGTCCATCTATCCATCCGTCGCCGCCTCCTTCTCTCTCCTGACATTCTTCCACCTCTCCCTCAACCATCCTGCTCCTCAGGCTTTACATCAATTCACCTCTCGGCACAGGCTTCACTGCTCTCGTGCCGGCCTCGAGCCAAGGAGCAGCGTCTATCATCGATCTGGTCAGTCTTCATCTCATTGTTATTTTGCTTTCTCCTTGTTGCTATTGTCTCGCCTTGCCCTTATTCTACATCGCAACAAACATCGCGAATTCCTCCCCGCGCTGCTGTTACCGCCTTTTCCTTGCCAACCCACCAACGCACCGTTGCTGTCTGCAGCCGCCCACCCCTCCATTAACGACCTGCATCCCACTGCTGCACCTCAACCTGCATCATTTCCATCATTACCTGCATTGTGCCATATCCATCCAACCTTTGCTTCCGCACCCACCCTTCCCTCCGCCTAGCTGCCCGCTGCCTCTCGGTTCCCTCCCGACGCGACATCGACCGGCACTGCCCCAACCTCGATAACCATCCCCACGCTTCTAACACCAAGATACCAGACTAGAGCTCCCGGATTTCAAATTACGCAGTATCTTTCGGCATCGTCGCCAGCAGGCATCAAGCTAACCTTATTTCTTCGCCCACAGACCTCTTCTCACCCGGCCATTGCAGCACTTGCTTCATCCGCCTCGCGACCCCTATCTGCTGCGAAGCACACGAAAGAGATTAGAATAGCGATCAATCACCAGGAGAGATGCCCCGACGACTTGCAAACCCTTTCTCGACCTCCACCTCCTCTTCTACCATGTCCCAAGCCGATCGGACACGCGAGAGACGACCCTCTTCTTCCAAGGGCAACCGCATCTCCCAATTTTTCTCCTCCAGTCCAAAGTCCCGCGAATCCGGCGCTCAACAGTCTCTACTCGCCATGCAGCAGCACCAGAACACGAGCCCGCAGGCGCTCGTCTCGCCTTCGGTCGTCTCTCTGCCTACAATCTCTCTCTCATCAGCAGTGGCTGGTGAGAACACTCTCGACTCGGCGCCCACAACCCTCTTCCAACCCCAGTCAATCGAGGAATCCGAGCGGCAGAGGAAGGCAGAAGCTGAATTCGGCCCCCTGAACCATCCAGACCACCGCTACACGAGCAAATCGCACGGCAAGCCCCTTGAGGCTCCTATCGAGGATGAGCCCCCGTACTTCATCCTTCTCACCACCTATGTCAGCTACCTCTTCCTGATCATGCTCGGCCATGTTCGCGATTTCTTTGGAAAGCGGTTCGGTGACAAGAAGAAGTACAACTCTCTGAAGGTTCAGAACGGCTACGCCCCTCTTAACGAGGACTTCGACAACTTCTACTACCGTCGCCTCAAGTTGCGTCTCGATGACTGCTTTGCGCGTATTACCACGGGTGTTCCTGGCCGCTACATCACCTTGATGGACCGCAAGTCAGACGACTTCAACCAAACTTATCAGTACACCGGCACTCATACTGAGACTTTGAACATGAGCTCGTACAACTACCTCGGCTTCGCTCAGTCTGAAGGTCCTTGCGCCGACGCCGTCGAGGAATGCGTAAAGCGCTACGGGATCACCTCTTGCAGCCCTCGCGCTGACTCTGGTACCACCGACCTCGTTCTTGAGGTTGAACGTGAGGTTGCTGGATTCGTCGGAAAGCCTGCAGCCATGGTCTTCTCGATGGGCTACGTTACCAACGCTAGCACTTTCCAAACCCTCGTCGGCAAGGGCTGTCTGATCGTCTCTGACGAGCTGAACCACGCCTCTATCCGTGTCGGCTCCCGCAGCTCTGGTGCGCTTATCCGCTCTTTCAGGCACAACGATATGGCAAGTCTCGAGCGTGTAGTTCGTGAGGCCATCGCTCAAGGTCAGCCTCGCACTCATCGCCCTTGGAAGAAGATCCTGGTCGTCGTGGAGGGTCTGTACTCCATGGAGGGAACAATGTGCGATCTCCCCGGTATCATCGAGCTCAAGAAGCGTTACAAGTTTCACCTCTTCGTTGATGAGGCGCACTCTATTGGTGCCCTCGGACCCCGTGGCCGTGGCGTTTGCGATTACTTCGGCGTTGATCCCTCCGAAGTTGATGTTCTCATGGGTACTCTCACCAAGTCATTCGGTGCCAACGGTGGATACATCGCAGCCGAGCAGCACATCATCGACAAGCTACGCGCCGGCAATGCTGCCATGCAGCTTGCTGAGTCTCCCACGCCTCCTGTCCTCATGCAAATCCTGGCCTCCCTCAAGCTCATCACCGGGGAGCTCTGCCCGGGTCAGGGTGAGGAGCGCCTGCAGCGCATCGCTTTTAATTCCCGCTACCTTCGTCTCGGTCTCAAGCGTCTCGGTTACATTGTCTACGGCCACGATGATTCCCCAATTGTCCCGATCATGCTTTTCCACCCCGCTAAGATTCCTGCTTTCAGCCACGAGATGCTGCGTCGCAAGATTTCCGTCGTCGTCGTCGGGTACCCTGCAACACCCCTCATCACATCACGCGCCCGCTTCTGTGTCTCCGCTGCGCACAACAAGGAAGACATGGACAGGTTGCTGGCAGCTTGCGATGAAGTCGCTGACCGCATGCACCTCAAGTTCTCAACTGGTGTGGCCGGAGGACTTGAGGCCCTGCCTGACGATGTAAATCCCGAAGATGAGAAGGAGTGGCGGGCTCAGAATGGCATTCCTATCAAGCCCCCACGATGGACTCTCGACGCCATCTTCCGCACAAACACGCAGGACACGAAGCTACCTTTAAGATAGGCAGTATCACAGCCTCGTGTTCGCTCATGGCCCTAATCTACCATCTTCCAGTGCTCTAGACATCAAGGAAGGATTGGCGACGGCGTTCTTATATATGTTCGCATGGGGGATTCGACCTGTACAAATGAGAATTCTAAACACGGCTGGGTGTTCAAGGCGCAACGACTATTACTTATATTTTTGATTGAGGGGGAACTTGATAGACCGATATGCAAGGACGGCGGGATCAACGGAAAGGGGAGCAAGACCATTCGGGCGGCGCGGTTTGCATACACTCGCTTATACTATTACTACATTAGCATCATCTCTTCCTCGTCATCCTTCACTTCTGGGGGAGTCCGGGGCTGAGGGCTTTTTCTTTCGACTTCAGGCTCTCCATCGATTCAATGGCCGGGTCTCACAGATCTGGCACTTAATAATACCCCTTTTGACGATATTGCTTTCTTCGCGAGTGATTGGCATGAGTGTACGCAAATCCTTCTCATCCGTGCAAGACTTTCCAGCATGATTGCGTCGAAACTTGAAACGCATCATGCTTCGGCCTTCTACTGATGGAGAAACCAAGTCGTCTGGTCGTCGCCTCATGACTATACGCGTCCACCTACTGCACTGTTCAATTCCTTCGAGCCAAAGTGTCGAGTAATTGCTCGCAAATCGGTAGGCCATGTGCGCGAGCTCACCGCAAACATCTGATCTGCTTCGGAAGGATCAGTGTACTGTAATGGCGAGGCGCGTCAGCGTTGGTGCTCATTGTTCAAACCAACAGGGGCCCAAGCACGAGTGTAGATGAAGGTAGACTCGGATTGCGAGCTTCACAAGGCCGCCTCTTATTCTCGTCAGCAGATCGCGGCTTCTTTCGCTGTCAAGCACGACGGCCCAAGTCTGCGTAGATGACCCGGGATGCTCAGCACGATGTGGTTCTAGAAAGAAAGTATGACAACAAAGGCCACGAGGTCCGCCCATGAAATGATAAAAAGGGTTGCGGGACTCCTGACGGCGATCCACGTCCTCGTTGTCAAACCTCTCATCAGAAATGAGGATCACGGACACCGAGTCGGCTGCCCGGGGCTCGCTTCTTGATGGGCGGACGTATCAGAAGCACTACCACTCCAGAATGTACAATGCTAAAGTTCACTTATCCGGCAAGGGCTGTTCCGTACTGGCTTTAGAGCTGGGCCAAGAAATGCGAGATGGCAGACCAGTCTCTGATAGTTGGGACAAAGGTATTCTGTACGGGAAATCAGCCTCCAGAACTAAAGCCATGCAGGTTGACGAGGCATTGATCGACCGGCCATCGGAAGGACAATGCCCCGGTGGTCTAGCACTTCTTTCAGTAGAGGAAACTGGTGCCGGAAATGCGTATTGAAAGATAGGATGGAGTGTTTTGTCGCGGAATTGCAACACATCGTAGGCCAGTCGAACCCCCTTCTCGTTCTCGAGACAGCGAAAGCATACCACATGTGACTAACATGACAGCTCTTCATGCTGTAGCCTCTTGAAGTCCACTGTACTGCTATTCCTACTGCTATTCCCAGAGGTAGCTTAAGATAATGCTGGTTGCTTTCTTTGACACTGCATGATGTCGCAAGCTGCGGCATAACAGAGGAAGCCTCGATCTCGAGGATAATCCCCAAACGCCTGGGGATTAGCCTTTGTTTGGCAAGAGCAAGTACACCTGGCTTCGTGTTTTCTCCGCGGTAGAGCATATTGTCGTTCTCAAGCACAGGGATTCGCACAAAGGCATGGGCAGACTCAGGATCTTCGAAGATGGGCAGCCACATGTACTATTGGCTACGCTCGGGCTGCAGCGGAGGTCAACATGCATACACAGGTTGGTCGTGACAACCGGTGGCGCCGGCAACCGTGAAAGGGAATCACAACTGCAGCGCGCGAAGCAGGGCGGCTCTGGAGCCAATGCACTGGCTACTGAATACGACGGGCGAGATTTGGAGGCCAGGTCGATACCATCTGGTATAGGATCTTCCCAAAACTGCCACCAGAGCTCGTAGATTTCTATAATCCTGTGCTGAAGACGACGGAAAGCCGTCCCAGCTCCTTCGCCGTGCATCGGGCCGTGTGGATGCCCAAGGTGCTAAGTAAGCAATATGCCATATCTTCGGGCCTTCACTAGTAGCATCCCATGACATGTGTTAGGCAATGGAAATCTGATTGAAGGACTGTACATGCTCAAGATAAAGATAGTATTGGTCGATGCCGGTCCTTTCCGTCAGTTGCTGCGTAAGTGAGGACGGTCACTGATAATAACCCAGTTTTGCGCATAAAAGTGCAGCTCTCTGGGCGCAAGTAGCTCTTGTAGAGTCTGTCCACGATTAAACCAGTCCCTCTCGGTGGAATCATATGCTCCATGGACGATATCAAGAGACGCAAAACGGACACTGGCTCCTTGGTACCATCGGAACATGAAATTGGTGGTTTCGGAGAGCTCGACAGTGCCGCCTCTGTCAATGCAACAAGTGTTGGCCCAGGCGTCGAGATATATGCTTCACGTGCCCAAAACATCTGTAGACGGGCGAATTCAGTCTTTTTGAGATATGTCCCCGATCTGCATATCACGGAACGAAGTCGTGTTGGATGTCCATCGATGTGAGAGGATGGCATAAGGAGGCCGATCATTTTTGTCGATCTTTGCAAGGCTCAAAATAAACGCAGAAAGAAGACGCATTCGAGCATGCCATGCACGGCAGGTTGCGTACGATTGGCACAACAGTTTGATCGCATGCAGCAACTGCCCGGCTGAGAGAGCTGGTGGTCAAAAGCCAATAAAATTGTCGTCTAGAGCAGATATGGGCTAGCCGCGACAACTAGTCAGGGCGAAGATGACGATCGCGCATGTCACGCGTACCTTAGCGGCCAGCCCAATGCCTATTTTAGGATATTCTTTGACACTGGCGTTTTCTCAGGTTGGTCCTGAGCGGTGGCCACCGAACTGCCTTGGGAAGTGACTGGAGGACGGCATGACCTGGATGCATGCATCCGGCCTGTACAGTAAGTGACTAACGTCATCATCTGGAACACTATCTCGACGATGACCCAGTGAGCGGAGTTTGAAAGCCGGGTGTGCTGCACAATAGCATTCAGGGTAGGCAAGGCCTGAAACGCGGACAAGAGAAGTCGGTGTTGGAGGATTGTGGTTGATGCTCCATGCCATCCCGGAAACGGTCGGGCCTCGAACCATATTCGGGCGTGAAAGTGGGCATGCTGTGGATGTTTCCCATGACGAGAGGCAATTGATGCCTGTCTTAACGAGGGCAAATGGCTGTGTATCTGACGTGGAGCGATATTCGTGACGAGAAGGTATATGCCGGTGATCGTATAGAGGCTACCCACAGTATGGTGCTGCCTTCCGGAACATAGAGTTTGCGCCTGGATGCATGAACCTGGGCTTGGTTCAAACATTTGGCGAGAAGGACGTCATGGCGCGCGGACTGCATACCTTAACGGATGAGGTATGCACCGGTACCTGCAGGAGTCTGCCTACCCTGGCATGATGCAGTGTGCTTATCTCATTGCCACTGCAAGCGCGAATAAGAGAGGCCGCCAGCTCCAGGTGGTCACATTGGGTCGTCACAAGAAATGGGGTTGGGTTCCTCAAGTTGCCTCTGCGAACAGGCCAGTGATGAGGAGGGAGAGTGAAGATCGAACCTCGCACATGGACCTCCAATGATCACGCATCGAGGGTGCGTCGTCTTCCACAGCTCCGTACGACGCACTGTCTCAGCGACGTTCGAGGTGCAATTGACCATGCACGATAAGTAGAAAGCCGAAGTGCGGGATGCCAAGTGCTTGAGGATGGCGGCATCAGTACTCAGCAATGTGCGAGGAGATGCGTCTGAACAGGCCTCCATATTCGAGAGGAGGCAGCCAATGCGGGAACGATGCAGTGACATTGGTATCTGATCCGTTGCAAGACATTTCTGATGGAATGCACTCTGAGGCTGGTAGGCCATGCGGGTCGAGACAGAGTAGAGAAGCAGGATGGGCGAGGAAGAGGGGCTGCGGGTGACGGGTGACGGGTAACGGGGGACCACCCACCCCTGACGCCAATGGGGTGGCTTCGAGTTAGGCGAGCGGCTACGGGCCCGACCCCACTCGACCCTCGCAATCCCTACAGGGCCCTGTAGTCAGAGAACCTTCGGAGAATCAGGAGAAGCAGCAGGACTACTAGGTACATGATTGGGAGTATGTGGTATCGACAAAGCGTCAATTGACAAGGGAAAACACCAGATGACAAGCCTGTGTGCAAGTTGTGCTTGTGGGCGAGCCCCTCATTCGAGATCCCCTGCGGGATTGAGCGACAAGAAAAGAGACGAATACTCTACTCTTGCCAAAGCATCGACCACTGATCCCACGGAGCGTCTGTGTTTTCATCTCGTGTCTGAGTCAGGAGCAGCCTCCATGTGTCCGAGTATTGACCTAGACATACTCGGAAGGTCATGTGCAATTATACGACTTTAATGTCGAGCATATTGGTCGTGACGAAGGCTGGGGCCATTTCGGACCGTCCTCAGATGATCCGTGGCTTCTCAGGTGCCTCGGCCAATTCTGTCAAGGTTCGAAGTAGGGCATCTTGATCCAGATCCCTCCACCAAGGAGATGCCAATGAGACATCCAAGTCCCTCAGGCCAGATGTCAGTATGGTTCATCTCTCTCATGATTAGTCTCATTTCAGATCGTCCAGTCCCCGGTCGACGTTGAGTATTCCACGCTCGAGACCGTTGTTATAACAGCCATCATTATTACCTGCGCTAAGAAGCCCCCGTTACCGTATTCCAGGGACTGCTGAGTCGCTGGCAGTGTATTGTGGGCTTTTTGGACCAGGGTCCGACGGTTGATGACCCAGTGGTGGCCGAGGTCCCACAGCAAGGGCCTTCCCACTGACAGAGCTCCCGGTAGGCGTGCAAGCTCTTTGCTCCGCCTACTCAGCCCACTGACGGAGTAGCCCTGAACGCTACGCTGAGCTTCAGCAAATCCGTTTGGTGCTGAGGCCACCTGTTGGAACATCCCCTCCTCGATCGCCAAAACACCTACGGCATGCTCTGTTGCTGAATTCTGGCTCTTTTCTCGACTTTCTCTTCTGTCTCCTTGCAAGTAAACACTAGTCATTCGTTTCCTAGTGCAGCATTGCCGGTCATTTTGTCATCCTTTCGTTGATTCTGCTGTATTTGCGCTTGTTCAGTCGACCCGCCTAGCAGGTACTCTGTTCATCGCACAGTGTTGCTGCCCAGCTCACAGGTGCCTGAGTCCACCGCGCCGCTGTTTGCCGCCCCCTCGCCGCCTGCGAGGACCTCCAAACCATAGCGCTTACCACGCTGAGTCTCACTTTTACGCCTGCGAGTATCGACTAAGGTACGCATTGGCAGCTCTCCGTTCGCTTCCTGCTTGCGCGCGCCCCTGGCTTCGCCTCAGCCTCCTCACCACCACTCCTGGTCCAGGAAACACCACTTCAACAATCCTCCGCTCCCGCTGACTACTGTCTGCGCAGCCCTCCCTCGACGAGGCCTCCCCCATCTCGCCCCCATCTAACGGTTTCCACGATCGACTCGAACGATTTCCTTCCTTCCTCGCCCCCAGTCGGACTATCCCCACCTCGTCCGTCCATCCATCCCCAAGATCATCAACCGCCCACCCACTCCCTCACGAAACGGTCGGTGCGATCAAGGGGACAGCGACTTTTACTCCCTACGTTTCGTGGACGCCGGGGTCCATAACCACGCCGCCGCCCGGTTCTCCCGTCCATCACTCCTCCCCTGCCGCCGTCAGTGAGGCGACATCCTCCACCTCCACCATCTCTCAGTAGGTGCAATGAACTTCGAGAGCGGCACGGCCTACGCCGAGTCGGACGCAGATGACGAGTACGAGCGAAGCATGGGCGACATGTCTCCTGTTCTCGATTCGGAGGCGTCTCCAATCGATTCCGAGCTGTCGACTTCCGCCGAGCACACTCCTACGACGTACGGTCATCGTTCCAGCGCCGACCGACTCCCAGAGACCATCATAACGGAGTGGACGGCTGAGGAGTGCGCGGACTTTATCGGCACCATAAACCTGCAGCAGTATGCGGATGCCTTTCTCGGTGAGTTGCATCAGAACGATACTGTCTTGCCTGGACGCTCGGACCCAAAGCTGACTAGTATTGCAGAGAATGAAATCGTTGGCGAGGCCCTCGTGGCTCTACAGCACGATGATCTGAAGAGCATGGGAATTGCTAGTGTTGGTCATCGGTTGACAATTCTCAAAAGCGTGTACGATGTGAAAAAAGCACAGGACGTCCCAATCGAGAGCGACCATTACCTGCCACTTTGTACGTACTCTCATCCCGCTAGAACCCCCCAGGATTCTCTTGCTAACGTCTCCTCTTTATAGCCGCTGATGCCGAAGCCCAGTACGCTACAGCAACCCTCAAAGATATTAAGCACCTGGTGGAGCAGCTGCGATTGCGCGATGAGCGGATGAGCCTCGTCGAGCAGGACCTGCGACGGATGACCGAGGACTTTCGCCGGCTCAGGGAAGATGTCCTGCCCGCACTGCGGCTGGCGAAGGATGCCCAGCAGCCTTTACCAAATCTCAGTGGCAGTGGCAGTGGTAGTGGCAACGCGAACGCAGGTCAGGGCTACGGCTACGAGCCAACCATCATAACACCACCTGCCCCTACACCACCACCAGGCATGACGACTGGCAGCTCCGGGGTGAAGCGCCAGTACTCCCAAAGAAAGATTCTGATAGGCGCAACTCCAAAGAACACGTCACCGACCACTGCAGGCCACGAGAGATCGATCGCCGAGCAAACGCTGGACCCCTCTAATGCCGCCGAAAGGGCCGTCATGTCTTCCTCGCATCTGGCAGCCATGAATGGCAACAATCAGTCAACATCACCAGGATACCCTTCACCAAACATCCCCTCTCCAACATCTCCGCAAAACCACGTCAGTGGCACAATGCTCGCATCGAGATCGTACCGAAGTGGCGCCGACACGCCTGCAACATCGACGAGAAGCACCTTCAATGAATCAGACTACGGAAGCACGTACAATGCTCGCGTGCAAAACCAGGCGCAGGCACCGAGAAGACGCGAGACGCCCGTTCCCGATACACCGAGTACGAGTAATGCTGCGGTTGAAATCTTCAAGTCTTTCCGCGTCAGCATGGAGGACCCATGCTACAAGGTTTTACCGGCTGCGCTCAAGAAGTACAATATCAACGCGCCATGGGATCAGTATGCGTTGTACATCGTTTATGGCGATCAGGAGCGTTGCTTGCAGATGGATGAGAAACCCCTGATCTTGTTCAAACAGCTGGACAAGGAAGGGAAGAAGCCCATGTTCATGTTACGGAAGACGAACAGTGCAAGTGCGGAGGGCGAACCCGGGAGCGCGGGTATCGGTTCAACAGCCTCGCGCGGGGCGAATACCGGATACGACCCTCCTGGGGGCATCATCTGAGCGGGCCGGTGATTGACGATGATTTCTTGATTTTCGAGCCGCCAACCACCTGGGCTATTGCGATGCCGCGCGTGGCGCATTATGATAAGATGAGCATGCTTCGGAGTTTCATGGCGCTTTTTGAGGAAGAGTGGTTATCTGTCTGGACTGCGTCTCGCTTGCACGCTGTACGACAACGTCGAGATGACATTGCCTGCTTCGTGCCTTTGGGTTTGCGACTAGCCTGACTGCTGTGGCTACCCTTGTATTTACAGCATTTTGCTTGAGCACAAATCTTGTACTGTAGATAGTATATCAAGAGAAGGGGGAAGGCTTAAGTGGAGTGGAAAGGTCAGGACACAGGTGTTGGATATATAGCCGGCGGAAGTCAGAACATGACATTCTGTTTAGGTTGTCGCACATTATTCATCGGTCTTGTGACAGTCTAGAGCCAAGGACCACGATCACACGGGAAGACGGTAATTTGACGCTGTGTACCAGGGCATTTACGATTTGGGGATCGAGCCAAGATGCAGCCGTAGCTCGGAATATGGCGCTTGGTGGCTGTCCGGTTGTATCTAGTGATCTTGGCTGCACGCCACGTTCTCCAAGATAGCTTCACAGCGGTGGCGCCGCTTGATGTCGCGCCGCTAAGACAAACGTCAAGAATGGCAGTAGGCAGCAGAGGAGGCAATGGTTTGGGACGTCCAGGAACCGTCTGCAAGAACTGCCTTCAACCCATGTTCCATGCCATATTTTCCACCTTGTAGGGGGTGGCCAGCGGGGGCACGAAGGAGAGGTCTCTGCCAAGGGAACGCCGAGGGAACGGTGAGGGGCTAGTAAGCTGGTGAGAAAGGAACCATTTGATTCCGAGGCAGATGGTCCAGGAGTATGTTGGCAACTCGACAATGCGCAACCGAGGGGATGAGTCAATATGGACATGTACCATGTTTGCCCTGCTTCGAGGAGACGGGCATATGTGACGTGAGCTCTGGTGCAGCGTGAGACACGACCAGGCCGGCTGTTGATCACAACCAACGCCTTGCTGACTTCCCGACGGGGGGTTTGGAGGAGCCTATTTGTGAAAAGGCAGGCTGCAAGAAATAGCGGCGAGCGTGCCGAGCCTTTTTCGCATCGCCCGCCAAGGGAACGAGGTGATCAGCGGCAAGAGTTGGCGACTCGCAAGCTCCTTATCCAACTTGGTTTCCTTCTTTATCACCTCTTCCGACGACGATTACGACACGACGATTGTTCTCGAGGACAGTCTCTCGTATCTCGCGACGACTGGCAGGATTCTGCCTCGATACGCTACGCGCGAACGACTGGAGCACGATTCGATCGACCCGCGGCTCTACTCAGGCGACCGACGCTGGGTTTGGCCTCCACACAGTCCCGCCATATACACCTTAAATCAACCTCACCTCAACGATCATCTAGCCTCCTCTTCATTCGTCTCGAGGCTTTATCACAACGGGGTCTCTCAAAGTATAAGGGGATCGGGATCCGTTCCCGGAGAGAAGTGAGAAGGTAGCCAAGATGATGCTCAGTCAGAATCACCTGATGGAGTACTCGTCGAAGGGGTCGGTGTTCGAGAGGCTGATGAGGGGCGCGTTCATGGGGTTGGCGTTAGGGGTGGCGTTGGGGGTGCTCATGTGCTGTTGGGTGCCATGCTGCAGGGCAGGAGGATGGTTTACAGGGAGTGAGAGGAGGAGAAGGAGGGAGAGAATCGTGATTTGAGGATGGCTACGATGGTGGCACTGTGGTGGAAGTTGGCGAGGAGAGGAGGAGCGTTGGCGGTGATGATTCGCGGCTGAAAGCCTCGGATGGCGAGGCGCCTCCGGAGCGACGCCATATGCAGTGCGCATCTTACCGACATGCGGTGCACAGAAGCGACGAGGCAACGACGGCTTGATATTCAGCCTGACGACGGCACGATGCCAGTTTTGGGCACAGCGGCATGGCATTTGCATTGCATTGCATCGCGAACATCGACCTCCAGGCAAACGACTCAGCCACGAACATGGCGACAGCGACAGCGTCAACGGCGACAGGGAATGGAGATCCCTAACGGCGCTGCGATGACGAGGGGTTGTCAGTGTGCCTCGGTGGGGTTCAGGGCATCCCCAGACTCTTTCAGTGGGCTTGACTCTGTTCCCGCTGTCATGTTGAGCGCCGGCACCCAGTGGACACGTCCCCTGCAAGAACCACGCTCAGCGTAAACTGAAGCCGCCTCAGCTCGTGGCGCAGCAAGCACCGGCGCATGACGTTGCCTCCACCACGCCAAAGGACGACGACGACGATAATTAATGCTCCTTCCTATTGTTCAGAGCGGGCGTTATCATTAATCATACTGGGAACATCTCTTTTTATAGTACCAGACACGGGAGCTAGCGGCAGTCTACACTTACACATACACTGACTTTTTGACCTTTGCCGAAGCTGCTGTAGATCATTGCGTGAAACCAGCGGACGCCAAGGCAGCGTCATCCCCTCCAAGACAGCCTCTCGCCATCACGAACCATCATCCACTCACTCCGCCTCGTCAGCCTCGGTTTCACTTTCTTCTCCCTCCATTCTTCTCTCCTTCAGCCTGTGCATCTATTTCTCCTCATCAGTCACCTCAACAACTCCTCTTCTCTCCCCTCACCCGCGCAGCGTCAACCAACCACCATGCTCGACGAGAATCTCCCAACCTACCACTTCCAGGCCTCCTCCGAGAATCCCCTCCACACACTCCTCTACTTCACCTACCAAGGCTCCGAGCCGCACGCCGAATACCTACTCAAGCGCCCCTCCCCTGCCGAATCCCACAACCAGTACGCCTTCGGCCTCTTCGACGTCCAGTACTCCCACGTCCTCTACGCAGAGATCCTCCTTCGCCCAGAATGGTCGCAACCAACGCTCTCGGCCGCTGAGTTGCGTGCGCAACATGGCGCAAATGCGCAGCAGCCTCCCGCCACGGCACTGACGCCGTACGGATTCACACTCGACCTTTACAACCCGGATCAGAGTGTTACGATCAAGCAGGAGAAAGGCAGCTGGGGACGTAGCGATGCTTGGGAGTTTGAGGTTCCAGAGCGGAGCTTTCGTACGCCCAGTGCTAGTAAGGTCGACCAGGAGTCGGGTCAGGATACAGTCCCCGAGCTGACGCCAAAGGTGATGTTTCGCTGGAAGAGGGATAGCCGACTGAGCAAGGATATGACGTGCTACATGAGCGGAAGAAGCATCGGTGGAAAGAAGAACAAAGAGCCGGACATTACGGTTGCACTTTTCAGGCAAGCGAGGCACGAAAGCAACGTCACAATCTACGAGCCGAACATGGCGCGCGTCGACGTCGAGGATAGGAAGGGACTGGAGGTCATTCTTCTGCTCACAGCCGAGATTATCCGCGACCTGTACCTCATGCCGCGCTCCGATCCATTCAACACAGTTGGCGCACCACCGCCGACCGCACAACAGCTCGCCCATGGCCGACGCGGCAGCTCTCCCCTCCATGCTACAAGTAACGGCGGGAGCTCTACCGCAGCACCTGCCGTCATGTCCGGCGCAAACCACCACAGCAGCAGCGCTCACACCAATAAACCGCTCCCGTCCGCGCAACAACCCAGCGACGCCGAAGCCCGGCGACTGCAGGAGGTTTTTGCTCGCGAGGAACGTGAGGCGCGGGAGCGTCGTGATCGGGAGGAACAGCAGCGTATCAAGCGTATGTTAGAAGAGGAGGAAGCTCGAGAGAAGCAGCGTCGCCAGGCGGAGGTGGATGCTGAGACGGAGCGTTTGCGGCGGGAGTACGGCGTTGGACCAGATGGCAGCGGAAGGGAAAGGAGCGGCTCGACACCGAGTCTTCCACCGAGGCCTGGTGGTGGAGGGTTGTCACCGCCGCCGCCAGCAGCGAGCGGAGCAAACGGAGGAGGTGGATGGTTCTCTGGTCCGGTCAGGCCGACGAGTGCAGGACCATCGGGCGCTTCGCAAGGGGTGCACTTTGCGCCACCGCCTACAAACGAGGAGAGCGGGAAGCACAGCAAGCGACCTGGGCCGTACCAGCTTGGGAGCTCGGCTGCTGCAACGATGAGCGGATTTTTCGGTAGGAGTGATAACGGGGAGAAGAAGAAGGTGAAGAAGAAGAGGAGCGTGCACTTCTAGATGGGCCTGGTGGGAGGGTGTTGGAAGAGTCGGCTGTTGAGGAGCAGTTGGTTAGGATTGGGATATACCACATTTGAAGAAGAAGAAGAAGCGGGAGGAGAAAGGTTTAATGTGAACATGACTTTATGCATCGTATCGTCGTTGGTATCTCTTGAATGCTTCGTGACAAAACCAGATTTCGCTTTTGATCTTCTCTCCCACCTCTTCCACCACCCCAGCCATTGAAACCTCGGAACTCTCTCTCACCACTGCCACCTGCAGCCGACCAAAACTCCCTCCTCGCTCGCCTTTCCCTTTCCGCGCCACCGCACCTCTTCCGACGATGAGGGCATGTGCATCATAGCTGATGACTCTGAGGTTGGTGTGGTTGCGCCGCTGCTGGTTGTTGAGGAAGACGAGCGCTTCTTCTCGTTGTTTGGTGTGGACTTCATCTCGAAGGCATTGCTGGGCTTGTCGTCTGGGGAGGAGAGGGAGTGGAAGTTGACGTATGTGAGTTCTGCGCCGAACATGGTGGGCGTTTGGGTTGTGTTGTACTTGGGGGGTTGAGGTAGTGATGACTCTTGTTGCTTGGAGAGTATGGATTGTTTATTTGGAAGTGATTGCAGTTATTCGAGTGATTGAAGTGTCTGGAGATGTTATTCAGAGTAGACAGCAGAATGAAAGACCGAAGCTCTATGCTATTGTATGCGGGTTCTTCTTATTCAGATCCCAAACGGGCCTCAATTACGCATAGACCACCTCTCCCTCTGAAACAAACAAAACTCTTCTTCTTTTCTCCTCACCTCTCCGCTTCTCAGCTTACAATCTCACGATGTCCAGGTCGGAGTCCGCCGAACCCCAGGAGCCATCATCGACCGTTACCCGGGTAAAAGAATTTTCATCGTCTCCAGGTTTGTATTGACAGCCGCGTCCAGGTCCTCCTCCCCCCCTCCCCCCACTTAAGACGCATCGTGGAATACGGAGCCTCGCGCCTTGAGAGGCTGTTGTGCATATTCTCTTATTAATAGCGTGCCGAGACTAGCCGCTTTCTGCTGGATCCACACGCAGCTTCGTTCAAGTTCGTTCTCTGGTTCCGGACGCTAAGTTCCTTGTCAGATCGTTCTGGCCAAGCACCGCCATCAGCTTTCAGGTACGATCTGGGGCGATCCAGGGCGGCATCACATGTATAGCAGTTTTTTCTCAGGGCAACAACAATGCTGCACGTCTGCGTGTGTCCACCTTGATTATCTCACGTGAGAGCGATAATTCGCTTCTGAAGAATGAATCTTCTAGCCCCTCCCCCACGATTTCACCAGGAGCCTTCTTTCTAGCTGCGGCGCTCGAACGCCCAATTGTTAGTAGTCATCGTTGTCCTTGGTTGGCAGAAGTCTTTGGTGGAATGTTAGGAACCAGCCCATCGTCGCCGAGAAAGATGAAGTGGGTTTGTCTCGTTCCTCATCTAGTCAAGGGGTTCAAGAGGAAAGATTGATTGGGGCGATCGAACCCGAAGCCACTGGGAAATCTCCACGTACGGAGCCAGCTGTAGCATCAACGAGTGTTGATCTCAAGCCGTGTTCATATCATGATGGACGCAATAGCGCTGGCACTCAGGCCCTGGCGTGACCACATGTCGAGAATCATGGCGCGGTAATGGTCCCACTCCTCATGCTTGACCTTGAAGACCTTGGAATATCTCCTGGCATTCCGTTTGGTACGTCGAAGTTGGCGTGCACGAAATGTGGTCTTGACGCCCTGCTTATTCTTGAGGGGAGGCTTGCTGGGAGGCCCCTCGTCGTCACAAGTGCCATGTGTCGCGGGACCAGTCGACCATTCTGCGGATGCTTCAGGTTCGTCCGCAAAGTGATGGAGGTCTTTTCGTTCATCGTGAGCTGATGGCAAGGGAAGCGTCTCATCATCCTCGATTGCCAGCCATGGCAAGGCTTGGGCATGTTCCGCCGACGGTCGAGATTTCGGATTGCTATGCATCAGGGTCTCAATGAATTGCTGTGCGACGGCACTGACTCCCGAACGAACGAGCATGCGAGACGGGAAATCTTCGCTATTTGAAGCATACTGGACCCGTGTACTCAAGTCGCCGAAAGCCGGTTTCATGGTGAGAAGATAGTGCGATGACTCTCCTGCGCTCCAGATGTCGGCGGCGATGGGATCACATCTTCTGTTGTCTTTTCCAAAAAGCTCCGGCGGCGAGAAAGCGGCGGTGCCCTTTGCAGTTGACGAATCTTCCGAAACGCATCGTTTCGTGAGACCAAAGTCACTCAGCTTGACCACCCACGGATTCGGCGGATGGCTGCTTATGAGAACATTCTGCGTGGGCCAGGTCAGCAGCTGAGACGACGACTGATACTTCAACAAGTCCCACGTCAACGGGGGCACACCTACCGCTGGCTTCAGATCACGGTGCGCGAACTTCTCTCCATGCATGTGCGCGAGTGCCATGAGCATTTGGCGGGTGACAACCTTCGCCTCTGTCTCTGGAAGAGCGCCTACGCCCATCACGTAGGCTTTCAGGTCTCCAGACGAACAAAATTCCATGGCAAGGTACAGGCTGCCCGCTCCTTCGTACCAGCCTGAAGACACTACAAAGTGATCTGCATACTTTGCCTGGGAAAACTTCGCCACGGCTTCAAGCTCACGGAAGCACTCTCTGACCAGGTTGGCGGGTTTGGTGGCTCGAATCTGCTTCACGGCGCGCACCTGTGTTCCCAATGGCTGTAGCTGGCGATCGACTTCTCTTTCCAGCCAGACAACGCCGTAGCTGCCACTGCCGATCGGTTCTGGATCTCGTTTCCATACTTCTCGTTTCTGGCGCTGCCATGGCCATGTATGAACGGTGACGAGTCCACGAATCTCTGCCTCGAGCCTCGTGTCTCTGACAAGGTCGGGCAAATCGAGGTTGTCGCGCTTCTCCATTGGGAGTACGTGGAATCCGGGTACGCGATCCGAAAGCGACCAGACTTGGATGCTTTGCTGATTCCAAGCATGAGAATCCTTTGCTAATGCCGGTTCATATCGCAACTAGGTAGCCTTCGTTTCCCGTAGTATGTGATAAATGAGGCTGTGCGACGCAGGCCAGAGATGAGGGGTAGAGGCTGCTCGAGGGAAGGCTTTGGCGCGAGACCGCCATTCTAATAGATGATGCCATCAGGTGGTCACTTCCCGGGTTCTTGGTAGATATCGATGGACTATTGCAGAATAGGGCATCAAAGTCCACGGTCATTCGGCATGATGGCCAAGGGGGCAAGTAGTAGGCATACTGGTACAGGTATTTGGGAGAAAAGATCAACGTATTTCTGTTGGGTCAATCGATTTGCGCAATTTCAAGGCATGATTTCAATTTATTGCTGCTATTTGGATTCGCTTTACATTTTCTTTGTCTCCTCAAACATCATAACAAAAGGCTGCATCAAGTTACGCACAGGAAGGAGATTTTATCACGGGGTGATGGGGATTTTCTGATCCAGTCTTGGCCAATCTCGACAATACTGTCGCCTTTTCCAGTCTGTTTAACAAGCTAGAATTCCTGAGTGAAGAGTGCCGTGACATTCTGAACGACGTTGCTAGCCGTGGCGATGAGCCCGAACTCGGAGTAGCCCTTGCGACCAGGGACGAAGACGGGGCTTCCAAAGCGTTTCCAGTTGTCACAGTCGGTGGAGTAAAATGGCGTAAAGTAGCTTCCATCGACATTGAGCATGAGACAGACTGGGGTCTTGATGTTGGCAATGGTAGTAGTGTTGGTCAGGTAGCCAGCACCCCTGGCATCCCAGCGGAAGGCAACGCCGCCAGAGGCGAGAGCTACGACTTGGGCATGTCCAGTGGAGTTGCTGTAGGGAGCGAGAGAGTTGCGGCCGACGATGCCAGCTTTGCCGGAGGAGGTGTCGATGGAGAGAACCTTGACAGAGACAGAGCCATGGTTGGTCGAGAAGTTGTCCGTCTTGATCACCGCCCACTCATCGGAGGGATTGTACGAGTCGCGGCCGATCGTGTTGATTCCTAGGATGTTATCGGTGCTAGCACAAGTTTGTCCAAAGGTGGCTTTGGCAGATGTAGCGACAGGGTTCGCCTTGGTGTCGAGACTACCGAGGCCAACAACCTGATTGCTCCTGGTGAGGGTGGTGGTCTTGCCGGTGCGTGGGTTTGTGTAGGTGACGCTGATCTTGAAGGTGGGAGGGATGCAGCCAGAGCCGGTCACCTTGTACTGCGCAATGGCGACGTTGTTGGCAGGGATCGAGGTCGGGGCAGAGACCGTCGAGAGGGTGAAGTTGGTGGACGGCGTGATGGAAGGAGTGAGCTTGAGGTTTGTGAAGTCCACGTCGTCAAAGTTGGTGAGCCGAACCGAGACGGCGCCGTTGCCAGAAGTAGGAAACTCGAGTTCGATGCCGCCATCCGGGCCGTTGTTGGGATTGGAAACGGGCCGGTTGGCACGCTTGCCTGGAGGAATGCCCGCGCGCCACGCAACTTTGCCAGACATGACGGTAGCTGCTTGGATCGAGTTGACCTTGTAGTTCCTCTCATAGGTGTTGTTCAGACGAGCCTTGCCGTTGGGGAAGTCAAAGCCCAGGTCGTCACCAACATTCTTGTTGTAGAAGTTGTCCTGCAACGTAAGGTTGCCCGTGGTGAACAGCGGGGGCGCATTCTGATGGAACCACAGGGTGTTGACGAAGCCGTTGTTGCGTCGATAGATGTACGAGTTGGTGCCTTCGTCGGCGTAGAACCCATAGCCATACTGTGCTTCCATGTGATTCTCGAGAACATAGGTGTCTGGGGACTTGCTGAGGGAATAGATGCCACCAAAGTCGTTCATCTGCCTGCCATAGTTCCGGACGAGGTTGCCTTCGACCTTGTTGTTCTTGGCGGTAGTAGGGGTGGAATAGATGGGCCAGAACTTGTAAGTTCCACGTTGCTCGTAGGCAGGACTGCCGCCCTCGTCATTGAGGCCCCAGCCATAGCCGATGCAGAAGCCGGAGTAGGGGACCTCGCTGATATCGTTGTGGGTGAAGTCCGAGTACTGAACATAGGTGGCCAAGATGGGCGTGGTGGAAGGGTAGGTGAGGGAGGTGTTGTAGAAGATGTTTTCCTGGATGGAAATGCCCGTGTTGATCATGCGCGCATCCTTGGGGTGGTGAGCATCGAGCTGAATGCCGCCTGCCGTGATCGAGTTGCCTCCAACCTGCGTGAAGTAGGAACCTGTGACGGAGACACCGCTGGCGCCGTAGCCAACGCCAGACACGTGGGCGTTGGGATCGCCACCAATGCCGATACCACCGGCACCAAGCTGCGTGAAGCTTCCGTTGGCAAAGTTGATGTTCTGGGCGGCACTGACCTGGACGGCGCTGGGCATCAGCCACCACTCATTGCGCGAGGCCTCGAACTCGGTGTAGTTCTTGATGGCAGGCAGGTAGCCACCGGTCTGCTGGTCGGCGTAGCCATAGCCCAGACTAGGTCGGTACCAGGTGGAGTGAGCAAAGTTGATGCCGGAGAAGGTGATATCATGGGCGGGATCGTCATATGTTCCGCTGATGGACAGGAGCGTCTCTTGGATGCCAATGTAGGCACCAACTTTGCTCATGTCCTGGCCTGGCAGGGGCCAGTAGTAGACAGTGTTGGCAGCGGTGTCAAGGAAGAACTGACCCGGAGCGCTGAAGAGGTCGTAGGCGCCTTGGACATAGATGTTGCGGCTGAGAAACGGTTTCGGCGCCGTGTCGTAGCCCACGACGTTGTTGTTCCAGTTGGTCGCATTGAAGACGATCTGGCGGTTGGAAATCGAGACGATGGGCGCAATACGGTTGGTGAAGGAGTTGATGAAGCGCACCTCGGCTTTGCTGATGTTGCGCACTGACTGCAGGTAGTCGTAGTCACTGCTGGTCCAAGTCATGCCAACGTTGTTGAACTTGAAGTCGACTCGGGGGAGGATCTTGCGCGCTGGAGGCACGCTCACTCCGTCGACGTACAGATCACGGGAATACGTGCCAGATGGCACAGAGGCAGAATAGATGCCATCGGAGCCAGCCTTCCAGTTTGTAACCTTGAGGCCGCCCGAGATGGTTGCGTTGGCGCTGGACGTCCAGACAACCGGCTGGCTAGAAGAACCAGAATCGGCATCTGTCAGAACCAGCGGCTTGGTCAAAGTATGCACACCACCAGCCAAGCGGACTGTGATGGCTCCGGAAGAGGAATCACCCAGGGCGGATCTGACCGCTTGCTGAGCCTTTGTCAGGGACTTGAACGGGCTGGACTGACTGCCGTCGCCAGAGTCGGATCCAGTTGGCGAGACGTAGATGTCTGTCCGCGCAGAGGCCACGCCGGCGCTTAGCAGACACAGCAGCGAAACTAGATTCGCCTTCATGTTGTTGAAGGGGGAGGGGAGGAAAATAGACCAGAGAAGAGTGAGGATTGGAGTAGAGAACTTGTCTGGAGAAGCAAAGGACTTTCTATCAGCATCGAAGGGGCTGACACGCTCCTTAAGTACACAAGAATCTTGACCCCATCTGCCGATGAGAAGCTTCTCGCGCAATGGTCATGACAAAACGGATCGAACTATACCCCATGACGGAATGGATCATCACGAGCTCCATGGTGGAATGGTTCTCTATGAGCGCCAATGACAAGAGTGTGGTCTCCCTGAAAACCCAAGCCACATGGGGACGATCCAATTCTTTGGGTTCAGACAAACCTGTTGATTGATTTAGCCTATGATATTCTTGCGGGGAACCCAAAGTGAGGTGAGAGACTTCCCCAGGAACTGCAAGTTCATGCCGTACACATGGGCAGGAAAGACGATGTCTCCGCATGGGGGGGACTGGGGGTAGGTCACGATAGTGCGAGCGCCACCTCTGCACCACCCCAGATTCGCGCTGGTAGATGCAGATCTGCATGCACGCGATGGCGTTTCCAATCAGCCGTGTGTGGAGAGCGAGTCTTCCCGTCGGACTTGAGTTGACGATACAAACGTTGCCGTCGGGTCCAAGCCAGATATTGAGAGGCTGTAGAACATCAACTCTGTCGAAGCATTGGCGGGACAAGATGGGGAAGCCGAATTACTTTCAGGCTATATTGTCAAGTCCGTTTCTATTGAATCGCATGTCGTTTCACTCGCCCGTGGCCACGTCGAGTCGGTGCACATCCTTGTGTCTCTACTGCCTACTTCACTCATCCAAGTGAGGCCTTGGGCGGATGAAAGAATTCTGAGCAGGGATCACAAGTTCTCTCCACTAGTGGGAGGCCGGGATCAACAGTGTCGTCAGTTTCCCGAATGATCGGACGAGAATGGTGGATACCCACCATCTTTCGAAGCTACGGTTGACTGTATATTTTCACGTGGCAGAGTAGTCTCATGAATAGTGTTTGGGGGCTGATTCGGGATGTTGATAGGCTCTCTTGAGACTATCAGGCCTAGCAGGACGGTACATGTCTTGTTCGTGAACCAATCCACTGACCAAACCAGCCCTTCTCTTTCCAGCGGAGTGGACAGACAGACAGACAGACAGACAGACAGACAGACTCTTAGTGACTCTAAGGCTTTGCCCAACCCAGTGCCATTATTTGCGGTGGGACATGGAAATGGCGCCATCCTCGGTCGCGCGAAAGACGAATCTCAGCCAGGTAGCTCAGTAACTCCACATGGTGAGCTAGAGACGAGGTCGAACCCAACGCCACAGTCGACGAAGGGGCTAGCTCACAGGGATGGAGGCTAATGACATGGTGATCGGCACGTGCTCGTCAGGGGAGAGGGGGAGGGGGGGCCTAATCTAGTTCCTGGAATCCTGGGACTGCGGCTGAGGTGTGGCTGGCTTGAGGTGGTGTTGGGTGGTTGTGGAAAGGAGAGTGACACATGGTCGACGACGATGCGGAGGAGACGAGGCTGTCATGTTGGAGGTCAGGCGGGTGGCAGACGGAGGTCATGCGGGGGAGGAGACCATGTAGAACGAGAACCGTATTGGTTCAGAGTGCGGTGGGTTTCTGTCCTCAATTCACCCGAAGGATCTTTCCTTCCATCTAGAACATCCTGTCAGGGGGAAAGATCGGTCGCTTGAGGTGCAAGGTCGATTGGGGGGCATCATCATGCTGGGTCCATCTTGGGCGTCCTGGATACCGGCCTGTCGCCGGGAGTTGGCCCGCGATCCTGCTACTAACTCCTAGAGGTCCTAGTAGTACTATCTTACTTAGTACTACCTTACCTTACTTAGTAGCGCTACTCGTAGCAGCTTTGTGCTAGGGCCGGAAACGTGGGCTGCCTAAGGTAAGGTAGGCAACTACTATTATTTAGTATTCGTAGTAGTAGGTAGTAGTACCCGAGGCTTTGATCACGCACTTTATCAATCACATCTGCTCAGGGTAAAGCGGCGAAAACGGGTTGGGAACGCAACGTCTGTCGGGCGAGAAGAATGTATACCTTAAATACAGGTCAATCCTTTCCATCACTCCATCAGACTCGTCAGATGCCGAGACTGTTCGCGTGCGGCGCACTCGACGCCCGATGGATAGGGGCCGAGGACAAAAATGGACGGGACCGGGTTGCATTGAACACGCGTCTACTCCATAAAGTGTCTTGTCTTGTTCTGTTGCCTCCCAATTGCTCCTATTTGCGATTCAACGGCTGCTTTGCAGAAATATCCGCGCGTCGTCAGCGAAGCTTCAGTGACGATTTATAAGTATGCATCCTTAGCTACTTCAAATACAAGAGTCTTGTCTTCTCTCCTCAAGTTGCTCTACGAGTAACCACACGTCTCACATCTTCAGCTCCTCGAGATATCGACTCCCCGGCACTACCGCAATCATGCTCTACAAGTCTGCTCTTCTCGCTGCCGCTTTCGGCCTCTCCATGGCCGAGTCGACTCTCGACCGCCGAATCTACTACGGCGATTTCGCTGGCCGCAAGGGGTTCCCCTTCCTGGTATCTCTGCAGTCCAGCGGAGAGCACTTTTGCGGCGGGGTGCTGCTCACTGGTGATCGCATCCTCACTGCCGCACACTGCTCAGAGATCTTTGAAGAAGGCAATGTGACGGCGTATGGTGGCAGCTCCGTACGTTTCTACCTCGATGAACGAGGATTATGATGATGCTTAACACTGAGTAACGTTTGTCGTGGCTGGCAGGACCTTACAGCTCGTGGAAAACATATCAAAGTCAGCAAGTACATCAACCACCCCGATTACGACGAAGACCACGACATCGCTGTCTGGCACCTGGAGCGCCCTTTTTGCGGCCGCCGCATTGGCTTCGCCAAGCTGCCTGAACAAGGCTCTGATCCTGTTGATGGCGAGATGGTCACCATGGCCGGCTGGTATGCTCCATTCTCTACCAAACTCCCGTCCCGACCACTTCGTGAACTTGAACTAACTTACCATGCCATTTGGCAGGGGAGCCACCGAGAATGAACCCGAACCATTTCCCGAGAAACTCAGGAAGGCGACCGTCCCTATCGTAGACCGCGAAATCTGCAACAGCAGGTATCTGAAGGAGTGGCGGGAGAATTGGGGTCAGGTGAACATGACCGAGGCAATCACCGACAACATGGTCTGCGCTGGTGATATCAGTAACGATGTCTATCGCGGCGCCTGCTTCGGCGACTCAGGCGGTCCGGCACTTCTGGGATCGCAGGTCGTCGGCCTTATGTCCTTCAACATGGGCTGCCATGAAGCCCACTTCCCTGCTGTCACCACTCGGGTTGCCAACTACGTTGACTGGATCAAGAAGAACATGTAAAGAGCAGGCTATTAATTCACAAGACAACAGACAGTGATAATCATAGAGGGCTATGTTGTATGTTGTCTTCCATGGCACAACATACAGCATGGGGTGCTAGTGACAGTCACTTACACAGTCATGCAGGGAGATGCAGACGTAATTCCCCTTCCATCATCGACACCGATATGCGGCTATAGCTTTGCGGACAGTGGAATCCTTCATGCAGCCCCCGGCATCTTGACATATTTGTCCATCCCGTCAAAGAAGACCGCATCATCACGATCTGTAGCGTTCGCAATGTCCTCCCAGCGCTCTGTCACCACGTTTCCCTGCTGCCTCTTGAGCTTCGACCATCTGACTGCATCTGAGCCCAGGGGGATGCGCGAAGACCAAGGCCTGCCAGCCGCCTTGCCTTCGCCTCTCACCACATCGACCATGGCCTTTGCCATTTTTTCCGCGTCTCCGGTAGGCAAGCCCCATTCCGATATGACGTTTGTGAAGTCCGTCATACCCGGGACGTATGCTTCGATGGAAGTCTGGTCGCTTTTCTGATCGGCAACCTTGTCCTTCTCGCGGGGCTCGAAGAAACGTGTGGCAGTACCGCCGCATTCGAAGGCGACACAGCGGATACCAAGAGACGATACCTCCTTGTGCAGGGTCTCGGCAAACGAGCTTGTCGCGCTCTTGGTCATGTTGTAGAGGGAGGTGTAGGGCAGGTTGGACCAGACCTGGTTCGAAGCCGAGAATGTGATGCACCCCGAGCCTTGTTCGCGAAAGAAGGGGAGGATTGCGCGCGTCACGTTGAGATGGCCAAAGAGGTTGACTTGGAACATGCGCTCGGCAATCTTGTCACTGTGTAAAAAGTGAAGTTAGCTGCTGCCGTCTTATATGGACACTGTGGCTGAGCGTCAAGTTCAACATACCTCGTCTCCTCGAAAGGCGCAATCGCGAAGGTGCCGGCATTATTCACGAGAACATCAATATGGCCGAAGACCTGCCAGGCCTCTTTCACCTTGCTCTCAATGACCTCAGCTCCGGAGCTAATGTCAAGCTCAAGCAGCGAAACATTGTCCGAAGCGCGAGAAGAGATCTGCGAGACCTGCCTGTTTGCAGCAATGACCTTGTCGCCTCGAGAAACGGCTTCATCAAGGATAGCGGCTCCCAGACCTGACGACACCCCGGTGATCAACCACACAAGAGGTGCCATGGTCTTGATCTTGCAAGAAGGTGTCTCGAAAAACGTAACGGAGAAAGAGTATGCCGAAGAGTTTGGGCTTGTAGCAGGGTTATTAAAGGCTCGATGAGTAAAATCAAGTCCATTGTCAGCATAGAGTCAAGGCGACACAGCGTTCTTATATGTGCCAGCTGTGAGGGCAGCCATCGATTCGAGGCCAGTCGGGATCTTTGGTCCGCGGACAAAGACTTGTATCCATTGTAGACTATAGCATGGGCCACCAGACGTAAGCTACAGACTACTGTCTATGGTGACAGGGAACATTGAACAAAAACGGGCTCACATTTGACAAATCATACCAGAGACCGCGATAAAGAATGCAGCAAAGTCCCCAGTCTGCTCAAGACCGCCGCATGGAGAGATGGAGCTGTTGGTGGAGAATGGCGGCACACTTGCTCTGTAAGCGAATTCGTCCGCGGACGAACCTCACAACTTGCCCTCGCTCACCCAATCCATGGAGACGTGCAATATTCGACCGTGGACGATAGTCAGTCGTGATCAGAGACAGTGACGGTATCGGCACAATGCAGCATACACAGCAAGAGAGCCCGGCTGTTGCGACTCCGTTGCCGACACGGAGGGCTATGCGGAAAGGCACCCATAGCTGCACAGAGTGTGAGGACCCTTGTGCACCCCTTTGAAGCGCGCCGACTGAAACCCCCATCAAAACTAGGTCGTCGTCGAAAGATCAAATGCGACTTGACATACGAGGGCTCAGTCTGTTCCAATTGCAGGTCTCGCCGAACGACTTGTGTCAGCCAAAGGGGCGATGGCCCCAGGCCGCAGGCACGACGATACCCGAGGCCTGCTCCGTCTGCAACCCTTCTTGAAAAGACATCCACTGTGTCTCGAAAGCAGACCAGTATTCTGAGAGCCCCAGACGCTTTGGACAACAGCGCTCAAGATCGACGCGCCCCGTTCATCGAAGCTCTAGGCTCCTCCCAGGTGAGTCTAAGGAGGCCGGTTCTGACATCAGCTAGACTAACAGTTTCTCATAGCAATCCAGGACACAGACTTATGAGCATGTTGATACAGACCATGACAGTGATGTCGCTCCTCCATTTGCAGACCGACGTGAGAGGCCGCATGGTACGGTCGCCAAGGGAATCGACTTGTACCTGCATGACCACAGCAAAAGGATATGTGAGGTTCTTCGGCAAGAGATGCCACCATATGACACGATCATGAAGGTGGCCAGGCAGCGAGCTGGCTGGTGGGTGAGAATACACAAGGCTGTGCGTTGCATGTCAGATGACCCTGTCGAACCTTTTCCCGACTTCGTCAGGGACTACTACACGAGTGACCGACCCTCGCAGCTGGGCAAGATTGCCATCGCCTACGCTTTCACATGCAAGGAGGATGCCTCGCATCTTTACGCCCTCGTCAACCGTCTTGTTGTGTCCGACATGTCGCACATGTCGACAGTGGAGGGCCTGGAATGCCTGATATTGCTTGGTACCCTCTATTCTGATGAGGGACAGCCTAGAAGAGCCTGGATGATCTTCCGCAGAGGAGTAGTGGCTGCGCAGCTAACAGTACGTCTCAATGACCCTGATCCATCTTGATCTTCCCGTTCGCTGACTTCTCATTGAAGGACTTGGCCCACGCCAGCCTCTATTCGAAGATCAAGAAGAGGCTGTGGATGTCCATCTACCGCGCGGACCGTATGATGAGCTTGTTCCTCGGGCTTCCGTACGGGTTGAACGACATGCACTATCAGCAACTTCTGGAGTCAGAACCGGACGATGACTACTGGGATGCGCCACTTACAATCGGCGTCGCCAAGCTCAGCGGGAAGACTATCGACCGCAATCTCTCATCGAGCAAGCACTCCTTCTCTCAAACACTGCAAATAGATGAAGAGATGGATGAGCTTGCGGCGACCTATCCAGACAGCTGGTGGAAGCTACCGACGCAGCTACCAGCCGGTGGCCGCTATTCAGACGAGATTTGGACGCGATTGCATCTACAGATGTTCTTTTTTCATCTGCGACTCTACATCTACCTACCGTTTCTCAGCTCTTCTCGTGTTCCTGCGCACGGCTCGACGGCCAGGCTTGCCGCTGCAGGCGCAGCTCGGGAATTGCTGAGGCGCTACCTGGCCCTGCACAGTAGAGAAGGCGGAGGCAGCTTGTCGGAGTGCAAGCTCGTTGACTTCATGGCTTTCACTGCGGCTGTCGTTCTGCTGTTGGGCTACTCCCGAGAAGCTGGACCAGGACCGTCGGATGCTGACGACGATACCGAGATGATTTCGTCCTTGATCCGGCTTCTGTGGACACAGGAGGAGAGCGAAAGATGCCAAATTGCTGCCCAGTGTCGAAAGACGCTCATGGCTCTGCTTTCAAGACCTGGTGATGGCGAAGAAGAGGTGCACATACCATTCTTCGGCACCATTTCGAGAAAGGGCATCATGGACAGGGAGCAAACACCTGACGACGACTCGATCTCTCAGCCGCACCAGGCGGACACGGGGGATGAATCTGTTGCCGGCTTGGCCCCGACAGCCGTTGAGAACAGCGCTGGATACATAACACCTCATAGCAGCGTGCAATCGGGAAGTGTGAATCTGGACTTGCCGAGTGATGCCTACTGGCAGGCACCATCCCAGGTGGAAGAGTTCGGCAACATGCCAGAGCTGAACTTTTTGTATCAACCAGAGAACATGACGGGCTTTGACGCCGGCTGGGACTTTATTATGGACATCGACAGCTTCTGATAATTTAGTCCATCAATCTCACAGTTGACAGAGGCTTGCATTGCCGATGCCATCCAGCACTCGACATCAGGAACCAAGACAGACATGATTGAGCAAGAGGAACAAATGAGCAAAAAATGAAGACAGACGCTTTTGAGCCTGGCAAAAAGGAATTCTTTGGACGAGCTGGGAATTGAACCCAGGACCTTCAGCAAACACACAATGATCAATGCGAAGCAGACGCCATACCACTAGACCACACGCCCCTTGTAAAAGGAGAGAATCCTTGCAGCCGATTCGCGAATGCGAAGTAACTTGTGGGGCAATTGATTTGTTATTTCCATCTATATTGGTATTTGATTGTGATTCCTTACAGTCTACAGTGCTATCTGCTGCTCTGCAGTATTTGAGGAAATTCACTTTGAACCGTGCGAAATAGCGGGAACTTGGCTACAGGTAGGTCGTCAGGTGACTGCCGGGCCAGGCGTCTCTTCAAGTCGTATCATAGGTAATACTCATTCAGAAGAAAAGACGTCCTATTAGTGGAACATTCTATATGGGCTTTTGCTAACTAACGCCAGGGGTATTAAAACTACTTCCCCCTCACCTTCTCCAGCCGCAGATCATTGATGACCATGTATCGACTAAAAGTGATCCATCCATACCGGAACCACACCATCTGGCTCTTGTGAGCTTCCGTCATGGCCTTCCACGCAGTGCCGTACCCTGCCTCGCCCGAGAGTTTGTTCGTGAATACCAGAGTCTCGGGGCGTTTCTTCCCCTCTTCTGAATTGCTGGCATCGCCGCCCATCCACCACTTTCCGAGCGTTACGAAGATGTCGGCGACTGATGTGTACTTTCGGAACATGCTGACGCTGCCCAGTGTGTAGAGGTCTACGGGAGAGGTTTCGGTGGTGCTGAGGAGACTGGAGATGAAGGCGCGTGCGCCGTGGTAGAGCGAGATGTGGTTGGGGTGGGAAGAGACGCCTTGAGAGTCGAAGGTGATGAGAACGTCAATGTTGATGTTGGCTGAGGAGGACTTTGGTCTCGGGCTGTTGAGGGTCGGTGCGAAGGCGCTGCATAGGAGGTTTGCGATCTTCTGGGTGTCCCAAGTCGTAGTCATCGAGTCGGGAAAGTCCTCGCTGCGTAAGGGGCAAGAGTCAGTATCGATGGCAGCTAAGGCTCAGTCTGGGATTCAAGGAAACGGTAGACTTACGGACTGTCAATGACAAAGACATCGTCCTCATCTTGGAGACCCAATTGCATGCCGCTCTTGACCAATTCCTTCTTTCTCGTCTCGCCCAAGCCATCAGCATCACCTGTCCCGAATTAGCGCTCTGCTTTTGTACCTTCGTCTCGGTCAAAGTCATACCTGTGCTCAAGCAAAGGATCTTGACATGGTTTCCAGTCTCAGGTCGCGTGAGAGCCAGGACCGTTGGCGCAAAGAACATGGCCTCATCGTCAGGATGAGCGATGAGCAGACAAATGCGCTTGTTTCTCAAGGCTGGGATGCGCTCTGGAACCACTGTAGCGATGTAGGCGTACAATGCTGGTACAATGACCAGCGCGGCAGCCGAGAAGATGAGCAGCAGGTCCATGGCGAGCTATTTCGCAGGTCGAGGCGGGAGCAGGAGAGGCGCGAGGGCGAGGAACCCCCCTCCTCAAGGCGAGGCGGGGTGTCTTGCTTTGTGACAAGGATCTGGTGCAGTAGATAGAGAGAGAGGGTGATATGAGACGAGTAGTGGCAACTCAGACGTGGACTAAGCTTGTGAGAAGCCAGGTGAAGTCAATTGATCTGAAGACCAAAAAAGTTGAAGCCACGAGGCGCGTTGATGTTCAAGTTTAACGGAGCACGAGCAGCTGCAGGAGGCGCCACTTTCGGTGCAGCAGTGCGGGCCGCTGAGAAGCCACCTGGCGGGTTCGGGGGACCCCTGTAGCTTCCGTATCGATTGCCTCGCATCACCACCACCACCTCCATCACCAGCTTTCCTCCTCCGCCTCCTCCATCATTTCCCTCCGTCATCTCACCGGGACCCCTGTCATCTCGCATCCAATCCCAGCCCATCCTCTTGCCTACTTCGTCCAATTCGGCAGCTCCAGGGGTCTGCCTCCGCTGGAAATGAACAGCACCGGGATTCCAAGAGGTGATGGAGGTTCCACACCGCGGTCAAGTGACAGACGCTGTAATTTCGCCATGCCGACCTCAGATCCACTCCGTCAATGGGCGATCTAAAGGCTGGCTTCGTCAGAACAAGCGAGGCCAAATTCCAATCATTCACTTGGCGCAATGATGTAAGGTGGCAGCAACTGGATTCCGCGAATGAGCGTTCCTGAAGTTGGTTGCGAATTATGTGGTTAAGTGGTTTCTACCCGTCCCCCCCAAGTCGTGTGCGCTTTGGTGCTCCTTTCTAGCTCATCCCCAACTGTATTTCGTTACATCGTTACGGTAAGGACAGGCTGGTCGAATCTCTATGATGCAAAGGCTTGCTGCTTGTCGACTTAGGAGAGCATATCCAGGTCGATGTTCCAACCCGCTGGCGAGCAACAGAGTTCATCAAGTGATGCTAATCGAGCCGGACCTGGCACCCTCAGACGCAATTCAGATCTAAGCAAAAGCGCCAATGATGGCCATGGCGGCAGCTGAACATGTTATTAGCAAAATGTGCAACACTCCAAGCAAGAGATCAGGACGTGAACTCACCTCCCATCAGAACCCAGGCAAATGCGATCTTCTTACTCCTCGACGTCATCACCCGGTCGGACTCGTCAGAAAGGAAGTCCTCGGCCAGGAGATCAACCAGAGCGGCCCAAATGAGCAGACCGAAAGAGCTGTGCACTATTAGCATTACTCTTCGCAAGCGTGTGGCAAGGAAGCATACAAGGCGTTGAAGCATCCCACGAGGATGAGGCCAAAGGCACTGTCTGGGTCGTACGTGCCATTCACAGCAATGCCAATGCCCATTCCAAGAGGAGCAGTTGTTCCAAAAGCTAGCACAAGCACCCACGGTCGATAACTACCCTTGGGATATGGCACCTCAGCGATACGTGACCCAAGACCAAGACCCTCGAACATCTGGTGGAAGATGATGGCGATAACCAGGATGAGGTAGCCCTCGACCGTCAAAGAGACTGTGATACCGACGAATACAGAGTGGAAGAGGATACCGCCCTCTAGCAGGCTGATGTTGAGCGACATGCGACGGAGAACCTCAGGGTCGACCTTCTGCTCCTCAAGATCAAAATCGAAACCCTGAGCATTCGATTCGGAGACATTGATGACCGGAACCTGAAGCTTGCTGTGGTCAGCACCCAGTGTTTGCGATGCTCCTAATGCACGAGCTTCCTCCCGAGCCTGCTCCATGATACGTCGATGGTCCTTCTCATTCTTGGCGTTGCTCTTGTTGATCATGTTCAGGACCTCGAGGCGTTGACGCACGTATTGTTCGTAAAAGACCACGAACCAGGCTGGCATTTCGGACTGCGGCAGAACTGCGTTGTTTGGATCATCAAAGGGGTTCGTCACATAAGGGTAGCGATCCTTTCCCTGGTCCGCCTGGTACATCATGGCCTTCTCGTAATCCATGATTTTGGCACGCTCAGCCTCACCAGCTTCGAAGCTAGCATCTGGACGAGTCGGTCGGGGTGGTGCGAACGCTGGTGCACCAGATGCACCAGCAATCATGGAACGGCGCGGGGCGGCTGTGATATCACCATTGGGGTTGCCATGGGAATGCCCTCCGGTCTTACCATGAAGCCAGAGTTCAATGACGAACAGAGAGAACATGGCCCCCATCATGATGACACCGGGCATGGCCGGGTAGTCTTCGATCAGGACATCCGGAAGGCACGGATCGGTGAGGCTGCCGAATGACTCGGGGAGAAGCTATGCACCATTAGACGTGTCTGCGTAATGGTTTTATGGGGTTTACCAACGTGGACGAAAGCAGTAGCAACGAGAACACCAGTACCAAAGTGCTTGCAAGCAAAGAACACCTTCTGAGGAACCTTGACTGCCGGAACTTTTTTTGCGACGACAGGGAAACCAGCACCTGGATTGGTCAGTGGTGTCCTATCTTGACGGAAATGATGTCCTTACCTAAAATCGAAGCAAGCATCACGATGACTGTGGTCGTGTTAGCAGCTTGTATCACATGAGATCCAACACTTCGAACGAAAACTTACAAAGACCTGCCACATGGAGTGGAACGTCATAGTCATCCACCACTTTGCCGCCACCACATTGAGGCTTCGCATCCTCCGGGGCAGCTTGCCGGCGGAACATCGTCAGGCGAACAAAGTCGAACGGAATACTCTTAAGATCAAGCCAGCTTGAAGGAGCAAATGTTTTCGAACCGATGACTCGTCAAGAGCCAAGACACACAAGATTGAAAAGACAAGAAAGACGGCTCAGTCAATGAGCCGAGAGCGATCCCAAGTAGAGAAGCGAAAGATGCGACGAAGGCGGACGAAAGGAAACCTTGGGATACTCGAAACTGCCCAGCAGCTTCACGTCATGACCAGCAGAGAAAGAAATATGTGGTAAATGATCGACTTATCCCATCGCCAAGAAATTCGACGCAAGACCCGATGAATGAACCACGCTGGCTGGGTCCTTTCCGAGCAAAACACGTGCCAAGCGAACAGAAGGGAAGAAGAGAAAGGAAGAAAGAAACAAGAGGGTGATCAGATAACAAAGTCGGGCGGCGGGAGGGTGTAAATGTAGGCGAGGGCGAGTGACGCTAGGATGAAGCGTTGCCAAGGGGAGGCTTGTCTCTAGGAAGTTCTGGGACGAGGACTCTATAGCAGCGTTCTTATGTTTCGATGATGGTGTCGGTGCTTGCGATGGTGAATGTTCAGACACAGGACCTGAGTCGCAACTGGTCGCCGTGTTTCTATCTTCGGAAGATGCCAAGGTTCGCTAGACGCTTTTTCTGGGGGTGGATGGACAACATGAAGTGGTTTGCTTGCTCCAGTCTGTCCGAAGCGGGACGACGACGGGGCCGACGCTCAGATCTTCACCGAGTTGAGGTTGATGAGAAACATCTGGAGCTGCGAGATACGCCTACTGACAACCGGGGGCGTGTGAACCTTGCAGAGAGAATGGTCACGTCTATACCAGGATCACTGCTTCCATGACTCTGCTATCATCTGGAAAACCGTTATACCTGGGCTCTGGGCATTGTCTTGGAAGGGTGTTAGGTAAGTGGCCTGTCTTGGAAACGACGATGAAGCTTGTGATGTTGATCCAACGTCCGTGCCGTTACATGGCGTTTACCTAAGGTTCAGGTAAGCGGGTAGCAATACTCCGTTCGCATGTGACGATTTCTACAGTCCTCTATTCCCGGAAGGAAAGTCTAGTGTGCAAGACCGCTAGGGTGTCTACACGCCTTGTACGGATAGTCGATCGTCCGTGCTCCGGTATCAAGTTACCCATATGTCACGAGATCTAAGACTCTGGGGCTGCAACGCGACCAGAAAAAGCAAGGGAAGACGTCTCCGACCGCTAAAATGATCCTCCCGCGACACTATAACCTTACGCCGCTTAAGGTTCGACCCTGTACCTGGTGGCGTGCAGTGGTCCCGGGGCCGGAATGAAGTGCGGAAGTATCGCGGTTGAGACAGATCTGACGGGGTTGGTGGAACAGGCGTACGCGTCCTCCCCTTGTCGAGAGGCCACGGATGTATCACAGCCGGTGAAGATCTTGATCCTCACTCAGGAGTGGCCTCCATTCGAAGGACTACAGTGTTGAGCAGGATGCATCAAGTTCAGAGAAGCAGACAGCGACAAAGACGGCGAGGCAATAAGCTCACGATCCCATGCATGCACATCTGACAGGAAGCTAGATTAGCTTCGAAATGACACCTACAGTGGCGCTTCGGTGTGTGAGTGAGGTGAGGACAACAGGGCTGGACAATAAGGTTGTCGGCAGATACACTGACGCACCGGCAAATGCAAGATGCGCGATGCCAGAAGGGGGCACTGTCTGGAATAGACGACCTATTTTTACTTTGGTCAAAAGTGCGACGCGGAGCCAGACTCGATAAGCCTGCGACAAGTCGGAGAATTGATGCCAGAGCTGGATCGCCGTAGCGAAGCATTGAACTCTTGTAGGTTCGAGACCGTTGGACTGAGCTTGGCAGCAATGCTAACCCCAGGTTTTGATGTCGCTATTCGACATGGCCTTGCGTCCTGGAGCAAGACATTCCAACACAATGCCTTTTTCTTTTTGTCGCTGTCGCATTGTACAAGGGGGTCAAAGCGGTGGTTGAGACCCCGGAACCTCAAACAGTCTGGAGACAACGTTGCCGCGCGATCGCCAAGTGTCTTGTCCATTCGTGGGTACGGGGCCCGGGATGGTGAGACGTTGAAGAGTGATCCCCTCAAGCCGGAGGCTCCAGTCGAGTTTCGGCATCTGAGCTGGGGAACTTTTTTCTTTCTTATTCTCCGCACGGGGTACAGGGGGTCGACTGGATCCGATTGGCCAGTTTGCAGGAGATCACTGGACTATAACATTCAGTCGTTATCTGCCACACGCCCTGAGTGAGTCCTGAAGAGGACTTGGAGGGAGAAGGCGACTGTCGCAGTGCAGATGAGGCTGGGAGAACTAAAGATAGACGGCCGTGGCGTTTTAGTCTCATGTTGGAGACAAGGAGAAGCGATGATGTCGGCGTCGACCCTTGCTCTCCTGCATTGACTGGCCTTTCTTATGGTCGAGTTGCCGATTGTGCTTGCAAGTGGCTTTGATCGCGATACACCTATGGAGCGATACTCGCCATCTCACACGCATACTGACCAGCCTCGTCTAGATTTTGCTACAGATACTTTGCAGTTATGTGCAATGCAGGGGCTGCATATGGGAGCATTCCCTACGCTATACTTCTGTTCCCATCAGAAAGGCAACGCGACTACCGCAGTCAGTCTACCACTTTGAGGGACCCCAGCCATTTGACACCCTCGTTTAGCTTCATCTGCCTGCTCCTTTGGCCTCCTTCTTGAACCAAGTTGATGGACCCCCTGTCAGGTTTCCTGTATCTTCAGCCCGGCGCCGAGAGGCCTGCAACACGCAGCAAAAGTCTATGTTATATACCCTGATTCATACTCGCCCAGAGTTTCCCATCCTCCATTCTCTTCCAACACCCCCTCCCCGTTCATCCCAACCTTTCTCACACAGTTCCTCTGCGCGAACAGACTCTCCTGTCGAGTCATCTTGCTCAAACTCTCTGCTATTGTTATTCTGCTCAATTCTTTTCTTGTTGTTGTCGTTGTTACCATACTTGACGGGAGATCGACGTGACACACGCCCTCTGGTCTTCCTCACCAGTGATTGAGACTGAGACAGTCCCGCTCCTTGTCCACGACTCGCTCTTTCTTGCTCCATCCAGGGCATACCATTGCGAAAAGAGAAGCAAGTCCGAGAGAAGCTTGTCTCGTGCTTCATTATGGCTTCATCCGAGCCATCAGAGAAGACGAGCGGTGAGGTTGCAGCCGTTGTGGAAGGGCAGTCGCAGCCGCAACAACCTGGTAAGTTATCTTGTTTTGTTGTCATTGTTCTTCCATGAGGCTTCTGTTGCATCATTTGTCATCGTTCCTCGTGGTCGCAAGCCATGAGAGCTTGGTTTCGGCATATCAGTGCTACAGTGTGGCCCTTTGGTGCGAAATGTCGGCTCCGAGTTGAAGGTGCCGACGGGAGACTGGCATTGCCTACTCCCTGCCCTCAAGCCCGTTCAGATATTTGTCTTGGCTTGTGTCTCGCCACGGAGATCATAGCATGACTGCTGAGCCAATTTCGTTCCTATCAGACCAAATTTTTTCAAGCCTATGATCATCATGTACATGCTCACTAACACGCCCTCCAGCAGCTGCCACCACACCAGCAAACACGAACCATGACACCATCTCCCCAGTACCATCTCCCAATGACCCAAGCACAAAAGCCTCCCATCCCATCCCCAATCCTGACGCCGACGTTCAATCTTCTTCTGCCCAACTCCCTAACCGCCCTGATCCCCTCCAATTCGGCCGCCACCGGCGCCACGACACCTCCAAGAAGCAGATCCGCCGAGACCACCCAAATGCCTCCAATCCTCGCAAGGTGCGCAAGTTCTACACGCGCCAGAACCAGCTCATCGACCAATTCCTCAATGTCGACGACGAGGAGCGGCTCAAGGTCGAGGAGGATGAGAAGAATGCGGGAAAAGTCAAGTTTGCCATCTGGGCGTCGTTCGTGCTGAACTTGGCGCTGTTCTTGATCCAGCTGTATGCGGCCGTGTCGACGGGATCGTTGGCGTTGTTTGCCACAGCGACTGATGCGTTTATGGATTTCGTGTCGTCTCTAGTGATGCTGACGACGTCGAGGATGGCGGCGAGGCCGAGTATCTACAAGTATCCTGTGGTAAGTCTTGCGTGTTACGCCGCCATGAGCTGGACTGATCAGTGTCCCAGGGACGTACTCGTATCGAGACAATTGGTGTCATTCTCTTCTGCTGTCTGATGACTACAGTGGCTGTTCAACTACTGGTAAGCAAGCATCTACTTCATGCATCAAGACAACTGCTCACCTGCCTCTCAGATCGAGTCTGGTAGGCGACTTGCAGAAGGCGACCAAGGATCCGAGAGTCTGCACATTGTGCCTCTTGTTCTCATTGCCGTCGCCATCTTCACCAAGGGCTCCTTGATGGTCTATTGCCTCTTCTACCGGCAATACCCATCGGTGCACGTATTCTACATCGACCACCGCAACGACATTGCCGTCAACAGCTTCGGCCTCATCATGGCTGTCGTCGGAAACAAATTCGTGTGGTATCTCGACCCAGTCGGTGCCATTTTAATTGCGCTCCTTATCCTCTTCTCCTGGGTTTCCAACGCTTTTGAGCAAGTCTGGCTGCTAGTTGGCAAGTCTGCGCCACGAGACTACATCTCCAAACTGGTGTACATGTCCATGTGCCACGATGAGCGGATCGTCAAGGTGGAGACGTGCAGAGCCTACCACGCTGGGCAGAATTACTATGTTGAGATTGACATTGTGATGGACGAGGAGACGCCGCTGCGGGTGTCTCATGATGTTGCGCAGGCTCTCCAGCGCAAGGTCGAGGGATTGGGGGACGTCGAGAGGGCGTTTGTGCATGTGGACTATGAAGATAGCCATGATCCTCACGGAGAGCACAAGCCCTTGTTTGAGAAGAAGGAGAAGAAGCCTAAAAGGACCCTCAAGGAGATCCTGATGAGGACCAAGAAGGAGACGTCAACAGGGTCGGAGGGTGTTGTGGCGACTGAGGCGTCTTCATGATGAGGCTTCCTTGGGAGCCAGATGGGACAATGGCGGACGAGTCAATAGAAAACGTCTCACCATGTTCAAAACGCAATAACATAATGATTACAATATCTTACTAGCCTGATCAGCTACACAGAAGGTTGCAAGTGCCCTCGGCACGTATAATATATCCAAGGTCAAGACCCTGTGCACAAGTCACAACTATGACTATGGCGGACACACATTCCGGTCGGTAGGTAGGCAGCTTATGCACTCATGCAGAATTAAAGTCAACCCACCTTTTCAGTGTAGTCGATCAACATGTAGACCAAGACCCAGAATTCTCTTACACTCTGTCAATGGCTCTGAGTCACTCGCCGAACTCTATTTGTACCTGTCTGTTCAAATTGAACTCGACTACAAAGCCACCAGTTAATCTCCGCGTATGTAATATCGACTCGGTCACAGTAAGCCAATTGTTTCAACAAAGGAGACAGGAACGAGGACTTAATTGGCAGCCATCATGACAAGTCTCACAAAGCTGTCCATCACTCTTCCCGAGGACAAAGTGCCCACCAGAGAAAACGCCAGAGACATCCTCGCCGCCTTTCTGCCCAAAGAATGGCCCTCACAAGATCCGGAGACTATAACAGTCACATACAGCACATCATTCACCAACCCCAGCTGCATCATCGAGCGTCCACGACCAACCGGTCCATACACTGAGCCTCTCAAGCTCTTCATCAAATTCCAACGCGCCGACAGCTCTGGCATCCCAGCCTTTGCGCATCTCGTGCCCACCAAGCAACAAGAAGCGCTTCTCACGTACGAATACGGGCAGTCCGGCCTGGGAGCCAAAGTGTACGGGCTCTTTGAGACGCTTGACGGATCCGTTGGGCGCATCGACGAGTTTCTCAATGCGCGGAACTTGGAGCCGGAGGATGTCGAGGGGGAAGATCTCCGTGCGGAACTGGCGAGGGGACTGGCGACTTTTCACAGCATGGAGACGAAGCTGCCGGTGAACCCAGTTGAGGCGTATCATGAAGCAGTCGATGCTGGTTTGAGGAAGTACCACAGGTCAGAGAAGCTGAAGCAAATCGCAAGAGAAGGCGGAGTCCCCCTTGACGACCTCATCGACTACGACTTTTCCTCACGCTTAACCACCGTCATTGCAAGACTCCAGTCGATCAACGCAAAGCTGGGCTGGTGCATCCACGACATCCAATCCATGAACATCCTCGTCACAAACCCCTCAACAACCGCCAGCAGCCAAAGAAAGCTCACCCTCATCGACTTTGAGTTCGTCTTCCGCAACTACCGCGCCTTCGACATCGGCGGGCACTTTATGCAGAAGCTCTTCAAGTGGTTCGACGAGGAGAGCAAAGTCGCAGACTGCAGACCATACTCGGAGGAGGAGAAGCGGCACTTCTGCGAGGTGTATGCGGAGCGGTGGAATGAGCGGACGGGGGAGGGGGATACGGGGGAGCAGGTTTATGAGGAGGCTGAGTTGGGATACTTGCTAGCGACGGCGTTTGATTTGCATAGCATGCTGTGGTTTATGGAGTTGACGAATAATATGGATCCGTTGGATCTGAAGGGGCTGAGGAAGCTGTTTGAAGAGTTTCGGGAGCAGTATCAGAAGCTCGGGTTGGAGGAATCTCAGTAGGCTGGAGGTGCAGCATGTAAGTCCTAGCTATGAGGAGCTGCCAACAATGCTGCAGAACTTCAACGTCCAAGATGAGATGTGATTTGTTCTTTTGTGTCTTCTGGTAGCATAAATCTACTTTAATTAAGTTTGCAAGTTATGATCGCAGCCTTGTCTAGAAGACTTTAGGGGTGTTTTGGTCAGGTTGGGTTCCTTGACCCCGGCTCTTCAGGCCAACGACGAAGTAATACAAGATAAAGTGGAGGGATAGATGATTAAACATAGACTGAATTATTTCTATTTTTTTTATTTTTTTTATGGATGATATTACGGGTAGTAATTTTCAAGACCATCCAATAGCCGTAAGGCCAGACTCGAGTCCCTTTCCATCACCTTCGTTCCGTCGTACTATCGTACCCTCTTTCTCCAATCCATCTCCGGCTATGTCAGGGTTATGCAGGGTTGGGGTTTCACACCCCCCTGCCTCTGCTCAGCAGAACCTCATCTCAACTTCATCAACTTTCACCTCCTTCGCATCCTCAATCCTTCATCATCAAGACTGATTACTCCCACCCTCAACTCCAGAATGGCCCGCCAACGCAAAGATCCCGCAGCCATCAAGCTCCGCCAACCCGACCGTTCCGCCCCTACAGAGCAAACCCTCCTCGACCTCGCCCAGGAGCGCAACCTCTTCGAGCAAGCACGCCAGCGCGAGGAAGAGAAGAAGAAGCAGAAGCAGAAGCAGCAGCGAAACGACTCCACCAAGTCCAATCCTGGCAATGACACCAGCAACGCATCAAGTGGTAGCGAAGACGATGAGGGGGAGGAAGCAGCTGTTTTGAGCCCCGGGGCAGAAAGGTTCCTCGAATCCGTGCTCTGGACATCGACACTCGCTATGTTACATTTCACACTCGACGTCCTCGTCCAGAACCAGTACGGCGTCGTCGTGAAATGGGACGTCATCACCTGGAGGACAGCCATAGCCTGGCCCGGTACAGTCTTCCCCCCTCTTATCATCCCAACTATCAACTAACAACCCCCGTCTAGTCTTCTTCTTCCTCTTCCACCCCCTCCACCCTAACGCTGCCTCTCCCCCTCTCATCCCTTCCCTCATCTCCCCAGCCCGCCAGCACCCCTTCCGTCAGACCATCTTCTTCCTCATGAGCACCATCAGCGGCTGTGGGTTGATTCACACGACCAACTCGGAGGGATACCTCGCCGTCATGAAGAGGGCGCCGCCCATGGCCTGTCTCTGGGTCTGGGCCGTCGTGGAGCTCGATCTACCCTGGGCCGCCCTGAGTCTTTCGCTGGCGGGAGGGTTCCTGTGGGGAAATGGATACAGCGTATTGTAGACAGATCTGTATATAAGACTAAATGAGACGGAATGATAGTTTGTATACATGTAAACCGTATGGGCTCACACTCCGAAGCCAGATGATGCAGCCCAGCCCTATCGCAACGTCAGTTGCGTGCATGATCAGTCAAAGCCAGCGACGCATCACAAGCCCAGACTGGTACAACAAAATGAGTCATCCAAGGTCATTTCCGTCTATCGTGTAAATATACAGAGATTGGTTTCCTCCCACGGCTGCTGGCCGTCCTCCTCTTCCACCCCTTCCCCTTCGCATCTAGCTACCCCCTGCTACCATCTCCCCTGCCGCCCAACATATCCCCATTGAGAAATGACGGTGCAACGGCATGAAGTGAATTGATATGAACCAGACGCATAATCAAAGTTTCCAAGTATTTCCAGGTGGTCCTGTTCGCCCCGCCGAGCCCAACGGTACGCAAGAAGAGAATGAATCGTAGTGGTCATGAAGAAGAGTTGGTGACACCCCTCGTTGGAGCGGTCGGTTTGTATATTGGGTGTATCGACAAAAGCAAAAGTTCCCCAGTTGAATGTAGTCCAGAAACAGCGGTTCGGCGAGGGTCTGTATAAAGGTATCGGAGACAAGGTCGATGAATCAAAAGAGCGTCAAGAAGTTGAAAGGTGCTGCGTCATGTCATGTCGTACCAGACCGCCAGTCGCCTTCCCTGAGATATCGACGGCCATAATGCAGGCAGTTCGGGGAAGGCTTACTTGGTCCTGGTGAGTTGTGGGAGCACCAATGGCCATGTGGCCGGTACAGCTTGGTGAAGAAAGGAAGTGTCTGAGGTCAAGTGACTAGACTAGGGCTAAACACTCCCGCGAAGTCTCTGCTTTCGCGCCAGCCAGTCTCCAAGCATGTTGTCGAGTTGCTGTCATCAAGTCAGTTTTGTTATCCTTCGTATGAGTCCACGCGAGTTCATGCGCTTACCGTCGTAATCTCTGCCAGCTTGGCATTTTGCTCTCTGAACAAAGGGCCGACAACCGGATGATCACTTCCCGCTGGCACGACATCTGTCTTGTCGTAGACAACTGCCAGGAGATCGCGCACGTGTTCGCCATCGTCAAAGAAATCTCGGAGCTTAGAGTCATCCCATGTATGCTGTTGCGGCTGTTGCTGTTGATCCTGCTGTTGCCCAGCCTGGTCCCCGCGAGAATCGCGAGATGGCTCGGGCGATGGCGAGTGCTCCGGTGACACGCCGTCTTGGGACGAAGTGTCGCCCATGAGGGCTGGTGGATTGGAGATGGGGGACACCGGAAGTGGCGACTCCGTTTCGCGGTCGCCGGTTTGAGTGACCGTCGTCTGACTCGTACTTGTATCCGTAGTTTGGTAGCTGTCGGGGAAGGCGCCGGGAAGGTGAGGTCGGGATGCACTGGGCCCGTGACGTTCGGTCCGTGTCTCGCGTGGGCTAGCCTCCGCCTCCGCAGGTTGCGGCGCAGGTGCAGGCCTATCTGGTGGCGCGATATAGTTTGAAGGTTCTTCGACCTCCTCCAGATCCGACCCATCAAGCTCCATTCGTGACCTCGCCTTGGTAGTCTTCTGCGGGCGAGACTCGAGTGCGGCACTCGCACTCCGCGGTTGCAGGCCCTTCATTCGTGACTTATCATCGCGCATGCCGCCGGCAGAGGCGGAACGCTCCTGAGAAGCCTGACGCTGATTCGAAGACAATTCTGGAGGTTCTTTCTTCTCGGGATCGACGATGCGCATAGAGGATGGCGGCACGTTCGCCACGTCATTTACACGAGTCTCGGCGAGGTAGGTGGACAGCTCGACAGTCCCTGACTTTTGAGAACCAGCTGAGGACTTGCGCGTAGGCGAGGGTTCTCCCCTCGGCTGCGGCTTCTGTAGCTTGCTTGTCTGTCTTTGAGGGCCTGCTGTTTTCTCGGGCGTGCTCTGGTCATCGCCCGCCGGGTCTTCGCTGTCGCGAGAATCCAGGTCCATTGATGGCTTGCCGAGCGACTCGTCATCATCCTCAGACGCTTTCTTCTTGTCCTTGCGGGAGAAGAAGCTCCGGATGGCGCTGGGTTTCTTATCCTTTTCCCGCTTCTTCTTGTCCTTGTCCGAGACGAGCTCCTTGTCCATCTTATCCAAGCTGGGTCGGGGCTTGAGGTCCTTGTTGGAATCTGTTGAAGGGCGTGGCTGGTTATCGTCCCGAAGCAGATTTGGCGTCAAGGTCATCTTCTTCGTCTCTACTGTGTCATCCTTGAAGAATGAATCGGTGTTCCGGATAGTGCCATTCCGCGTCTGGCGCACACCTTCAGATCTCATCTCCATAATCTCGTCGCTGTCCCGAGTTTCAGGCTCTGGCTCCTGTGCGACCACAGCATCAGCACTGGTCGTTTCGGTCGACTTGGCCTCCTTTGCTGTCCTCGTCTTGAGCGGTTCGACCTTTGCGCTCTCGTCGGCGATGTCCTCTGTGCCAGCGTCGGCTTGTGTGGTGACCTGTTGCTGATCTTGCTTCTGTTGTGAGACTCCGGCAGCTTGCTGCCCAAAGAGCTCCTCAATGTCCTCCTCGTCACTCGAGTAGTCGAAGTCTGAGTAGTCGACATATGTTGGATCAGTGAAGGTGACGGTCTTTTTGCGTTTCCTGATTGACTTGAAAGATGTTTTTGGCTTCGGTGCCTGATCGCCCAGCATTGTTGCGGAGAGCTGTCCCAGTCAGTCAAAGTCACACGTACAGCAACTGCAGTGACTTACATCGACATTCCTGTGCTTGTTCAGGCGCGCCAGTCTCTCGGTGGGCGTCTCGATATGCTCGGCGGGTAGATAACCTGGATATCCTGGTCAGCAGCCGCTAAGTCTGTACCTGATATTTGCAACTCACCAATGCTGCTGTCCTTCACGACTCTGACCAGCCACCAGTAGCTGTTGCTATCATCGAGAAGAACCATAGTATCACCTTTGGTCGCATTCGCCTGGCCCTCAACCGTCGCAACGAACGTGTGCAGAGCGTACACAAACTCGAAATCAATGTCCTCTGTTCTCAGTAAGCTTTCTGTCGGGCAATCGGGGTCATAGAATCGTGAGTCTATAAGGGAAAGAAGGTCTCGATCATCATCATCATCATCATTGGGATCGGAGTCGGAGTCGAGGTCGCCATCGCCACGATAGGGAATCATGAGTGGTCCACCGTTCTCGTCCTTGTCATGCTCGAAGATAGTCTCCAGGTCGCCGGCAAACTCCTCCTGGCTACGTTTGCCCTTCGAAAGACCATCAGAGTCGACTTGTGGAGGCCTCTAGCCAAACATGACAGGCGTGACCTTTGATGGGCTTCGCAATTCACAGCCATGGGACCCATCATAGTGAGTCGGTAAAGTCGTAGTCGGGGGATCAGTTCGGTCGTCGTCGTGTCCAGCAATAGGACGATGATGATGTTGACGAGAGGGCTGCGTGGCTTGTGTCTTTTTGTGTTGTGAGAATAAGGGAGGCGGTAAGAACGGAGTGTCATCCAAAGGATGGCGTTCCAGACTGAGGGAGCGACTTCGCATGTGTAATGGCAGTGAGGAGACCCGACGTGGCCAGCAGAGTGGCGCAACGCGGGCGGTCAGGGGAACAATATGATATAACGCACCATCTTCGATCGAGGGCGAGCTCGAAATGCGGTCCATCATGTCATCATCGAGGTCGTCTCCGTCGCCATCCATGTCTCCTTCATCCGAAGACGAAAGACCGCCATTCTGAGCTACAGCCAGCGAGTCCTCCTGTGACTGATGCTGCTGCAGCTTCCCGCTGACAGCCGCCGCCATATTCGTATCGTCGGGATGTGCGCCTGCGCCAATGCCACCTCCACCGGCGAGGGGATCTCCGTTTGACCAGGACACGCGTGGGCTTCGAGATTCGACTTCTGCGGTTTCGTGTGCAATGTCGCGCAAGGTCTCGGCCTGATGGGGTGCGATGGTCGAGGGCGAGATGTGCTTGGGGTGCTCCTTCGCGGAAGGAGCGTCGGGGTCTTGTAGGTCGATCGTATCTGGACGAGTGTTAGAGAGGTCCAGCTTCAAGGTCCAGCTGCTCGTGTATCTGCAGACAGACTCAAGCCATTGAAGAAGATCGGAAGGCGAGAGAGGGCAGTATTGAGAAGCGGTAAAGGAAAAAAGGGTTCGGGTCAGGCACGGCCGTTGATGGGCGTTCGTGGTAGACAGGGGTGGCACGCGCGAGGGGAGATGAGGTGAAGCTGGGGCAAGGGCCACGGCGATTGAGGTAACTTAAAGGATTGCAAGGGTAGGACGATTGACGCGGAGTACATACCGGCTCGGATCAGCGAAGGTCTCGCCATGGCGACAAACTGAGCACCTGGTATAGGCGCACAGTCGGTCTGCTCGACTTGAATCAAGAAGCAGACGACCTGATCTGACTAGCTGAGGGTCAAGGGAAGTGACCCGTCACTTCACACCCTTGCCTGTACGTGCAGCTCAGTCTCGTTGGTGGGAGGGCGCAGGTCAAAGTGTTTCCTTTTCTTGTTTCCCTGTCAAAGGTGGCGGTATAGTCGTCTGATAGCACGAGCCTACGTTTGTCGATAGAAACGCCGCGCAGTATACGCCGCCGGAGTCCAAATTTCTCTAGACAGACCGGGGTGGTCACGATGACCTCTGGGTGGAATTGACGGGGGTCGCCGGCGACCAGAGCAGGGTGTCGTTCAGAGGCGGCTTCGAGGTAGTTCGGAACGATCGACGAGTAGGCAAGACGAGCGGGTAAAGGAAAGAATGGAGTTGCGACGTTCAAGTAATGCTCGCGTTTCGAAGAGCCTGGAGAATAGGTAAGGCGAAGGAAAGGCACAGAGGCAGAACAAGGATCGTCGTCATGCGAATATGCTGTTGCAGCAGGGGGTCGGTGGGCGATTGAGGCAGCGAGAGAGGAGGTGATGGGTGACGGACTCTCCTGTGACAGGCCAACAGAGGGATAGATGGACGTGAGACGAGTGAGGCGTTGAGGTTGGTCGATGCTGATGCTGGCTGGCTGGCCCTAACTTTTTCCCCTGCGTCTGCGTCTGCGTCTGCGTCCCAGAACAAGTTTCCCCTGGATTGGCGATGCATCTCTTCCCCCTCCTTTCCACCGGCGCTCTTCAGGCCTCTCTCTCCGTGCCGCCCAGTGGCTGGGGCAAAGGGGGACCCGCTAAAAAGTTGCAGTGGGTGCAGCGTCCGCCCAGTGCACCCACTATCGCATGCTGGACCTACCATCGCCCTCGACCCAGCCTCCAGCTTCCCAAAACCCACCGGGGACACCACGTCTGTTCCCGCGCCTCAGCTCAATGCATGCGCTTTGGCCCTAACAGCAGCTGAGAGAGGGTCCTCCTCCAGGTGGTAGGGAAACATTCGCGCCCAGTTATCGGAAACCATTGACACCAATGGTACTGTGGAATCTCTCGATCGCGATCTTGAATATGCCCTATCGTACCCAAAGAAGCTCGGCCTCAGCTCTGTGCCTGCCCACGTGACCTCAATTACCACACGAGATGTGCCACCACAGTTTCGCGTACGTTAATCGCATAGGCGTCTTACTTGTGGTTGCGATACTCAAGCTGCTCACTTCTGTATCATACTGGTCAGACCAAGTGATCAACGATGCTGGGCCATGGCTACACAAAGACTGGCACGGCCTAAGGTAGGTAGTCAGTCACTTGGCATCTCACCTACACCTATCGTGAAACACTTCCCACCCATGGAACCAACCCATCCAGGCCCTTTCACTGCAAGAGATGCACTTCACTTGGATCACATCGATTCAAAGAGTTTGTCGGTCTGGGTATCGAATGACTACTAGCATCAGTAGCTTCGATAACGTACCTTAGACTGCTTCAGCCCAAATGACCCCATTCCCAGCCACCTGCACCCACACGGTGAAGTCGGGAATGGACAAGTCACTCAACATCCTCTACTACTCACGATTCCAATGGGACCAGTAGCTGACGATGCTCGCGACGTTCTCGTGTATAATGAAAAGTTGATAAAATGCTATACCAAAGATCGTAAATGCCTATTGACTTTTTTCTTATGCCTTTGCCCAACACCAGTGATCACTCATGATCTGAAACAACAAACTATCCGTAATCCCCGCATTATGTTATCAGCACTTTATGTATCTTCCATTACCACAAGCCGCCTTGTCGCGGATTCTTATCATGAAACGTCATAACTCAACGATGCTGCAGCTCTACTGGAGCCCAGCAGTCGATGCCCTGCGCAGCCTCTCGGTTCCATTTGTCTTGCCCGTTCCGGCAGCCATGCGCTTCGACATGAAGTCGAAGAACGCAAACTGGCTAGGCTCGCTGCCAAATTCGTACACAAATCGACTGGCAAGGTAGCTGCCGAAGATAGCACGCAGGTAGTTGTCAGGAACACGCTCAATGATCGTGTCCAGGCCAATCTTCTCAAGCAGCAGATTCGGCAGTGCGTCCTTAAGCACCGCGTGCCGGATCTGCTCGTTGGCCCAGAGCTCCGACTTCTGCAAATCTTCATCCAGATCCGTGATGGCCCATGAGAGCTTGTCGGACAGAATAGACCGGGCAACTCCGGTCTGCTCATGCTCGCGCCAGATAGCCTCGAACTCCAGGCGAGCGTTCTCTTCGATCTTCTGCTGCACCTGCTCGACATACTGCTTGTAGAACTCTGGTGCCTGACCGGTCTTGTTGTTGTGGCACATGTGCTCAATGAAGCTCTCATCATCAAATGCCAGCGAGGCAAGGACCTCAAGAGACGACGATGTAACACCGCCTTTGTTAGCAGAGGCATCCTTGTAAAGAATGCAGCCTGCCGCTTCCAAACGCAGCTTTGCATCCTGTGTAATGAACAAGTTGGCACCCTCCACAATGAAGGGAATCAGCGACTTGCCATCCTTGATGAGCTTGTTCACTGAGATAAGATCGATGGACTCCGGGCGACCACCGCATGGCACAAATGCGTCGACCATACCAGTATCGCGAAGGTGGTAGGTGTTGCGGAAGGTGGTGCCGTTCGTGATCACCTCACCGTTGGGCAGAGTAATGTTGTTGTCTTCGACAAGCACCCTGTAGCCATCCTTGGAAAGCTTGCTGATATCATACTCGACGATCATGGCACGCTTCTTGGCAAGACGGAGGAGCTCCTCGCGATCCAGGCCGTTGGGGTCTGCGAGCACACCTGAACCATCTACGATAGCTGTCCACTTCTCGTTACCGAGGAGGATCTCGTTGCTGCCCAAGTCGCCGTCTGGACCACCAGTCTGCATCTTGCGGACCGTGCTGGGGTCCAAGTTGAGCTTACGGTAGATGCCGTTGACGTATTGGCGCACAGAGCGCGTCGTCATGCCGTAGGTGTCGTGAGGAATACCACCGAGAGCCGGGGACTTGCCGGTGAAGAAAGACTTCCACCACGGCGCATTGCGGGAGCGGGCATGCTCCGTTGCCCAGTTCACGAGATCGGCCGTGTTCTCATCGGGACCCATGAAGAGGATCTCCTGCTTGCCGTAAAGGTCGACGATAGGGTTCTTGATACCTGGCGTCTCGGCCGGTAGGAGAAGGTCAAGAATACTGTCGATGTACTTCTCGAAGGCCTCGGTAGCCTTGTCTTGCTGCTTGGGGTCAAGCAGGATGACACCCTTGGATCCACCCTCAGGAATATCCTTGTTCTTGCGCTGCTGCGTGTTGGCCAGGCCATAGTTCTCGTCGAACAAGCTGCGGGCATTGATGCCGTAGGCCTCCTTGCTGCGAGACTTGACGATGCGGATACCTCCACGAGAGATGTCCCGGAAGCGAAGGTGGAAACCACGGAACTCAGCACCAATGACCAGAAACATGCCGTACAGAGGCTTCGGGTACTCTGTTTCAGGCAAGAACGACGGGTTGAGACGGAAGCTCAGTGCTACCTTGGTGGGTGTGAAGTAGTTGGTCTTGAGGATGGCGTTGTTGAAGACACGGAACGCCGTCAGCACCATCTCCTCGTGCTCGTTCGATACAGCCTTGGAGATCATATCCTTAAGCTTAGCATCTGAGAGGACCTCGACGGCAGGAGTAGGAGCGATTGTGCCATTGCCAACATTCAAGTGAACGGACGCAAACGACGCGTAGAGAACACGGACGAGGTTGGGGTAGCTCTGAATGATCTCCTGGATGTAATCAGGCGTGAAGGTTTCGGTACGTAGACGTCGCTTCAGTCTTGAGAGAAGTGTCGCCTGAGCGTTTTGCTTTGAGTCCAGGAGCTCCATCAAGGATGCGTACTCTGGGCCCAGACGGTTGAGGAAGTGCTGGACGAAGACCCATGCGGAATGAGCGTAGACAGCTTCTTGCAGACTGAGTTCGCCAGTGGCAAAGAGGTTGTGGAACTTGTTCTGAGGAATGCAGTAGAGGAGAGAGATCTCCTTGGTGATCTGGTTGATGGCCTCATCCATGGCTGGGAAATACTCATCGCGGTTCAGGTTCTGCGCGGGACGAAGGTAGACACTCATAACGGTAATACCGTTAGCGAACTGCTCAACGTACTTCCTAGAGCTTGTGACACCGTAGTAGTGGTAGAGGTCACTGAGCGAGGAGAACAGGCCGCGAGCAGTGCGGGCGCGGAACGCAACGACGAGACGCTTCTCGGGCGAGTCCTCGATGTCGAATACCTCAATCACTGGGCCAGCCCGGTGAACCGCAAGCTCGATGATCTCCTGGTACATCTGTTTGGTGTTGGCGGTAGCCTTCTGCAGGAAACCGTTATCTGCGATGACCTCGAGACGGGTCTCCTTGGGGTCCGTCTCCTCTGGCTTCTGCTTGAAGATGCACTGGTAGACGAAGTAGCATCGCAGGGTGGCCTGTGAAGAAGGGCTGTTGCCAATGACAGCTGGAGAGCGGAACGTCTCGACGCGGTACTTGCTCTTGCCTTGGTGGTCGAGGTACTTGGCCTCGAGGCGCTGTTCGTACCTAGGACCGGCAAGATTGGATCGACCGGGCACACTGGTGTCGATGTAGATAGCGTGGTCACTTGCCTCCATATCGAGGCGGATCTGCTCCTGTTTATCCTCGCGTGCGTAGGCTGCGACCTTGGCAGCATAGAGGGAAGTGACTTGAGTGGCAATAACAGACGGAGTCTCAATGCGGAAGTAGACATCGTCGATGCCAAGCTGTTCGTAGAACCATCGGACCTGCTGGTCGATGAGACCCTCAGGAAGCCATCCAGCCTGCTGAATGATGTCCTTGACTGTACCAGGGCGATTAGCTCACATCGGGTTGGGTGACAATAATGAGGAGCTTACCTGTCTTCATTTGCTCTTCCTTGCCCTGGAACTCAGGAGCAATGTAGCCAACTGTGGCCGAGCGCAAGATGCGGTGGCCATTGCTGTTGCTATGGGGGAGAAGAGGGACGCTGAAGTGCGTTGGCTGAGGAGAAGGCCCACGGCTGCTTTCTTGTGATTGTGATTGAAGTTCAGCCAGTGGCTTGGGTTTGGGCGAATCTGCGGATGCCATGATGGAATGCTGCGTCTCCAATGGATCGACGTAGTCTGGGAATCTATCCAGAGAAGGGAGGTCAGCCGTGTTCAAACGAAGCGCTAGCATGTTGATGTAAAACGCTCGCACGAGGGAAGAGCATTGACAGAGAATAGTCTTGAGATATGCATTCCCGCAGTCTTCGTGGCGATCATCGAGTAAAAATAGCCAAGGGATCACTCTTGGCCAGGGGTGGATGAGGCGATAAGGCCTCAAGCTGCCGTATGCATGTAGCACCGCAGTAGCTACTACGCTGGCAAGGTATAGGATCACTGTACCCGGAACATGATTGCAGCACCGGGTAAGGACCTAGCCTCCCGGGACTGAAACGGGTCGGTGCTTTGTGTCATGATGCCATTCGTAGCCTTGGGTTGACAGCAGCATGGGGCTTGTTGGCGCACGCATGTCGCCACAGGCCAAGACTGGGACGCAGCGGGCACTTGCTCTGGAGTCCCAGAAGAACACACAAGAACCAACATGATGCAGATCCGGATCAAGTCCACACCGCTGGATGTGGCCTTGTGACCGCCATCTAGACGAGGAGGGTGTGATGTAGAGATCGACAGGCACACGTAGACGTACCGTTGTGTGTAGGAACCTGGGTTGTAGTAGCGATCGCTTATCGGTCAGGGTCGACACGGGGATTCGTGAGCGGGTGACGTGGAACGCGTTTCGAGCGGCAATCAAAGGCTCAGGTTTTCGAAGGGGCCAGGAGGTAAAGGTCTACTGAAGCTGGAATTATTGTAAGTCGGAAGGCTCGTGCAGATGCGGTGCAGCTGGATGCAGGAAGCTTGTGATGGTGGTGGGGCACTTGGCGGGGCGCCGATGATGGAATCTTGACGAGGAAGGACGGAAGACTTGAGTCAAGTGGCGCAAGACTTGGGAAGAGTGAAAGAAAGGGGAGAGTGTGACACAGTAAATGTGTCCTTGCGCTCAGTAAGAGAATTGGGAAAGCGGTTTAAAGAGCAGTGGGAAAGGTCGTGAGAGTGCAATAGGGCGTAGGGGTCTTTTTGATGTCGCAGGCCTGCCGGGATGATGGAATCGTACCTGAGGTAACACCGGGATCAGGAATTCTCGCCTATCTCAGCAATTGTGTCTTCTGTTGTCACGCGCACTGTCAGCCATGGCCCTAATTGCGGTCGAGACGCGATCTGAGCTGCTCGTTGGATAGTTGTCCCGCTGGCGCAAACGGCCAAGCACAGCCCCATCACAAACGGGCGTTGTCAGGGTCCATTGGCAAGATCGCAACCAGTGTGTCCGTATTCACGCAGGGAAAATCCGTACCTTGGAATTGATCAGGTAGAAATAAGAGCTAGCTTGGTGAAGGATGAGGCTGAACTCAGAAGGAGGCTGAATTGATTGTATGGCGAAGAGTGTCGGTGATCGTTATCGACGTTGATGACGCAGGGTGGCAGTGATCACAGCCATGTAAGCCACAGGGGACAAAGATAAGGCCAGGTACACTGATAAGGACGTTGCGATGAGGGACAAGAATAGCAACAGCTGCTAATTGAAGGTTCTGTCGAATCTATCGTGACAATCACAGAGGGACACGATGGTGAAAGGAAGCGGCTACGGTCTCAATAAGTACTGAGTCCGCCCTCGGTGCCCTTGCTCAGGTGTCTCGTACTGCCCAGGTTCGTGTTGGCCCGATTGAAGCTCGATGGCCGGAGCTTCACAACAGGCGTGGAGGCGCAATGAGGCCCAGACTCGTGACCCAGCGGTGACCGCCCGCGCCCAGCCTGACGCAAGCGCAGGAACAAGTACCGGTACGTACCGAGCAGAATTTTTCCAGCACGACATGCCCGTCTCCCTTGGGTCCCCGGTGAAGCCAGACGCCAACGTGACCATCTTTGAGCCCACTTCTGCCCCGGACAAGGTTCTCGGACGGGTGCTAAGCAATTACCTGGGGGTAATAGGGCAGTTTACTGGGGGTAATAGAATGCTTGGTGATGGAGTCGTTGGGGCTATTTGGGGTGGTGAGCTTCGACGCGGTTCGACCATGATGGACGGTGTGTGGGCCTGGCCGCAGGTACGCAATGCACTTTGCGTTTCGACTGCCCATTTTGAGGCCATTGCAGAGTTTTGCAGGTCCTGTTTGTTCACAAGACCGAATCGTGATCACGGACGTTGATGGTGATCATGATTTCCAACTTCCTACGGCGGGAATGCATTACTCAATCGTGCCCCGCACTAAAGCGGAAATGGCAGACCAAGTGAGACTGCGGTGATCAAGAATCAATCGTTTACGGCAGGTACCAGGCAGGCGCTCACGACAGCCTCAGCGGTTGCCATCGGTTGCCAGCAGCTGCCAGTGACTGCCAGTGGAAGGGGGTCAGGGCCAGGGGGCAATTAGTGGCCCGGGGCCAGGCTCTCATTTCTACAGGTCACATTGCCAAAGGCATGATTTGACTGAGTTGTTTGCTTCATCGTCATGACTGGATCGCAGGCATCGTCAACCAGCTGCCACACACGTAGCTGCCCTCCATATCCACCGTCAAACGCTCGCGGCTATTCGAGGTTCACCTCCTCCCCGGATTCTCTTCCGGACCTCCACATCCCCAGCACTAATCATCATTGATGCTGTATTTGGAAGCTCGCATCCTCCCATCCAGAGTCCGCGACGCACCTCTAGCTTGGTCCTCGATAGCCAAACACTATGTTGCCGATAGTACCCAAATCCCTCATTGAATGTCTTGACTTTTGACATCCCGCCAGGCACTTTCATAGCTCGGCATGTGTATCCGAGATCAAAGACAGGAAGGTCATTGAGTTTGGGCTCAGGGTTCATGGCCATGAATCCGTCCTCCGGGCATTGCGTCCAACCGGCGCCACTCAGCAGACCATGTGCTCATTCGCAATATGGTCTCCTGGCCAGGTTTCCATGTGCGCTCACCGCACATCGGCACTGCAGAGTCTGCCATGCCCGTCGATATCCATGATTGCTAGACAAATAAAGAAGCGCCCTGTGACAACCGCTGACCTTGACCTACCATCATTTCCCAACGGCCAATAGCTGAACGGTTCACATCCTCATTGACGCCCATGAAGTAATCAACAGCCAGTCGACACATACCGTACACGCGTCGGTAGCAGTCAGCATCATGAATGGCTTCGAAACTAACCTCCGGACGACGACTCGGTCCCCCGCTGGCCCACAGACCGACTGCACCGGCCGGGCAATCCGGAGGGCGGCATGTGCCTCTCATTAGTGGAGGCACAAGTATGTTCCGTGAATGCTGACGCTGCTCGCACGCACGCTCTCACGATCCTAGTTTCTATTACCCCCGTTTTACTTGATCGTGCATTCGTTTCCAAGCCACAGCTCTCCGGCCAGCGGGACTGGTCATGCTCCCTTCCCCAGGATCGAATCCTCATCGCCCAGCCAGCCAACCCCAATCACGCCTTCGATTTTTCATTCTAGCCCTGTTCCACGACCCCGACCGCTAATAGCAAATGGCGCCCAGGTCGCGTCCCCCCGCCATCAGGGGCCCCAACATCTAGATTCCTCCGGCGCCAGGCCATCACGAGGACTGTCTGAGTTTTCGCCTGCCAGGACGCGCTTGGGCAGCGCCACCGTACAGTGTTCACGATCCCTTCGCCTCACCTATCTGCAGGATGTGTCGCACGGGTCTCGGGACCAAGCACACCATTGTGTTTCAAGCCTGTGAAGTAAAGGTGATCACTGCATTGCCCATCAAGGTCGAAGTCTCCTCGATCTCTCGTCGCTTTTGAGTTTACTAAAGCCCCCTATCATTACGTCTAAGCATCGATGTTCCACTCATGCAGACTCTCCGTATGCCATCACACCGTAGTCGATGGTGTCACAAGGGGATGCATAATGAAGCTCCAACCCCTGGCCGATGTGAAGCCATCGTGAGCTCGCTCAGCCCAGTGTTTGGTCGAGCGTCGGTGTGGACACGTCGATCCGCGGTGTGCAATTGTGGAGTGTGGATTGCGTTCCATACTAAGCAATAGCGAGACATCCGCGCCCGCCATACGCTAGCAGGCCCCTCGAGGTCACGATCCCATGGTTTCGCATGACAGGTGACCGTGAAAGTATCAGACCCCTGTGCATGCCGTGTTCCGACACGGTCTCGAGCTATTGTTCAAATGTCTCGTGATTTGTATAATGACTTTGGGCGACTTTGAACCCCTTTTCCTGGTAATGGCAACCGTTACTGGGTCATCGAGCGTTCCGAAGCCGGAGCAGTATGCTGCGGTGAAGGAGTCAGAGGCGATTCGGGGTCTTCTCAACAGGGAGCCTACCTCGCCTGTTGGGTTTGGGACAGCTGTATCATTTCTGTCGTCCTGCCTTCACAGCATTTGCTTCCAGAAAGCAAGTCTACGGAAATCCAAGCTCCCGTCTGGGCAGGTAAATCTGGTCTCGAGAGTTTAAACTTCGCTGCGTCGGATTCTCAACTGCTCGAAGCTCGAAGACTGCTACAGACCCAAGCTCGATTAATAGCCTACGAGGGGAAATACCCTATTCCGGCGCTGAGCATCAACCATTGGGGTTTTTGTTGTTTGTGTACACAGACATAGTACCTTAAGTTGTGGTAACCTTGGAGTTCGTGGTACCTCCTGGGAGGCGTTCGATGTGAAGTAAGATCTCACCAGGACCTGGGTCTACTTCCCCCGAGAATGCCCCCGCCTTGACTGTCAAACAGAGCCTATCAAGTTTACATGCGTTATGATCAGCATGACAATGATCTAACTCACCAGGTAAGGTCACTTGGATGTCGAGGATAGGTGTGGCAGACAGAATGTCAGGAGTCTAGGGTAGGTGAGTGGAATGCAACGAAAGAAGTCCCAAGGTAGATCACATCATTGAGACTTGGCTCGCTTGAGCTGATCCGAAAATATAGCAGATGGCAACATCTGAAGCTCTGGAGACCCTAAAGTTGTATCATTGAGAAATCGACACTTAATTGAGGAGGTGATCCATGAGGTGCTAAGCTCCAACTGCAGAAGTATCTTCCCACCTGTTTTCGCAGCGAAGTGACCTCGAGTCCCGGTCATTGGTTGTCCGCCCTCCTCCTGAGAAAAAGCGGGCCCTTTGACACGAGCCTCTCTCGCAACTTTTTCGCCAACGACGACATCGTCCTCCCGACTCCTTGATCAATCCATCGCCTTTGCGACATCAACCGCCAACTCCCACGCATCATCCTCGCATATCTCATCACACAATACACGCAGACTCTTGACTGAGGACTGTGACTTCGCCAACCAAGCTCTTATCGACCATTCTTGCACCGACAGACGGCTCGTCGCAACAACTCATCTCTCCCATCACATTCGCCTACCAGCTAAACCGCAATCATGGTCACCCTTACTGAGGTCGAGGACGAGCACTTCCAGAGCAGCCAGGCTGGACCTGTCGATGACGATGACTACAGCGACACTGGTTAGTCTGCCCCTTGCGCTACAATCATTCCCTCCGCCCACACGCGACATACCATCTTCCGTCGTTCAATAGCTGCAAGTTCTCATCTAATACCCCCTCTTAACAGATTCCGAGATCTCAAACGAGTCTGACTTCGATCCCACCGACGAGTCACTCACCGAGCGCCTCTACGCCCTCCGCGACATCATTCCCCCCACGACCCGCGGCTGGATCGCCAACAACTTCAACACCGCCTCCTCTTACGCTTGGAGCGCCCTCTCCTTCAGCGGCAAGGGCGCCTGGGTCATCACCACCTCCGCCCTCTTCTTCGGTGTTCCCTTCGCCCTCTCCTTCTCCGACGACCAGCAGATCGCCGCCATGGAGCAGGAGTACAACATGAGGCAGCAGGGTGGCGAGCTGTTGACGGCCGGTGCTGAGGGTAGCACGGCTGACAGGGTTGGTGCCGCACTTGGTGAGGGCGAGGCTAAGCCGGCGCTGTAAAGCGTTGCGAGTCTCCTGGACGTGTTGCATACGGAGTAGTGTGACGGAGATGGCTTTGGAGTATATATTCCGCTCCTAAGGGCCTATTGTACTATAATTTCATTGGCATGAGGATGGATACGTGCGCTCTTATCCTACAGCCGTGCGAGCCGATAACAGGATACGCGAGTCTGTCTACAGGGTCGTTGGCATGGAAAACAGTGTAGGAATCGCGGGCTTCATGACCAGAGGGGGACGGATCTCACCTCCAGGATCTGCGTGGGTTTGCATGTATTATGTATGTCACCTTAGAATTCGATTCCCTGACGCAAACCACTTCCATGTCATGTCCCTTTACGCCTCGATTTCATACGATGATGTGAGTCTGACGTCGTGCCTGTCGTCATTTGATCTGACTGCTCCTGTCCATCGGAATTTATTCTTGCCGCTCATGATCAAGGGGCACTCAAGAGGTATATATGGTTGGAGGTTCTCATTGTTTAGCTTAAGTGAATTCGCGAGCTATGCCTATGCCTTTTGTGTTGCCTTTTGATATCATACCGTCAAGTTGAGCGGAGAGGGAGGATGTCGAAGAAAATAGAACTCTGAAACGGGGGAATTAAGTTCCCGTCCATAGAGCGAGGAAGAAGAGAAGTCCCCAAACCACACTCCCGAAAAAGGTATCGAAACGTCGTTTATGCCAACAAAACCCGACCTCCTGACCATTGAATACGTAACGTGCTGCGCCTTGGAAAGAATGAAACGCCTACCAGTGTCTGATCTTTTGACAACAATGCCTTGGAAGTCGCCGTGATCTTCAAATGCTAAATCACTGGACTGGGGCACCCTGTGGCGGCGGCGCGTCCAGATCCATGCCCTCCACCACACTCCTCTGGCCGTCACTTTCCCTCACAAGATCCGCGAAGAACTTTTCAGCGCGCTCGCTCTCAGCCTTGACACGTACGGTCTCGTCTCGTCTGTTGCCAAGGTCCTTGACAGTCTGGTCGAGGCTGACACGCAGGTTGTCGGCGGGGAGGTGAAGGACGCGCCTCACAATGCCCGAGATGCGGGCGGAGTTGACGTGAACGTAGTCAAGGTCTGCGAGTTGGGCGGAAATCTTGGAGGCAAGGCGAGGTGGAAGCGAGTTGGGAATCTGCTGCACTACGTAGGCGGAGGCAGCGAAGACTAGAAGAACTACAGTTAGTACGATGCTTGACGCTCGAGATCAGTGAGTAGTATGACTTACAGGCGATGAGGAGACCAGGTAAGATGAGCTGGCGGAGGTTACTGTTGCCCATCACACGCGTTGCCGTCAGGGCTTGGTCCATCCAAGTGCTCACGCCCATCATCCGCGGCACAACTGCACCTGCGACTGTCAGCGCCATGCCTGTGCCTGCCATCTTCTCTTGCCTCTGCAGAAGAGTTGACCAATCCACAAAGTCGAGTAGCTCAGTGTGAACATCAACTTGTCGCGCTATCGCGTCTTTCTTCCGACGGAACATGACCTCTGGCTTGAAGGTGAGGTTCTGGAACTCATCACCGACATGGAGAATACCAAGTTGCTTGATAGTGTTGACACCGGCCACGGTCTTGGTACGTGCGTGCTCCTCGCAGATGTTGAGAGACTGGGTAATGTGAGAGAGCATCGCCTCCTTGAGGTCATCGGCGTACTGGAATGCGCCGAGCAGACCTGGATAGGGGACGTTGTAATTGCTGCTGCCAGCATGGGCAATGGCTGAGTTGAGTTCTGCACGAGTGTGGTCGTAGATCTCGCGGCATGTGTCCTCGATGTTCTGATCGACCTGACCCCTAACCTCAGTTGAAGCCTGTTTGCTCGTTTCAAGCTGAGGCTCGAGCTCTTTCAGTTCGCGCTCAACACGCTCCATCTCGGATCGCGCAACCTCCTGGTTGACGGATGCGAGCGTGTTGACATCGTTTAGGATGTTAAGGAGGTAAGTTCTTGCTGGCGCAAGCTTGGAACGTGCCCTTTTTTCCAGCACGAACCGTCTTAATGACTGCTCAAGGGCCTCGAAATCTCTCATCTTGTCGGCATCCTTGCCCTTGCCTTTATCGTCACCATCACCAGGATCACCCCCACCGCCGCCGCTTGAGCTTCCACTGCCGCCAGAGGGTCCGCCTGGTGGTGATGGGCCGACTGGCACAGCATTGCTGGAAACGAAGTGTACCAGTTCAGAATGTTCCTTGTGTGTACGAGGACTGAGTCCCGAGACTTGATCAAGGATAGTCTTCTGACATCTTTCCTTGTCGCGGATGAAGTCATATCCATTCACGACGATGAACAAGTACGCCTTCTCCGCCGCGGCAGCCCAGATGAACTCCTTCGCTGACTGCGTAAAGTGGTTCGCCGCTGAGACGACGAATACAACAACATCAATCTCCTCTTGGCGGGCGAAGATAGCCGTGGTTTTAGTGGTGTCGGAGTTCAAGCCCGGGGCATCAATCAGAGCAATGTCCACCACGCCGTTGTTCAGCAGTGATTCGTCGATGGTTCGGGTATCCTTCACATAGACCTTGCACTGTGTATATGTTTCGTTGTCGTGGACAATCTTCTCCAGTTCATTGAGGGAGAAGACGTCGTATGTTGACTCGTCATTGCGGTTGTACTTGGCTGTCTTGTGCACGGCGTGTACCTCCTCCAACCCGCTGTTCTCTCGAGCGTCGAGAACTTCGCAGAAGATTGCAGTGCATGGCTGTTGATCTTCTGGAAGGATCTTGCGTCGCAGTAGCGCATTGCAAAATGTGGACTTGCCAGCGTTGAGGTCGCCAGTGATCAACACTTTGCTCGATGTATCTTCGATTCGTTCGCGGATTGACATTAGGTGCTTGATGGATGTCCGAATCTTGCCATCGAGGAGTGAGGCGATGGAGCTCTTCTCCAATGAGTGCACAAGCTCCGCCTGATGGAGAGCACCGAGCTTGAGATCAAGCTTCAAGATCGAGAACTCTTGAGCAATCTGCGGCGTCACAAGGCGAGGCTCCGGAGCCGAGCGGGTCTCTGCCGCACGGCTAGACTCGCCGCCATCTTCGACGGATGTCATAGATCGTCTGAGGGTAGGCGGTGCGTCAGCAGATGGTGCCGCCGGGTGAACGTCTCCGAGAGTCGAGTATGCATGTTGAACCCCGGGGCGCGAGGGAGGTCGTTCGGCGGGAGCCGCCTCTGTACGTTGTAGGGAGGGATAGTGAGCTGGCCAGGATGTGTTCATGTTCTGCAAGCTGGAGAGGAGATCGAGAACTTTGTTGATCGAGCGACCAAGAGTGGCGCGTTGCGCGTTGTACCACATTTGATGGACGATGCCAGTCTGCGACGGACGATCCTGATGCGCGACGGCATCCCAGCCAGACCCTGCCATCATCGCATGATAGTCCTCACCGTTGGTGCTGCTACCACCATAGCCGGAGTCGACATCCAGCATCTGTTGGAGTCGTGCTGCATGCTCGGATGTGGCGCCGTTGCCAACGGTCATGTAGTTTGGCTTCGATGGCGCGGGAGGCGAATCGGTTCTCGGGGGCTCAGGCTCGGTGGACTCGTCGGCCGGTGCCTTGCCCTTGCCGGTAAAATAGTCCTGGCTCATGATGTCGTGTTATTCTGCACCGACAGCATGGTTGTTATGATGTGACCAGGGAGAAAGATGCGTGTTTCCGTAGGTGGTGTCGGGAGGCGAGAGGTGATGGCAATGATGCTAAGAATCTTGGAAGGCTGGATTGTCTTAGTCATGCTTGCTGGCATCGTGCCACACGCATGAACTGAACTGGGTGCTGGTCGACCCACATTACAGATGGGTGACAGGCATGCAACAGTAAGGTAGGCAACCAGAGGTCTACGAGCATTGCAATACGACTGAAATTACAGTGGTCGGGTTGAAACCTCACTCAATAAGATAGGTACCTTTGTCAGATAGGATGACAGACTAGCAAGACGACCGTCCTCAAAGACCTAAGATGTGACTGAACTATACGGTTTGCGGGTTGAGGAAAATCATTGCAGGGCAAGTCTTATCGTACAGCATCGCCCGCTAACCGATCATGTGGTGTAATGTCCTTACAGCCTGCCTCCTCGACAAGTAGAGGCTCATTGGCCGTGCATTTACGTATTGAATTTGACCAGAAGAAACCCCGTCCACCTGGGACACGGACTTAACATCACGGTGCTGAACATAAGGAAACCTCAAAAGATGTCACGTCACATCCAGAAACTGGGTCATTTCAGGTGCGTCATATTCTTCCTCTAGCAACCAAACATACATTGCCAGAGAACGTCTGATCAGCAAATCCATGCAAAGCCAGCCGCAAGATTCCCTTTTCGCCCTGCGACCGCCCTCGGACGAGGGTCAGAAGCAGCCAAAGACCATGCTCCCCTTCCAAATGTGTGAAAAACCGGCCGGGTAAACACCATAACATCGACCAAGAGTTCATTTTGTTTTGCTCTCGGTTCTCTGTGATCATGCTTTGAAATTCCTCGCACCCAACGCTCTCCGTCGTCCACCGCAGGTTGACCCGTTTCTGGCTTCGGAAGTCGGGTGGTGATAGATGCAGTCGGAATTGCCGAGGGATCAGCTGATCCGTCCCCGTTCCTCCATACCTCCTCAACCTTAGTCGTCGAAGGCTTAGACCTCGGTGGTGACCTTGGCCTTGGGGTTGGTGACCTTGACGCCTAATTGCTTAGCGCGGCCGATGATGTCGATGCGCTTGCGGGAAGAAACGTTGTGGGCAATCCTGTCAAGTTTTGTCAGTCGAGGTTCCAGAATTTCTCGTCGGCAGGGTTTCGTACTCGGCGGCGTAGGTGCGGTTGTGCATGAGGAGCAGCTCAAGGTCCTTGACGTTGCTGACAAGGAAAGCCTTGTGGCCGGAGGGCATCATGTGGCGGGTCTTCTTGTTAGAACCGTAGCCGATCTGTTGATCTCCTGTCAGTCACCAAGTCTTGTCGAGTTTTCATCCTGCCCCGCATCCCTCAAGTCGTGCATCTCTTGGGTCGGGCGGGACAGATACTTCGTGGTAAACGTACCGAGGGCATGGCAATGGTGCCCCTGAAGCGTCTGCGGACGCGGCTGTCGATACCCTTAGGCTTGCGCCAGCTGGGGTCGACGCACTTGAAGCGATCACTCTGGTGACGCTCGAAGCGCTTCGTGCCTATACAACGAGTCAACACTCTAGTCCTCCAACGAACGGCCGTATTCCTCTGCTTCCACAAATGCCTCGCATCGCGTCGGGTTCATTCGTCGGGCAGGGTGGTCGTCTCTCGAGAGTGGTGATTCAACGTACGCTTCTTGACGATAGGGACGTGCTTCTTGGCGGAAACCATCTGTGCAAGACAATGTCAGTTATTGGAAAAGATCAAGTGAAATTCGAGATGAGTTCTGGCCCCATTTCGACATGTTGCAACGTACCTTGACTGCCTTGGGTGGGTTAGTGATGGCCTTGTGAGAATCTGCCGGTCGGGTTGCGAGTGTATCTACTTGATGGAGTCGCAAAGAATTTCGACCATCAAACCAAAGCGTGCCCTGGTCACGTGCAGGAAATTTTGTGGCAGCAGCGACCCGCCCGCCGCTTGCCCACTGAGCTCGCTGCACGGTGCTGCAAAAAGGGCCCCACCCAGCACTTGGAGGCAAGGGCACAAACCCTCCCCGAAAAATCGAGAGCAGCAATCCCAAGGCTTGACGACTCCAGTCTAACTATCACCACCTAACCGACATCCGCCGCCCAATCCCACGCTCGTCCTTTCCTCGACCCCCCGACAAAGGAACAGAACAGCAATCATGTCGTCGACTACGCAGAGCGTCCAATGCTTCGGCAAGAAGAAGACGGCCACCGCCGTTGCCCACTGCAAGGTGCGTTCGAGCGGTCTTTCGGGAGGGATGCGATGATGGGGTGGAGGCAAAAAATGAAGAGGAGGAAATGAAGGCAGGGACTTGGGAATCGCATCCTGGGGATTTGGAAACGGCTTTCTCGCAGGGGAAATGCTAACATGACGATTTCTAGGCCGGTCGCGGTCTGATTAAGGTCAACGGTCGCCCTCTCTCCCTCGTCCAGCCTGAGATCATCCGATTCAAGGTACGAAACGATCACTTCCCGAACTCGTCAGCACCGGGATTGCGCTTATGCACTGGCGTGTCATAACTCAACACATACTAACCCCTCGCTCCAGGTCTACGAGCCCATCCTCGTTGTCGGCCTCGACAAGTTCGCCAACGTCGACATCCGCGTCCGTGTCACCGGTGGTGGTCAGACTTCTCAGATCTACGCCATCCGCCAGGCTATCGCCAAGTCCCTCATCGCCTACTACCAGAAGTTCGTCGATGAGCACTCCAAGAACCTCCTCAAGCAGGCTATGGTCCAGTTCGACCGCACCCTCCTCGTCGCCGACAACCGCCGGAGCGAGCCCAAGAAGTTCGGTGGTCCGGGTGCCCGTGCCCGCTTCCAGAAGTCCTACCGTTAAGCGAGAATGGTGGACCTTCGGGGAAGAGGGGAAGAAAATCACAGGGGAGGATGCTCTCCGTTCTATCCATCATTCAGAGTTGGAGGACGGCAGTGGAGGAAGCCTGTCTCGGCGCGGCGGTGCGGCTGCGCTGGGGTCAGTGCTCGAACGTGTGATGATCTATGTCATAGCACGGGGGAGTGCGTGGTCAACACAAGGGACTCGGAGTCACTATGTTCCCCAGGCATGGGGATGGAGAAGGGCGCTTTCCAACCTTCTCCATTGGCGATTGCATTAGGCCTTGCTTTTTGGGCGGATTGTAAAGGGGTCCGGCAGGCAAATGAAATATTTCAAAAGGCTCACTTCGTTCATCATCGTGATTACTGACCGGACAGTAAGAATGCTTTTGATTCTATGATGCACGCAGGGCCATACCCGGGGCTGCATATCAAATACCTCCGCTATGACTCTGCCAATTTCCCAGCTCCCTCGATCGGGTACTTGACGCTTGTTCTCATGGCGTGAGGAGCAAGTCCCTCTCCGGAGACTTTCTGACCACTACGAGCTTGTGCTTATGCTTTTTCTTTGTGGGAATGCACGTCCTGAACTTCTTCATGATCCGGCTGCTGCCGTGCACCTCGACCGACTTCCGTGCCTTTGGTGCAGTTCGCCGTCCTTGCAACGTGCCGTGCATCTAGTCGGTCCACGAGACGAGGTCTCGCTGCTTGCCCTTCTCGTCCAGTTCTACAACCTCTGGCGCGAACTCGCCTCGCTCATCTTCCGCCTCAAGGTCATCCATCTCGAGCTCGACCTCCTCGCCGTCTTCGAGTGCCACGCGGCCCTTTCTTAGATAGTCTCCGCTGATGTCCCAATCGAGGCTTGAGGAAGCCGCCTCTTCAACAGAGGCAAAGGCGGCTTGTACAAGCTCTTGAGCTGGGGTTGCTTGGGATCCAAGACTGGCGAGTAGCTCGTCAAGCCGGCGCTTATAGATGGTTAGGGATAGTCGCAAGTCTCTTGCACGACCCGAGTCATCGTTGAGGGGTGAGCTTTCAACCCAGCTACTGCTGTAGGTGAGTTGCGCCGCGAGACTTTTGAGGAGGCCTGCCACCAGTACCGGCCGTAAAGACGGCAGTAAGTAGGCCTTCAGGATAATATTGAGTACCATATGCCACCACTGTTGGACACAAGCATCGTTGCCGAGGTTCACGCCCACGATGAAAGCAAGCTGCAATTCTCCAACCAGCTGGCCCTCGCTGGCTGTCGAGATATCTCCGTTCACAAGCGCGTTGACATATGGCGTTGCGTCTGTTGCCTCCAGCGTGCGGTCTCTGCCGTTATTCGACGTCGTATACGTTTTTGCATGTTGTGAGAATATGAACTCGAGTTCGCGGAATTGACTGAGCGAGTGTGAAACTCTGCGATCGAGCTCGACTTCTGCTGCAATGACTCCCTCGCCCTTGACACGATCGACTGTGTCAATGTGCCACTTATCGCCTTGATGGCCCGTCACTCTTGAGAGAACCTCGGGAGTAATGTAGCCGCAGAGCTGACTCCAGATCTTATCATTGTTGCGGACCAGAGTGAGAGAGTCTAGCAATGTGGCGCTGGATCCGGGTATGCCTTGTGCCTGGATACGAGCCTCTGCACGACTGGTCTCGACAAGGGTTTCTTCGTAGCTAGCAAGATGTCAGAGACGAGAATTGGATGAGTCTTCTGGACTCACCTGCTCCACTGCAAAACGTGAACCCTTTTGCGTTCTGAGGAACTGACAACCCATAGGCCAGATCTGGTGCCTACGCCGTTTGGAGAAGTCCACCAGAGAAAGTGCGGACCTGGAGGAATGGCGCTGACGCCTGTGAAGTTCTTTGCCGTGAAGGAAACCGCATCGTAGCCGATGATGTAGTCGGCCGGCATGTCCAGGGCAACGAGGACATCGCCGGGCTCGTCGGGGTTGCCGGTCGCTGACAAGATTGAAGGGTCGGTCAGAGACACATCTCCTGCTGAGACGTTGCGGGCATTCTCGAGAGGAGGAGGTGACTGGTCCTCATCGTGGACGTGCAGGGTACCAACGGGATGTGTGCCTGTTGCTGGCACCGAGGCGTGCGACACTGAGGATTCGCGCGATGCCATACGACTGTCTGCAAATAACAATCCGAAAGGTGATGATCCGAACTATTGTATCAGCTGCTGTCGTAGAAATGATGCTCAGTCGACTGTTGATGTTGCGTGGGAGTTTAGTGGTACGTCATAGCTGGAGGTGGAAAGAATTGACATGGCAATGATGCCCCTCCAGGAACGTGCCGGTAGTTCCTGCTGCTACCATGACTGACAGCATATGGCTTGCGAAAATGCGCATAATGTCTTTTGCTTTCCTCGGCATTGACTTTTCGAGTCAATGTATCTGTTGCAATTACCTTGCTCCTGTTTTCAATTCTCTCCGGATGGGCGGTCACACTACCTAGCAACTCGAGCAGGTTCAAGCAACCACCGGGCACCCGAAGAGGGCTACGCGTGCGGTTCCTGGATGACGACTTCGCCTTACCTTATCTTTTGCGTCTTTGTAGTAGCTTCGAGATTCTGAGGCTCCTGATGCATGCCCAGTGATCCCGTCAGCTGAATAAGCTTGAGCAGGCACTGCTTGGTCGACCTCATTCTGAGAATGCCCCAAAGACCCAAGAGCAGATGCACCCTGCCCCAGATAACAAGCGTGCATTGCGCATGCTACACCTGAAGCTCGTAGCTATACCCATTGAATGAGACAGACAACGCCTGGCCTCCAGTTTCTTTCCGTTTCCTTCACAGCAGAGCCTCAAGAGAGCTCAGCATTTCCATCTCGCAACGTCATGACACCTCGGAGAGGATATCCCAAGGCGTTTATAGTTTCAAATTTCATCACGCTTCTTCAACAATAAATCATCCGGTATGGTGTAGTGGCTAACATCGCTCGCTCTCACCGAGCAGCCCAGGGTTCGATTCCCTGTACCGGAGATTCAATACTTCTTTTTTTGAGTTTTCTTTTTGCCTGATTCACTGGAGGTCTGATCTGTTGATTGCTAGGATTAGGTTGAAATGTTGACTCTGGTGGTCAGGTGGTGATGGTTGTGACAATCGGATGGTTGGCCGGGGAGAACGTTCCTACAGAGTACTGGGCCGCAATCACATACTGTGCTCCAAATGTCGTGCGCGGTTGGAGTTGCTGGACCTTTCTTTCCGCACTGAAGGCAAGGCTTCTTTTGGCATTTGTTGTAATTGAACACTCATTCACGGTGTGTGCTGCGCTGTGATCCCGTAGTTTTGTTACAAAGCTGCTGCTACTCACCATGCATAAATGGTTCAATGATGCATCAGGTCGGATCAAAATGTTCCTGGGGCGCGCCACGCGGAGTCTCAGTGCATCAGCAATCTCGAGTGTTGCTTTTTCTGTGCATCACGCATCGTGGACAGCAGTCGCGAGGCGTATCCCTCAGAACAGACAGCAGTCGACGCCATTCACACTATACCCGTAATCAACAATAGTCCGAACATGAATGCAGCACACCCAACCTGCATACAACTCTCCAAATCAAGTATCGCTCAAGCCCCCGGCAACTAAACTAACAACCACACCTCGATACTACCAACCAAAGTGCCGGATCACGCTTGTCATGTCTCGCCATCCTGACCTAGCCCGCCCCCTCCCCCACGCCAACCCAAAGGACTTCATCCAATACAGCCGATACCAAACACTCGGGTCCTAAGGATTCCCAGTAGTTGGTGCCACCATACTGCCGGTGTGCGTGTATACTACCGGCGCCGGCCAATCCTCCGAATAGGCCAAGCCCAATTTTGATGTTTAAGACTCCCGATCCGTCGTAAAAACTAGGGGGTGACAAAGGCGCGATCTAATTAGATCTCGACTATCTCACTTTACTTCGGGTACGGCTGAGTTGTCAGGCAGGTGAAAAAGCCACCGCGGTATGTTCTTGGGAATTGTTTTTTTTTTCCTCCTCTGCGCAACTCTGCATGCGCATTTGAGCCACATGACCATATTTTGCGACATCATGCAAAACCCGACTGGTTCATCACACCACTCCCCTCCCTGTCGGGGGTTGATGTTGTGCGACGTATGTTCGGCACGATGCGCCGACGATGACAGAGGGCGTGTAAGTCGCCCAGTTTGATCCTGACTCTGATTAAGGTTGACATCTCAACTCATATCTGCCATATTCCCGTGTCTGCGTGACCCTCCGGAATGTCGCTGGGGGTCGGCTGTCTCGAAAATGCGCAACCTCACTCTTGCGATGCCCTGAAGCCAGTCCACTCGGGATGCGCAAGTAGGTACTCTGAAAGTGCAAAAATACTAACAGCCTCGTTTCCCGGTTACTCTTGCTGTCCTTGCCAATCCGCTGAAGGCCTTCGCCTAACCCTTCTCCCACTGTAGAAAATTCCCCTCACGATACGTCTTTGCCAATCTGCCTTCCGGTGCACGCTAGAATCTTGCAAGTTCCATCGCATGATGCAAAGTCTTCCCATCTTGAATCTCATCGCGACAATTGACTTTCTTCTCCTCTAACATCATACTGCCCGAGCTCACTGTCTCATTCCAACATCGTAAGTCCCAGCGCAAAGTCTCGGCATAAAGCCACACCCACAACCTCCCGCCTACCTAGGCAGGTTGTTACACAACACCCCAAGAGCCAGAAGCACTCGGCTCGCACAGCATAATCGAATCTGCAGTCTTGCAAAGAGTCCCTCATCCATGCCTGACAAGCTGCACGCGAGGGGGGATCCCACTTGTACAATATGCAGCAGCCCGCGATGAACACCGTTCCGAGATCATGGTGAACCAAGGTTCGCGCCTGGTTTCCCGACACGTCATTGTCCCGTCATTTGAGTCCAACGTACGCACAATACTCACCCCAGCTAAAACCATAGCTCAGACATTGTTCTACCTGGAGCAAGCCCCTCTCCTCAAACTCCACTAATGCAAAGTCTAGCCCATACACTCTCGAGTACTTAAGCTTCTGGGTGTTGTCATCATCGAAGGGAACCTTGACCCAGGAGCTAAGGTTCGTGAGGGCGTAAATTATAGTGTAAGTCTCCCCCACAACCTTTGGCTCATGATTTATAAACCCTTCAGGCCTACCTAGATCTTCTCAATGAGCAGATGTGAAGGCTGGCAGCTGGACCAGAGGGCATAAACCCCGCATCAACATCCAGTCGCAACGATCCGGGACTGAGAGCAGCCGCCTGCCATGCACGGGACACTTGTTGCTAGCTGATCGAGCTCCTACCATGAAGGATGGCTAAAGGCACAATCACGGGCGCTCGCCCCGAGTGTCATGGCCTCTGTCCAAGTCTCACATTGTTGTGTATGATGCATGGAGTCCCCCGTCATCATTGGCTGATTATCACATGACCCGGCGTCCTACACTCCTCGAACACACTCCTCGAACCGCCGAAGGTGGTCATATGACGGGATGGCGAGATGCCACGACAGGCCACGACAGGCAAGGACAGTATCCGCAACACCACTTTGATGGTTTATAATTAGCTTCCCAGAAGTGACCATCAGTAGGCCTTGGTGGCCTTCTCTTTGGCGGTTCAGGCGTCCCCTTCTCTCGCAATAGGGAATTGCTCACACAAGATCCAATGGCACTGGTCAAGGTATGCATATTGTCAAGTATAGTAGAACATAATTTCTTCATTAGTACCAAGAATCCAGAAACGTAAGTGGTGCACGTTGCGAAACGGACGAAAGCGTTTCGTTTCGTGTCATTGCGAAGGCGGACACACGTGTTGCCGCACCTCAAGTACCCATCAAGCCCGCCTGTTCCTCTCCGCGCCCTGAAGCCATTCTCTTTTCTAAACAGGAAAATCGTGTCGTAACAGGGCAATAAAGCAGCTAAACATGAAAACAAGCGCGCATCTCGTAACGTTGGGTGGGGTGCTCCCGGATCGTGTGGTCCAGGATTGGGTATAAAAGGAGAATCCCGCGAGATGTGAGGTGGAATCCCGTCCAGTATAATACAGCCGTTTTTCCTTTCCCATCATTATGTCAGGTTTTGTCCCTCCTCTAAGATGCCTCAGAAGTGCAGGCGTCCTCGCACACGCACACGTCAAGACGGTCCCTGCTAGTGGCTCGGTGGCTGTTGCCCATTCGCTGCGTCGTACGTCAGCATGTCGTGATACGACCCTTGCATATGGCGATGTATGACTTACATTGACTATACATGCCCTGGCTGGGTGGTGGCTGTCCGTAGGGTGAGTGAGGCGGATAGTTGGAGTACATGTGAGAGGTGCCGTAGTCAGGCAGTGGCTGCTGAGGAACGCCAGCCGACCCTGGCGGCGCCGGGTACTGAGCTGATTGGTAACCGATCGGGGGCAACTGGACAGCGCGTGATCCCGGATAAGTTGTGGGCGTACCATCGGGCCCTTGAGGGTCACTGCCGTTTTGCGCGGCCGCCTGTGCGGCAGCTTGCCGGTGACGCTCCTCTTCCTGCTTACGATTGTTCTCTTCCTCCTTCTTACGAGCCTTCCATTCCTTGCGGATCTCTTTAAATTCTGTTACACCAAAATTGTTAGCAAACGCCTCGCATACCATATTGCCATTCATGATAGCGCCAGGTACTAGTTCCGTCCGTTGTGACTAGCCGTGTCTCAACGCTAGCATAGGGCTGACCGGGTCTGGTGTGCCGAGCCACCAAAATGAGGCCGGTTTTAAACCACCAAATTGCCCACGCTATCGTCCTTGTGAAACGTGAAAACGGTCGACTCACCTTCTGGCGTGCGCTTTTGGCCATGGCTCTGCATTGTAACGTGAGCATTCAGGTGGTTTAGCGTTCCGTATGCTTTCTCGCAGCCATTCCATCCGCACTTGTACATCCGCTCAATCTCCTCATAACGTCGACGAGGGCGCTTGTGCTGTTGAGCACCCGGAATCGGAACGAAAGAGTAGACCTATAGCATGTCAGCCTCTCCGTTTGAACACAGGCAACAACAGTCGCGAAAACAAGATTGGGCAAGTGTAGCGACCGCATATGAAGCCTCTCGATCCATGGCCGTGTGTCGCTTCGTTTCACATATGCAAGGCATGTCAAACATCATGATGCATACGAAACGGCGCCGCGCCACGGCAGCTCGTAGACCCAGCTGACGCGAGACTCCGCCCAATGGACAGCCATTCGGCCTTTTTGTCTTGCGCCAAAACGCTCATTTGAAATTTGGAACATACCTGATTGGGACGTTGCTGCGGTGCGGCAGACGGAGAGTTGTACATATGCCCTGGCGTCATTGGAGAAGCGCCGTGGCCTCCGTAACCCGCCCAATCCGGCCGCGCCTGAGGGTACATGCCACCACTTGGGTGAGGGTAGCCATGAGCCATGTCAGGGTTGGGGCCGTACGGAGAGTGTTGAGGGGGGTATTGGTAGGTCGGACTGGCAGCGGCGATGGACGGATCTATAGGTACATCGTTGTCAGATCTGACCCCGTGAGGTTGATGGTTTCGCCCATCCTGCTGGGGCATTGACGGACTGTTCTGTTGCTGCGCCATGCTTCCGCTACTGGCACCCGCGCCTGGGTATGAACCACGAATGTGCTCTGGGAATGATCCTGAACGCGCCGAAGGAGGATAGACGCCGTACTCGGAAGTAGGAGTCGCCGTTGCTGGGGCAGTGGCCGCGTTGTATTCTTGCTTGACGGGGTACTGAGCAGCAGCCGCAGCAGATGGCTGGTCTGCGGTCGAGCCTTCAGAATTGTTGTCGCCGAAGGTGCTAGGATAGGGCGAAGGCAAACCTGACTGCGTGTACTCGGGAGCACTGCGTTCCATATGGCTGGCTTGCGGACAAGGGCGTTTCACAAGGTCTCGTGGCCTATTTTCGCGTCGCCGATGAAAAGAACAAGAAGCGAGGTCGTGCGGGAGAAGACGATGACGATGTGCGCGCAAGAGCGGCGGGACAAGGAAGGAATAAGACCAAGAACGCGCAGAGGCGGCGACGAGGCTGGTACTGTTGCTGCCGGCGGGCGTGTCGAAGCAGTAGTGTCCGGACCCCAAGGCTTAGCTCGAGAGATGGCGCGTGATCTGGTGGCAACACACAAAAGATGCCAGGCGTCTTGTCAAGGAAGAGCCAGTTCGTTCCCGGGACTTAGAGCGAGACGGCGGCACGCGATGGTATTTGTTGTCTGTGGACCGGCGCTGGTAGTGTAGGCTGATGGGACAGGCAAATTATGGTTAAGCGCGATGCGGGTGATGACACCAGGGACAAGGCCGGGTGGTTTCGCGACGGCGCGGATCTTCTGAGCAAGAGGCGCAAGGATGATATGCACGGGCTCGGATCGCAGAAGAGGTCGAAGAAGCTAAAGTAGTCTGGTGCAGATTGGGGCGCGATTCGTGCACTAATATAGTGCAGATGAAGAAGGGCTTCGTGGGATGGTGGTGCGGTGGATTTTCGAGGCTGGGACGAAGGTCGCCTAGCGTCGGACTCGAGCTCGAGCTAATAGAGGATGGAGGGGGGCGTGGATGGGCAAAGCTTAGTGCCTGTACTCTCCTCGCGGACGCAGTCGGCAGAGGTTGATGATGCTTGGCGAAAAGCTTGCACAAAGCAGCAGTTCGAGAACAGCTGCGGTAACTTTTGTCGTGAGAAGAGTCGCGAGCCCCGGGCGGAGGTTGGAGGAACCGGGAGCGTGGTGAGGTGCGGCAATGGCCTGCGTTATAAGAGGGTCAGTCTCTCTTGCTGAATGATTAATAGATATAGTAATGCACACAAGACCAGGTCCACATCACAGTTGTTTCCGGGGGGTGGGGTGGGCTCAAGGTCGACTGCACCGAAAAGTGCGAGTGCAGTGCAGTGCGTGGTGTGGTGTGGGTGCTGTGATGGTCGACAGAGCGTGTGTCTCTTGCTGCAGTGGGCTCAGCCAGGTATCTCTTCCACTGTCTGTCCTGAGCAGAGCCAAGGCCAGCGCATGCAGTGGATCTTTCAGCGCCGGCTTTTTGGTGGGTCGGGATCTCTCGTCACGGGCAAGACGATGAAAACGTAGAGTGAAAAGAATGCGGATTCAACTGTGAGCTGAATTCTTGAATTCAAACCATGCGCGACCGCGAAAACGATGGCGAGGGACAGAAGTACGTGCCACTGGGCTTCCCGGTTGACGCTCGGCTTTGCAAAGCATAGCTTACCTGGTCACAAGAGAGCCTTTAAGTCTCTCTCTTTTTTTGCCAAAGGAAGATGGGAAAGTCAAGACTCCAGATAATGCAGCACTGGGGGGTGAGGGCGTGCAGTCTGATTACGGCCCAGACTTGCGCTATGAAGGCGGTGCTGTGCTAAACCGCGCTGTTTCTGCGAGGTCGATCCCTTTGGCTTGACCACTGGTGTTCCCCACGTTGGCCGGTGCCGGATCTGCCGCTTGACTGGCCTTGACTCGTGTGCGTGCCCGTGGTTGGAGTGTGCTAGCGATGCATGGGACCCTGCCCTTGACTTCTTGGGGCTTTGGGAGGGCCTGTGCTTGCAGCAATCTGGTGAGGTCTACGACAGGGGGGTGTCGTGGTAAGCAGTGAGCCCGGTGAGGTGTCCGTAGTCCTCATTCATCAATACGGAGTGCGCCGGGAGAGACTTGTTGAGCGTCGCTGTGCTGTTTGAGATGATTGGAGCGATGGAGCTACTCGCCGTTCAAGGCGACCCTATATTGATGTCAGATTGTCAGGATACTGCGCTGAGCACGGCTGTATACGACTGTGTCTTGGAGGACGTCGATCGCGAAGTCTAAAGATGGATTAAATTGTGCCTTGAGTCGTGACCGAAGTCAAAAGTGAGTGACTGTTTGCGGCATGTGCAGAGTGTGCCGTAGACGTCAGAATGCGTCGGAGGGTATTCAAATGCATGTGGCTGAACAAATGTTTTCGACAGAAGGGGGTGAATGAGATGCTGGCTGGGTGTTGCGGACGAATGCGGTGAAGGAACAATGATGATGATGATGATGATAGTATGGTGGTGAAGCGAGGGGATAAAGCTCGGTGCCCGGTGGGAGGAGAGGGTGAGGCAGCGCAAGCGGTGGCGGCGGAGGGAGTGGTCAACGCCTGCCAAATGCAGCAGCACACTGCAGAAAGCGCAACGCCGCACGGCTGTCGCAAAAGAACGAGCACGGCCTTGCGCCTGGAACAGCTGCATTAGGCTGCTGCCGGGCTCAGGCGATGCTTGGGTTCCCTTCACGCCGCTCCTGACGTGCCCTGAGGCTTTTGGCTGACAACACCACTCGGTGCAGCCGTTGGTGCGCGTGGCCCGTCATGACGCATGCGGCGAGGTCGCAAGAACACTGCGATACGAACTCCCCGGCAAACTGATATATCGGAGACTAAGAAGAGCGTGGTTTGGCAGAACAGCATATACCAACTCTTGCGCATACACGAAGATTCCCAGCCTGGAGTCCTATTCGAGGGTTCTGCCGCCAATTGGCGAAGCAAATGAGCCATCATTTCTCCTCCCAGGACGCGGCTGCACCTACCTAGTTGCGCACACAGAGGATCAGGATCTGCTCTCACTTGCAACTCGATGCAATCCTCTTTGCTGCATCACACCCTGGACCTACGACTCCCACCATCCTAGTCTACTCCCCTGGCCAGATTTGCGACACATCGCATCGTAATGCCAGCAGCTGGGACAGCCCCCTTCCCCTCCCCTGCCCTTGCAATGGATGCCATCTCTGTCTGTTTTCAGCTGCCGACCCGTCCTCAATTCACAGTGCCGCCACGTTTAGGAGAGGCACATGAAGCCCCTGCTGCATCCAAGAACCACTGCTGCTTTGGACGCAGTCATGTGCATGTTCGATATTTCCCACTCTGGGGTGGCAAATCGCAATTCCCTTGTCTGTCGCGACCATCTGACAAACACCTGCCCTGGCATGTAAAGCATCAGATATCCGTTATAGCGCGCGGAGGTCGGGATTAACGCGTCGTGTATGGCTTTGGCGAGCGCTCGCACCCGCAAGCTCGAGCATAAGGACCATCTCGACCACTACTCTGTCCAGTCATCGATGCTTCTGCCAGACGTCCCACTCCTAAGATTTCACTTCACTGTCAGAAACAAACTGTGGATTCCACTCTCCCGTCTGAGGCGGTCAATGGATTTGGGTTTTGAAGCGATTTGGGCGTTGCTCGGAGCAGTATATTGCTGTAAGGACCCCAGAAGCCTCGAACGGCGCTGCTGTGGCCACAGCTTAGGCTTCCACCTGGTGTGAGTTCCGTATCCGTGTGGTTGGGGCCATCCCAGACAGAACTGATCTGCGGTCTTTTCACGACTCTAAGCCCAATCAGAGTTTAGTGGCTTGGATCCTCCAACTCCGGTTTCTAACATACCCCCCACCCCTGCATCCAATCGACGCTGTGTGTTGTGTGCCAGCCAAATAGCATCCTGGGAGGACCTGTCCAGATTGTTGTGCGGCGAGCTACCGAGCTATCAGATCTGGAGGTATGTGTCTGCCAGAGTCGTGTTCAGTCAATGTGGGATAATGAGTGAAGTCCCCAATGTGAGAGGCTTACACTCTCGGGAGGCGGAAGTGAATGCACACAGGGTTGTGCGTAGCTTTCGGTGGTTGATGATGAGATGGAGATCCGGTCAGGTCGCGATTGAGGTACGACGGTGGAGTACTGTTTGAAGCGCGTGTCGTACGTACGTTGTTGCTTGCTGGTTTGGGAGGCATGCTACGGTTTCGTATGCGTACCCAAGTTTGCCATGCATTGTCGGGAGTTGCCAGCCTCAGTTGCTCGTTCAATCTTTAGGATATCGCCTAAGCCTTTGTCAGTAATCGAATGAGGAGTCGCACGATCAACATGGCCCCCTTCCCCCGTATTGTCGACAAGTAAATCAGACGAGTTGGGTGGCATAAGGTATTGACTGGGGAGGCTTTCCTATAAGCTCTGAAACCCCTACCCATATGTGCCGCTATGTTCAACGCTGCTCCGCAGTCAGCCTTCCTTCCAATCGACGCATATCCCGAGAAATGTGCTAAGAAACCACTTCTGCACGTTCTTGTGTGTTCCCAACCGCTCGAATATCTCAGCTTCAGAAGAAGATTCAGGAACCCGTCGAGCAGGGGTGGTTTGCGCTGGAGCCCCCCTGAACCGCGCCCTGGGTGATCGTCAGAGAGACTTATGGGGTCTAAGGTGTCAGGCACAGGCAGAGGGTCAGAGAGACCTGCCATCTGTCTCGGGTCAGCAAGGCGCACTATTGCCGACCACGGTCCAGCGCAGTATTGATGCATGCATACCTCGCTTGTTGGTCAAAATGCCTCGGTTGCAAATTGCAAGGGAATTTGGTCCAGAACTGATTTCTCAGCTAGATGAAAGGTTTTGATCATAATCCCAGGATGAGCTTTTGTTACATAGAACGTTCACTGGACCCTCGAGTGGCCGTCGCTGTCGGACCAAGCTATAATCGTGTAGACTCCCACGAGAGTCAGCACTCACGGGTGCCATGATGCCGAGCACCGGCCGAGGTGGGCTACACTTCTCAGGAAGCTGAGTTTTGGAAATGTTCGTGTCCCCACGGAAAGTTGGGTCTCTGGATCCTGGCAATACGTCTGCGAGTGGGACTTTTCTCCCCCGTGAGCAGGTGAAGCTGACGACCTACCGTACACACTTGTAGAGTTTCGCATGGTAAATTTCCTGCCGAATGTGTCGCTATGTGACAAGAGATATGTGTAGATTAGACAAAGTGGCCCCAATAGCACCGCGGAGAAGGGATACTAAGCAGATTTGATGACATGGGATGGAGAACGGAAGGTCCATGAGATTGAACAGGCTTTAGTACAGGATCGTGGTTCCGTAAAGTGCCTAGTGCAGCCTTGAGATACGCGAGACGCTGGGCTGGCTTGGGCTAGTACTACATACACGTGAGGTCACGGTACCCGTACCGACTACGAGTATTATTACTAGGTGTACCTTGCTGGTGCCTACAGTGCGTCTGGTAGTGGCTCCAGTCCATTGCAGCGGCAGTTGGGTTCAACGGCTCAGCATCTGCCTAAATTTGTTGGCCGGTTGAGAGATGAAAAGAGAACACTCCAACGCCAACCCGATGCCAATCGGCTGTTGCTCCTCGCGAACCAATTGAAGGCATAACAAAGGTTTTTGAATGAGGCGCAACGTCCGTCGATAATGAAGCAGGCGCATACGCCCACTCTTCCTGCACCTCGTCTCCCCTCCCCCGATTGCTCCTCTTCTTCTCCACTACGACCACCACCACCACCATCGTAATCAGCCATCTCCCGACCACGCCCAGGCCACCGCACCTTATCCCCTCCCACACCACGTCCCAGTGCAGCGTCACTGGATCGCCCCTAGCCCTTTGGTGCCTAGAGCCGTCCGGCTTGGGGGCCGACGACCATGCGACGACGACGACGACGACGGCCGTATCTTCAGCACTCAGCGAAGCACTGCTTCCCGTCGTGCTTCACCAGGCAGTGAGACGAGCATCTCTTCGCCCGAGTTGTAGCCTATGTCGTGCGTCCTCGATTATCATTCCCCCCTTTCTCCCCTGCGGCTCACACCCCTGAACAAGAAAAGTTCAGCCAGGACAGTAGCGGTGAGCAGCAGAGCCATCTCCGAAGCGCCGAGATCTCCCACGGTGCATTCATTGTGGGGCTTTGGGACACTCTGACTCCTTGCAGCTGCTCCCCAGCCTCCTCGACCACCATCATCGGTACCCCTCCTCGCGCACTCGCCATGCTGTATCGCTCACGCATAAAGGTATGCAAAGGCATCGCAAGGTTCCAGGCCTTTGATTGGAGACACAGCCTGATGCCTGCGCATCCTCCACTCAGATAATCACCTGTCGAAGCTTCCAGTGCTACTAGTCAAGCGTGACGGACAAAATACAGCGACTCGGGCACATTGCCTTTCCTAACGAGGCTTCGCGCGACCCGGCAGTCCGGTACGTAGAGCATGCGAACTGAGCCCATAGCGATCCGCTGGCCTGCCATCGAGGTGACTAGCAGTGTTAGGCAACGCGCTGGCTGCCATGGTTTTTCGACCAGTCTCTTGCCACCTTCATCGAATGCAGGCAAGGCCAGGCACCACACCATCCCCCGCGTTCAGCGACCGTCCACTCTCCCACCGCAAGGTTATGCGAAACTTTGGCGGGCATACCATAGGCAAAGCGGGCTATGGCCCTGTTGCATATCGTCCCAGGCAGGCAGGTCGCCAATGCAGAAATGGCTGTGCACGAACCACAGCGTACGGAGCGCAGTGCTAGCAGGCCGTGCGTCACAAGGCGTCTTCAGTGCCAGCGGCTCGCCCTATAGCAGGCCCGTTCTATGACCGCGCTCTAAGCCCGTCTCTCTTTCTCGCTCATGCTTCTCACTTTTTGTGACAATCCCTTCATCGGGGGAACTTCTTTCTTTATGATGAGACGCGTGGTTCAGGTGACTGATCGTGCAAGTCGATCAAAGGGCCCCAGCGTGCTGGCTACGGGATGGCACTGTCCCGCGATCGCATCGAATTGCCTCTCACTGCAGCTGATCCTGGCGTGTGTCATCTGATTCGCCGAACTCAGCAGCGGAACCTCAGCGAGGGTGGTGGCTTGAAAACATACTCAAATGGCTTGCTTTTCGCTTAGCATGATCGACCGAACCGGGAAGACTACAGAGAATGGCGATATTGGTTCTTTGCAAACGGGTTGAGGGCCTGCCGGCGGCCAGCTGTCATGCACACAGCTGCCGCTATATCACATTTGTCACCACCTTGCGACAACCAGCTGTCCGCCGCCTCGAATACTTGCCGTCGGTAATGGTCAACATGATTTGCCCAGAAAGGGCCTGCATCAGCAGCACTTGCGAAACCAACCCAACCTGGCCCAACCCAACCCTTCAGCTCGACCCACTGCCGCCCTTGCGTGCGAACACGCAGCGGCGCAACCCTCCATCTTCAAATATGTCGACCCTGGGAACCGCTTCAATCGGCATCCGCCTAATGCTTGGCGCATTGTCACCTACTGGATCACTTGCCCTAGATAAGTCGCCAACGGCTGACACGATTGATCTACCAGTCCGTGGCTGTCTCCCTCCGCCATAGGTCCGCCAACAGGCTGTATAGTCTGCATTCGGTGGGAAGTCTTCTACAGTCCCTCACGGACCATGAGAGGTTGGGCGGGCTAAGGTTTGCTCGTTAGCAGCCCTGTCATCTCCGGATATGAACAACACCCCAGCCTAAGCACGCCCACACTCGCATGCATTCCACGGCGCAAGCACACACCACGGCGCAACACATGACCCTGGGAGCCTGTGCAGCAATGGACCATGGCGTCGATATTGACGCTGGTCGATGGACGCTGATTCATTCATTGGCTGCTCACATGCAAGGCGTAATCAGCAACAGTCGCTGGGCGCAATGCAGACTGGTGTCGCTCGTTGCCTGGGTATACGATTATAGTCACGGTGCGCACACTAAGCGGTACCATTTGGAACAGCAGACTGGACACCAGGTCTAGCGCGTGCTGGTACGATTCATTTGAGTCACCACTGACCTTACACGTGGATGAACGCAGTGCGCTAGGTGCTCTTCTACATCTACTAGAAGGACACGCCACATGGCGATGCAAGCCGATTAGCAGTAGCTCACCAGTCATTCGTATCGAATTTCTCCGGGTCAAAAGAAAACCACAAAACGGCGAAGCGATAAATCTCACGGAAGCTGCACCTCTAGAGCGTTATCACGACTGCCGCACGATATGCTCAGACTTCTCAAAGCCCCGGATCACCTACGCCGACGTCGGGGGAGCGGTCGAGACTGTCTCTTCAACTCATACTTCCTTCCTATCCATGAAGGATTTGCTTACAGCATCTCAGGCAGAACCAAATCGGCCGCCCACCCAAGAGCATATCAATCGAGGTGAGACAGTTGGGGGGCTCTACAGCTATGAATGACCAAATCAAAGACTTCAGCTCAGCTGCCATCACATTGTCTGTCTCAGTCTCACGCTGAACCCAAACGAGACACCAGGTTCTGTGGGACATCGAAACAGGCCACGCCGCTCCCAGCCGTGAGGTATCAGAAGTAAAGATGTCCAGCGGGAAAAGCTCGGTGGTCCACCACGGAACAAGGCGGCAACCATCACTTGGCCGAACCTGGTATTGGGCTGACGGCTATTCCGTACGAGTAATTGGATTCAAAGATCCTGGTGCAAATCACCCGTTTGCCGCCGCCGCCCCCCCCCCCCCCCGCACGAGCCATTCCACGCCGCCACGCGTGTGTTTCGGCAACTCAATTGTACCATTCGACCCAACGTCAATTCTCATCACGTCGGGCGACCTTGCCCAAAGGCCGCACAAGGCGAACCCGGCTCACGCCCCTACGAACCCGTCAGGAACTCATCTCTCGTACGCGAGAGCCCATTGGCCATTGTGCAACCACATACGGAGCACGCACGGAGCAATGTCGGATGCAACGGGCTAGTGGCCTAGCAAACGTCACCTGGAATTGGATTTCAACGGGTCATCAGCGGCAAATACAATCCATAAAAGCACATCATTATCATACATGCTGCGGGTGTTTAAATCAAAGTCGAAAGCTGGTCGCGAATCCGACGATGAATCCTAACTTCGGTTGCCTTCGGACAGCTTTGTCCAGCTCGCAGTATCCCATCAGATCGCCTTTACCCCAGTCATACGGACAGCAATTGCCGGACTCTCATTCCACGTATGGCAAGACGAAGTAACGCGCAGACTCAAAGTCCTCCTTGCCGCCAAACAATGAAAGAGGACACGACATAAGTCACCGTCCCGAGGTCTACATGCCATGGTTCAACAATCCAAATATTCCGGTCAAACTCGCAAGACCATGTCACTGGACAGACGACCTTGGCATTCCTAGGTCACTTGAACCACGGATCATTTCTATAATGGCATCGTAAAGCTCCCTTGCTTGCCTTAACCAGCGGTTATCGTTTCATACTTCGCTCAGCGCTGAGCGGCAGTTCAAGATAGTGAACGGGGTCTCGGGCAGAACACAGGCGGGTAAGTGCTCACGCCGTCCAGCTTGTAGGTAGGGTAGGCCATTGCTGGCGCACAGACATTTCTCTCCTTTAACTTTACATCAGATTCCCGGAGGGGAAGGAGTACCGATGGTTGGACTCAATTTGCTGCTGAGCTTCCTGCAACTGACACACCACATTGTGCAATGGATTTTCTACGGCTTTGGACACGCCCAGGCATGCGTGGTTCAATGTCAGTCCAAACCCACGTACTGACAGCGTTGGCTCTTGGCTAGAGTGACTGCTAGGTTCTCTCGATGTTGATGACAAGGCATGCTCCTGCTCGCTGGACGTCTACGGTCCGGCGCCATCGATAAGCTGGCCCAAGGATCGACACCAGGGTCGAAGCCAGCGCTAGACCCCCATTTTCCGAGGCCTAGCAATTTCCCGACAGCTTCACTACCAGAGGTCCTCCAAGGACACCCATCCACCGGTATGACAGCTCCACACCTGATAGGATTTGGTGTGTGATCCTGCCGATTGTGAATCGGACAAAGTACTTGTGCCTTGAGTCCGCTGCAGGCATGAGGGGCGTGTGCCCTACAAATGGCTGGAGTGAGGTAATTTGCATTACTCGCTCACATAATGACGGAACCGTGGCAGTCGCTCGTTCTTGTCTGACCTTCGTTGAGGTGGCGATCCAAAGCTCGTCTTGCTGTTCAAGAACCTAGCACCACAAAGACGGTCATGATGTAAGCATGGTTTCAACCTATGCAAGCGCTCGAGACACAGACCAGGACCGTGGAGAGCGATTGTAAGGCTAACAAATCTAGTCTTTGCGTTCCCCGCGTCCTTGATCTCCCAAGTGCACACCGGACGTTGAGAGCGTATCTTAGGGCAAGCACCAAGACAGCACTACCTTCAACACCGGATCTCCCGTACTTTAGTAAGGAACGCGTCCTAGCGAAGTCAATCGGAGCTAATCGTGTTCTTCTCTACAACTTTCGACGCGTTCGACGCTGGGATTGCGACCTGAAATATCAAACTACGAATACCGGCGAAGGGTCTTCGTACATGATTTGGAATTCAGTGCCTGACTCTGGCAACGCGGCAGGCAATGGGCAGTGGTCCGGGGATTTGTTGAGAACACCCCCCCGCCTTCTCGGCATGCTGATCGAGACCCAGGAGCAAGGGCAGCAAAGTCAAGTGCTCGTCAGAAGGGCGCTCTCTGGCGCTTCAAGCTGGTCCCCACTCGAACCTTCCCACACTAGGAGCTCTCGCGGCGCCTCACTGCTAGCACTCCCCTGTTGTCCGGTAATGACGACTCGCAATGTGAGAAGGTTTGGATACTCTGTTCGGGAGTTGAGCGCTCCGGTGCACACGCAGGCCCCCCGTGCGCACACATCCCATGTCCCAGACACGGGCACACCGAGAAGTCTAATCGTTTGCGTTCCCAATGCGTTCCGGGATCATCGACAGCTCACCCTGTTCATGAAATGCGAATACCACGAGGTGACCTTGTCCCGGTACTTATCACGAGAATGGTGGCCGATGGTTCTTCATTGGGTTGAAAAACCCCGACCCTCGCCGAAGAGGTTCGGAGCCACCTTCATGTGGAGAGTCAACCCACAATGTCGCTACAGTACAGCAGAAGCAAGGATATCCCTGTGGCAGTGAGTTAGCAGAATCTTGCTACCATCAAGGCCCCCTCATTTGACGCGTCTGGCCTTGATCGGGGTCACCCACCACCACGTCTCGCTACCATGAGGCCGGTGACATTCTAGTCGCGCATCACTCAAGCCGGCTTGGTCGCATAGTACATGAGTGCCGAATATACTCCAGCAAGCAGACTAGCATCTTGCATACATTTGACAGGCATCGTCTGGGGGTGAGCAGCTTCAGCCGCTACTCCAAGAAACTCCTTTCGTGGTGTTTTGTCGCGCCGCTCCCGGTGGTCTCAGGCGGGGATCACGAGAGCTGGGAGGTCAACACAACGGGGCTGGGTGAACTCACTGCACACACAACCCACCTCCTTTGAATCATTGGGTGCACGCAAAGGGGGGGTCCAATGACTCTTGTTCCTTGCTCGTGAAGTCCATTCTCACCGTCAGCCAACAATGTTCCTCAGCATGGCAAGGCTGCGAACAAATATGCCGATGCTAGATATGACGCGAAGGACCCATCGTGAGAAAGCGGCAGCCGACCACACGCTTTCGGCGCTGGGCACACACCTTCTGCCAGACTCCCAGCCCGGAGGCGGTCCACATTCTTCAATACACAATTTCGGCGCAGCAGCACCGGAAAGAGGCGAGGAGGGGAACGCACGCGCAGAATGTTTGATGTCAACTCAACCATCCAGCTATGGAGATCGTAGAGCCCGGGCTGAAGGAAAAGTCCACACCCTCTCCACTCGTCGCGACATTTTGACCCTCTTCTTCTGGCCCCCCCGCTCCTTACTCGCGTCGCGTCACGAGGAGGAGCACAGCCAGACCAGGGTAGCGGATCAGGAGAGAAGAGGAGGAAGAAAAAAAAACATGAGTGGGCTGGAGCGTGGACCGGGCATTCTGGCGGCGATCAAGCAATCTGCATGGGGAACCTCATTGTACGACGTCGCCAGCCATGTCCACTTCAGCTTCAGAGCCCTGGCCAACCGTTCGCTTACCCTAGAGACAGGCTACTACAGTAAAGAATACGATTGCACAGAGTATTACCGCGTGTTGGCTGCAGGTCTAGCAGGCTTGATACATGATCATGGAAGGTGATTGATTTCGGCCGTCGAATAACTCTTTTTCCGGACTAGGATCGCTTCGCCATCCAAAAACGAAAATAGTTGCGCGCTGCGCACATTAACACGCCATGCGTTAGCGATGGAAATCGTAGCAGGACCTGATATTTGTGTGGACATCCGACTCACTCATCATCATAAGGTCTGGAAAGAAAAGCTTGACGGCCTACAGTAGAGAAAGTATAGACCTTCTGTTCATTGACTCACCCACCTGAACGCAATGACCAAAGTTGCCTTCAGAGGTGATGCGAAGACGGGGATGAATGCTGGGCGCGTGATACACTGCGGTAAGGTAGCCGGTTTTAGGGTAAGCTGCTGAAAACGCCACAACTTTCACCTGCCCACGTCACAGGATTGGACGCCAGACGTTGCGGCCCTGACCTGGTATGATGTACACGAACGCGCATAGAAGGGCACCCTTACGCGTTTGGATTATTTCGGACCGACCTTCCGAGATACCTGGGCACAGAGATGTTGATGAGGAGGATGGCCCCAGGACTACGAGTATCGAACCGGGCAACGGCCACGGGAACGTCGATCCTTCAAGCGAGGATGTTAGAAAAAGTTCACATGGTTTGGTGAATGCGGGGCAGTCACTTCAAGGCTGCCAGTCAAGATGAGGTATGAAAACGTCTATTCTCAAGCTGCGGCTCATATCACAATGCTTCTCTACCCTCTTGCTCGCTGCCTCCTGAGTAGGAGCGCAGCAGGTATCTTCCTCTTGCCTTCGCTCCCTCGTCTCCCAGTGAAGAGTCATCGCAGCAATACCGGATTGGATGTGATATATGGAGCCATCCATATGAAGTCCTTGCGCAATGCCGAGTACACGAGAATATGCGCGGTATGGTATGCATGAAAAGCAAGCAAATACAAATGAAAAGTGCCAGGATGTACTACCATGACATATTTGCATAAAGCAAATCCAGTGTCAAGCGGTGTACGTGGTCTAAAGCATGGTCTCCTTGACCTCTATTGAACGCCAGGTTGAAATCAAAGGTGAACCTCGTCGATCGGATCTGTCGAGTCGCCACAAGGTCAAATCATCGCAGTAAAACAAACTTTTACCACCTGCGGTTGCCCATGGGAGCGGAGTTGGCGTTGGCACCTGGAACAGCTATTAGTACTTTGGTCGTTCGAGAGTGGTTCTCACGTAGAAACTTACCCCTACCACCACGACCGCCGCCGCGCCCACGGTAACCGCCCCATCCACGACCACCACCGCCACCGTAGCGGACCATCTCGGCAAGGCGAGGGTCGATCTGCTGCTTGGCCTCCTGGAGAACGTTGACGAGGTCACGAGCTTGCTTGGAGTCTTTGTTCATGTCAGTGTACAGCTCGCCTGAGGGGATGAGGAGCAGAACTCACTGTCAGTGGTGAAGAAGGTAATAGCGGTACCGTTCGCACCAGCACGACCAGTACGGCCGATACGGTGAATGTAGTCCTCCGAGTTGTTGGGGTAATCGTAGTTCAGAACATGTGTGATGTTACGAACATCTTTGTGTAACTGGTCAGCATGCAGAAAGGAAATGGTATAGCAACGTCCAGCTCGGACAGTGAAGCGTGACAGCTTAAGTATACTGGTCATCCTGTGCTCCGTGTACTTTACTCCATGATGGGAGTTTGGGGCGATTCAAGTGCGGAATATGCCATCCAGGGATCATGCCGGCACCGGTCCTCGGATTTTGGGAGCCTCGGGGAACAGCTTGATCTAGGCCAAGTACTGTCGCCTTCACGCTCGTACCACGACTAAACAGCATACGGTACGGAGAGCGGATTTACGAGTATAGCAGAATGCGCAATTGCGCGCTACACAGCGGAACAAGACTCCACGGATTGAGAACCGTGTGGACACACGCAAAGACGTCAGGCAGAATCGCGCAGTGAAAGAGAGCCCCTAGACACAACAAAGTAAAGTACAGCGTAATGCTTTGCTGGAAGTTGCTTGGGGGAGGGGGCCAGGGGGGAGGGCGATATTGATACATACCGATACCACGCGAGGCCACATCGGTGGCAACCATGATGGGGCTCTTGCCCGTCTTGAACTGGTCGAGAACCCAGTCACGCTCGTTCTGCTGCTTATCACCGTGGATGGCTACAAAGAGGTTAGTCGGAGTTGAGCGGTAGTTGATAACATTGGAAACTTACAAAGAGCTGGCCATCCGTCCTGGCGGAGGAAGCGGGTGATCTCGTCGGCGACGCGCTTGGTGCCAACGAAGATGAGGATCTTGTTCTCCTTGTCCTCCATGACCTTCTCCATGTGCTTGATCATGCGATCACGCTTCTCCATCTCGCTGACAACCTCAACGATCTGAGTGATGCGGTGGTTGGCCGCAAGGTCCATGGATCCAATGTTGACCTGGATGAAGTCGTGCTGGAAATCGGCGGCCATCGCGCGAACCTCCTTGGGCCAGGTGGCGGACCACATGAGAGTTTGACGATCAGGGCGGATCTGGCCGAGAATCTTGCGAATTTGGGGCTCGAAACCCATGTCGAGCATACGATCGGCCTCATCGAGAACAAGGTAGGTAACACGACGGAGGTTGGTCTTGCCAGCCTCAACCATGTCAATCAGACGACCAGGAGTGGCAATGCAGACCTCAACACCACGGGAGAGGTCGCGGATCTGAGGACCCTTAGGGACACCACCGTAGACGCAGGTGTTGCGGATACGGGATGAACGGCCAAACTTGGTGATCTCTTGCTGAATCTGAACAGCGAGCTCACGTGTGGGAGCGAGGACGAGAACGATAGGGCCGTCACCGGGGGCGAGGAGCGGCTGGGCGTTGATGTGCACAATAGCGGGCAGGCAGTAGGTCAGAGTCTTTCCAGAACCGGTCTCGGCAATACCGACAACGTCGCGACCAGAAAGAGCCATGGGCCAACCCTGAGACTGAATGGCTGTGGGAGCAGGGAAACCCTGGGCCTTGACCTCATCCATAACGTAGCGTGGGAAGCCAGCCTCGTCGAAGTTCTCGACAGGCTTAGGCACATCGCGACCAGCAATGGTCATCTGGTGCTTGCGGCGGAACTCGTCAACCTCAGCAGATGAACGGGCCGCAACCTCAGGATCCTCCTTGTAGAAGGACTTCTCGAACTTGGGGAGTGTTGAGAGATCTGCTTGGATGGTTAGTGAAATGTAGAATATGCTGTTATGATGAGAAGAACGTACCCCAGTCCTGCTTCTGAAGACCAGCGCCGAGAGCGCTCATGCGGTCACCACCACCACCTCCGTAGCCACCACCGCCGTAGCCGCCACCTCCGTAGCCGCCACCGCCATAGCCACCGCCGCCGTTGCTGTATCCGTTGCTGCGACTGTTCCGCGAGTTAGTATTACTGACCAAGGTGGATGGGTTGCGCGTAGATGTGAGTGTTGACCGTCGTCTTTGACACCAAACTCCCACCATCGCGAGACTTGAACGTACCCGCCGCCATAGCCACCATCGCGGTCACCACGGTCGCCGCGGTCACGGCCGTAGCCACCACCACGACCGCCGCCGCCGTAGCCGCCGCCTCCGTATCCAGACATGTTCAGAAGTTCGTTCGGGGTATCGATCGGGGATTTAGGGTCGGAAGAGTCTCAAAGGCGCGTGTGAAAGCACTTGAGTCGTGTAAGACGTGTATTGAACGAATCGTCGGCGCAGACGAAGATAAAAGGGAGCGTTGGGAGAGTGAGGAAGATGGACAAAAGTAAGGGTCGTTGATGGGGGGAAGTGAAGGTGAGGCCAGGGAGAAGTTTTGGGTAGAGAAGGCGCCAGATAAGGAACAATCAGACCGCGCCTGAGATTTTTTTCTTTGCCCGGCTGTTGGCAGGCAATCTCGCCTCTCCGCGCTGACTCTGCCTCTGTAGACCGATTTTTTTTTTCGCCGCTAGTAGTGATGCTTCTGTAAAATCCCTGCAAGCGCGAGTCGGTTGCCGCTAGGCACGATGGCAGGTGGGTGCCAGTGCTAGGCAGCAGGGGCACAGCCAGGGGATTGGTTGTTGAGTGCTCAGTCAGCCTGGATACACCAATGAGGGCGAGCGGATTGGCGGATGCATGATGCTGCCCACGTGACTGACATGCGTGGTGTCGTCTCATGTACTTGCACGGATGAACGAACGGTAGAATATGTCGAAAAGATGTCATCTTTGAGATATATGCCCATCGCTAACATGAATACAAGACGACCGACGGTTCGGGGTCCATGGACGTAGTCGGTTTGGCTGGGAGACGCTGATGCACAGGTATCACAAGTGTATTCAGCTCAAGTACCCAGTGGCTGGGAATACATAAAGGACGATGAAGGAGAAAACATATGTAAAGAAACAGAACCTGTCCATACCAGACTGGCCTCCATCGGCTGTCGGTCCAAAAGCCTTATCCATCTAGGGCTTTCATGTCTATCAGCTAAGGTAAAAGCCCCCTTTCAGCGTCCATATTATCAACACACCGCCTCGCATCAGGCCGAGATACCTTCAGAGGCTTTACTCCCGGGAAACATCACGCCCGAAGATCTTGGACTTGAACCAGTCAACGAGGACGAGAACGCGGTTCCGTGCTGCGAATTTGTTAGCATCTCTGACTTGACAAGGAGGAAGGGGAATACGTACAGCTAAAGCACATGGACAGGTAGGCGCTGCGCCAGAAAAGGTAAGTCATACTACCACCCGTGGCCAGGTTACCGTTCCACCAGCTCACATCCGCAACGGCCTTCTCGCTACCGATGTACGCCAGGCTGCCCTGGTGTGAGTAGCGGAAAGGCTTGACATCCTTGATCCTGCGCAGCTGCTTCTCGAGCGCCTCAATTTCAGAGGCAGCATCGGCAGCGTTGCCTTGCTGCAGGTTGAGGCCACTGCTCAGCTCATGGATGCGAGCCTCAGTGTTCTCGGTCTTGGCCATGTTGTTGAAGAGTCGGGCCAGGAAGTTGCCCTCTTGCGAGGCAACCTGGGCAGTTGGGGCATAGCCAGCAACAGCGCAGTCGCCAATGGCCCAAATGTCACGGGTACCCTGAACAACAAGATACTCGTTGACAGCGAGACCACGGCGAGAGTCCTTCTGAGCGGGAATCTTGGACATGAGGTCCTTGACGATGGGACGAACAGCGTTGCCAGTGGCCCAAACCAGGAGACCATAGGGGATCTTGACGAGCTCCTTGGTGCCATCAGGGCGCGAGATTTCCGCTTCCACGGTGTTATCGGTGACCTTCTTGACCATGGTCTTGGTCATGATATCGATCTTCTCCTCACGGAGAGTATCCTCAGTGTAGTCGATGAGCTGCTTCGAGAAAGAGGGCAGGACGTTGGGCAGGGCTTCAATCAGGGTAACCTTGAACTGGGGGCTAATCTCAGGGACAAGCTTTTTGATGTCCTCCTCGAAGAAATCTTGGAGCTCGCCAGCAAACTCGACACCAGTAGGGCCACCACCGACGACGACCATGTGCATGAGACGATCGACCTCCTCCTTGCTCTGGTCCTTGAACGCAGCCGTCTCAACGCAGTCCATGATCTTCTTGCGGATCTGCTGGGCATCACCAATCTCCTTGAGGAAACAGCTGTGCTCTCTGACACCGGGAATACCAAAGGTGGCATTCTCAGCGCCAACACCAACCACGAGCATGTCGTAAGGGATCTCAGTCTCGGAAGTGGCACCCTTGATTTCGGAGTTGTCGAAAACCTTGATAACCTTGCGCTCCGGGTCAATGCTGGAAGCCTCGGCCTCGTAGAATCGGACAGCAGCCTTCTTGTGACGGAGGATAGCGCGAACCGGCTCCATGATAGAGCGGTGCTCGATGGTACCGGTGGTGCAGGAGGGCAGAAGAGGCGTGAAGAGGAAGTAGTTACGGGGAGAGACGACGACGACGTTGTAGTTTTCGGTATCGAGCTTCTTGAGGAGCGCGACAGAGCCCCAGCCGGTGCCTATCAGTGCAATTGTTAGTGGGTGATGTGCCTCCTTGCTTGTGACTATGCTTAAGCTTACCGAGGATGACAAGAGTCTTCTTGGTCGGGTCAGCCTCGAACTGAGGTTGGGGGTGCCTATCATCGTAGATGACCCAGGCTGTATACGCAAGAAGACCACCAACGGAAAGGTATGTTGTCCTCCAGATCCATTTGAAAGTGGTGCGAATTGCGCCGGGCTTGCGCTTGGGAGCTTGATCGGCGTAGGTCCTGCGGAAGGCCATGCGCGTTGAGGCATTGAAGCCGGATGCGACGCTGGGCCTGGCAGCTGCGCGCAGAACAGAAGTCCTTGAAGCCGTTGAGAAGGACTTGGCTGCAATATTTGCGCTGGCGAAGGTGGTAGGTCTGGCGGCAGCCAGAGCCATGACGGGTCGCGCTGACGAAGCCATGGTGAGTCAAGGGCTCAGGGGATGAGCAATCCCTCCTGGAAAAAGTCCAGCTGAGGCAGGGTCTTCGACGAGATTGCCGAATACACCTGTCGAGGGAAGAATGATAGGAAGGAAGAGTGATTGAAGGATAGGGATGATGCGCAAGGAGGGAAAGCGAAAAAAAGAGTCAGAGTGACGCCTATCAGGAGGACTGGGTCCAGCGCTCAGAGCTTGCCAGTGTGCAAAGATAGCGCACGCGCGTGGGATTTGGCGGGATGACGCCGAGTGCGGCAGGTTCGGGGCGAGACTTTTTTTTCTTCAGGCCAGGGAACTGATTGCATGCAGCTAAGACAACAGCGAGACTACGCACAGGAATTGAGGTACCTGGTCTGGACAATACTAGACAATCACAGGCTCGCAAAGGCCATTGCAATTAATTACCGCGCCAATGTCAGTGCAGAAGAGCTGGGAGTATCCGCAAGACAACCTTGAAAGGCGATTCCTCCTACTCGTGTTAGTGCAGTGTTGGGAACAGCCGGGATGAGGTGCCAGGGCCTGAGCGAGATCAAATTTAGCGGTGATTGGGCATGTTCTACGGGCGATACGCGGCACTCGACAGACGGATGAGATCCCGCTCACAGGTGCACTACTAGTACTAGTAGTCTGTCTGATAGGCGGCTCTGGTAGAGCCTACCTTAGCACCCACCTACCATAAATTGGCCTATTAGAATCAGGGTTCTCAAGGCTGGATTTGACGCTTGCCCTTATTTTATCCGGAGATCCTGCCTCGGGACACGGGATGTACGCAACTTGGAGAGCTCAATGATACCGATCTAATGCCGAGTATGCACTGGGAAGCTGGAGCTCGCCGGGCTCTTCCGGAGAGTCGGGTGATGCCGCATGCGCCGCGTGCAGATGGCTTGCAGCCGAGGCGTCGATAGGCTACGATCACATCCTGTGCGGTAGAGATCATTGTCATCTCTGGCTTTCACTTGATACCCAAGAGGCTGGAGTATGCAGTGGCCCAGTGCTCCCATTGCCCGGCAGGTTCCATTCAACCGGGTGGGTCGATCCCGGTGCTGGACCAGCGCTACGGCCCACTGGCTGCTGTTGCCAAGGCGTTCTACTACCTAGAAGTCAGTACTCAGTCAACGCATCTTCACACAAAAGTGGGATTGAAAGGAGATGATTGCGTTCGACTTTGTCGTATAGATCATTGCCATCTACTGAATCTCTTAAGGATGAGGAGTGCTGCCGCATTCCTAGTAGGGATGGCTACAAGATGTCACCATGACTGGCGTATCTGCTATTCACTCGAGACTTGCGTCAAGAGCTATAAATCGGAGTTATTGATTACCTACCTTAGGTACCTTAGGTAGATGCGTACAATGTTTACGACGTGACTACGCAGCCACAGACCTCATCAGCCACGAACTGAATGAGCCACAGGAGGCCGGCCCAGACTGAAACCAAAGGCAACCGCGGTGCACGTGCCTTCCTGCCTGTCCAGTGCCCGCCAGTGCAATTGGTCGGCATGGCCAAGCCGGAACTTCCCTTCCCTTCAGGATCACCAGCGACCCTCACAATGCCTCACTACTCGGCATCCCAAAAACCTTACCCCAGCTCTTGCTCTTCAATATCATGCGTAAACGGACTTTCGACGTCAACACGTTCGACAATCCCTGGCGTCGAAACCCAGTGAACCAATCAACGCCGTCCCCACTGCGTCAATCCTTATCCTGAAGCTTGCTGAAACCCCAGACCCCGGCTGAGACGCTGGGTTGTAAGAGGTTGGGCCACGGCTGTTGCATCGTTCCAAAACACCACCCCTTATCCGCCGCCAACACCACAAGCTGCTAACGACACTACAAACATGTTATGGCTTGTTAATACATCAGGTCCGTTCGCCTACAAGCCCGCTTTGGGTCTTGTTCGCACCTCCGCCCCTGGCCAAGGCTTGCCTGATCTAGCCAAGATCCCCTAGACTCCAGACATGCGATTCGTCTAGTCGGAACCCAAGCGGCCTTGACTAGGCCATCGGTTCGAGGAAGCACACAAAACCTTGTCAACGCGAGTCGGACGACAAGCTTACTGGCCCAAGTGCCGGCGCGCATGGACACCCCCCGTCTTCATTGCTTGTGTCGCAAGGCATCCTGACCTGAGCATGGACTCCCGGGCTACCTCAGTTTCGAAGTAGGGTGCCATGGACCCCATATTCTATCTATACCTCCTCTAAGCCTCCTCTCTTCCTCTTCACCTCTTCCTCTTGGCACCTTCGCGAGATGTGGCAGTAGTTGGTCCTTCTTGCTGTTCTGTCTCTTTCGCCATTTTCTTCGTTGGGCTGGTCCCTTTCCTTTCCTTTCGAACCCTGTTGCCTCACGGACTGCGTCCATTGTTTCGTTATTCTTGGAGGCCTTTATCTTGCGAGAAGGCAGGCTCATCTACTCAACAACATCTTCCATCACTTAACTTGGGTGGAGGCTAGGACAGGACGACATGGCACCCATCACCGACCATCGGCCGCGCCGCGTCGTGAGGTTGGCCAGGGAGAACAACAACACACCCATCTGGCCTTGGACTGTTGGTGATGAGACTGACGGCGAGGACGAAGTGCGGACTGCACTCAAGAAAAAGAGACGGGTCCGGCGGCAGGAACCAAACCCCACGACCCCCTCTCCCGGGGACGGATCTCCCGTCGAACTCGTTCCTGACAACGGCCCCGACGATTCGTTGTCAGCCTCACAGACGGACGGCATATCAAGCGAGAGCAGTGCAGAGGAGGGCGACGGAGATGTGAACGATGACAGGCCAACGCAAACGGACGGTCGACCAACACGAACCGGTGGCGTGTTCATTGACGAGGTAAAGATGACTTAACGATTGGCAATCACGAACCTCCACTGACAGAACAAAGCCAACGGTAGTAACCATGACTTCCACACGCACTGTTAGCCAAAGCTTCACAACCTTGATTCCTGGCGGTGGTCGTGTTCAAGCCTCTGAGTTCGTTGAGTCTGTAAGCAGGACCATTACCTCTCTCACACCCATCATGACTATCGTCGATCCGGAGACAACATGGACGGTTTCGGCGCCTTATACCACTGTCGAGGAGCAGCTCACCACTGTGACCTCTTGGCGCACCCACTCCACCTCCAGCGTGGCGTCCCAAGCTGCACAAACATCTGCAGTCGCCGACGCCGACTCAAGCCCTACGCCTAGAATCATTCGGGTGCATGACCATCCACACAACTTGAGCAAAGATGCGATCCACGGGCTCATTGCTTTTGGTGCTCTCGGTAAGCTTGTTGCCCCACGACTCCTGTGAAATGCAGCTGACGGTTCATCAAGGTGGCTTCATGGGCTTCCTCGCGGTAGCATGGTTCTTCTGGCGGCGACATAGGAAGCTTGACAAAGGAACAACGTCCAAGCGGAGTCAAGAGGAAGAATTCGCTAGGCCTTCGCGGGGTGTGCGCATACTCGCCCGCATCCCGTTCCTGAAGGATCGATTTGGAAACCGGAGCTGGTTCAACATCGATGACCCATACTACCAAGATAACAACAACAGCCGCACTTCCGTTTTCATGGAGAAATCGGCCACGTTCACCTCTACCTCCAAGCCTAGGCTCGATTCACAATTCTTCGCACCAAATCAGCCTATGGGTGTCGCAGTGCGGATCCAAGGTGGCGACAATCCTCCCTCCGTTGAACAAAACGTGTCGAGTGGACTCGGCCACCATGTAGGCGCTTCGATCTCCTCGACCAACCCGCAACGCAGCGATACGGTGCGGAGTCGTCAAGCGCCTTTCCCCATAACATCTCAAAGGCGGACAAGCGAGATCTCATCTCTGTCTTCCGGCTTTGGTGATGGTGATCTGATTGTTCCAAACGGCGAATCCACCATGGAGAGACTCCCTCAACCCCCTCCGACTGCAAAATTCTCCGATGCCGCATCCCGTCGTGATACGGTGTACACAGAAGCCTCGGAGGATCAGCCTCCTCGATTCCGCAACGTCAACTCGTGGGTTAGACAGCAGACTGGCCGTGTCAAGCGCTCGCAGGCGAGGACGCAAGCTGAAGACGCGCCACCTGTGCCGCAGATGCCCGCCGAAGAGGACTATGCGCTGATGCTGCCAGATGGCGAAGAACCGCGACGACCCCAGAACGAGATGGGAGGGAACGCCAGGTGATGTAGCTTGGATGAAGGTGAAGCAGGATCGGCGCATTGGCACGAGCGGGGTCTTTGGACATGGCACTGGCACTGGGTGTTTTTCTGCATGTAATTAATGAAGCTTTTTCTTTGTTCTCCTTCATTCGCTTTTAGGATGTCTACAGTATATAGTGATTGCTTTCGTGTCATCTCACAGTGTGCATGCGAGTGTTGTTTATGTATCCTCATGAAGTCGAGCTCGTGGAACTCCTAGGCGGCTGGATACATCTCCCAAAAGCCGATTTCCATCTGCGCAGACAACGTTGTTGGTGAGTCAAATTGGTAAGGGGGCGGGCAAGACCGGAGGACGTACCTTGGTCGCATGAATGAAAATCTTGACGAGCTCCTCAATACGGTGCGGCGACTGCAGCAGGGCGTTCTTCTCTAGTAATTCTAACCCAGCACACGATATATCAGCACCTTAATCCCACGTGGGACACCATTCTACACCAGAGTGTGCGATGGGGCAGTGTCTTGATGTTTGGTACTGACCTGAACCTAGACGCACGGCCTCGGTGTAGTCCTCTGCGACGTAGTTTTCTATCCACGGCCAGTACGCGTTGGCGGAGGACTTGTCAGTGAGGTGGTGGGCGTGGAGCATGTTGGCGACGGCGCCGTAGCCGAGGAGGCAGGGGGCCATCGCGACCTGGAGGGCGAGCCAGTCTTGGGACTGGCCGATGTCGAGGACGTAGCGGGTGTAGGCGGTGCAGGCTTTTTGTGAGGAGAAGGGGATTGTCAGCAAAGGAATCTGCTGGATGAGAGGAATGAGGAGTGATGGTGAAAGGTACCTTGCTTCTCTTCGGTGGCCTCTAATTCGGCCTTGGAGATGTTGAAGGATTCGCAGTAATTGATGTGGAGTTTTGTCTCGTGCATGATGTGCGCTACGATTTGGCTTGCCTAGAAGAGAAGAGTGCAAGTATTGTCAGTGTCGAGGAGCGAGGCTCGTAAGGAACTCAGTATCACCAGATGCTTACTCTTGCGATGCTATCCATGTCGGTGGACTTGTACGCACCCAGGGCGGTAGCTCTGGAGAACTGGATCTGTGACGACGGGTGAGACTTGATTGGGTGAAAGGATGGTTGGATTATGATGGGAATGACATACGAGGTAGAGGTAGTCTTGGACGATGTAGCCCTTGAACGACTCGAGCGGCAGCTTTCCATTCCCAAGACCCATGACGAAAGGGTGGTTGACGAATCTGTCCCAGACGGGTTTGACGTCTGGGCGGTTGAGAAGGTATTCGATGAAGTAGCCCCTGAAGCGAGACTCGGTATTAGCTTAGTTGCTTCTTGCAGGATGATCTAGATAAAAGATGAATGAGATACTTACGGGGAGAAAGGGAGAGTGTAGGTCGAGTGGAAATGGTTCAGTGGTCCATTGCCAGCACCCAGCTTGGGAGCCGTCTTGATGCCGACTTCGACGTAGCGGCAGGCTGAGCGGACTGCAGCTGGAACATCGAGGCCTTTGGCGAGGTTGGAAGCGATGGCAGCTAGAGACAGACACGCAAGGGTTGAGTCAGTTGTTGAGGAGGAGAGAACGATGAGGAGACTTACACGCGAGTGAGCATCCCGTGCCATGGGTGCTCGTACTGCTCTGCCACGCACTCTTCACCCACAGCGCTTCCTCGCCGTCTTCTCCGGCAAGGACATCCACAACGACCTTCTTCTCTGCATCATCATCCCCGGCGACACTCAGGTCCTCCTTAAAGGGAACATGGCCGCCTTTGACGAGCACCCACTTGGGCCCTAGCGACCGGATGCGCCGCGCGATGGTCTCGAGATCGGCTGGGGAGCGGATGGAGACCTCCTCGAGGGAGTTTTGGCGGAGAACGAGGTTCGCCTCGGGGATGTTGGGCGTGAGGATGGTGGTGAGTGGGAGGAGGCGAGTGGAGAGGTGGGAGACGGCGGAGGATGGGAGGAGTTCGGAGCCGGAGGTGGAGATCATGACCTGAAATGCTGGTGAGAAACAATGAAGTCTCTTGGTCAAGAGGGAGTATGCATGTAGCTTACAGGGTCGAGAACGAGGGTTGAGAGGTTGTGACTTGATATCTTATCCGCGATGACATCAATCGTCTCTGCCGACGCGAGCATCCCTACGCATCATCAGTAACAGCCTCATCAATACATCGTAGACCTCGATATCACATCAAGTGAATGAGAGTCAGAGAGGTCAAACGTACCCGTCTTGACAACATCGACACCCACATCCTCGACACAGGCATCAATCTGCTCCCCCACAAAAGCTGCCGGGACGACGTGGACGTTCCGCACGCCGAGAGTGTTTTGCGCGGTGAGGGCGGTTGTGGCAGTGAGTGCGTAGCAGCCATGAGCGGCGGCGACTTTTTGGTCTGCTTCAAGGCCGCTGAAGAATCATCAGAATGTCATGTGAGGATGAATGAGACGGAGGGAGACTGTGTGGGATCTATTTGATGGATTTGGAGTCTTGCGGGGGGGTGAAGGCAGATGAGGGAAAGGGACGGACGTACGCTCCGCCTGAGCTGTCGGAGCCGGCGATGATGAGAACGCGGGGTGGCGTCATGGTAATCCAGTTGTGCAGAGACAAATTGAGACAAAGTATGGAAGCAGGCAAAACGAAGGCTGATGAGATTAATCAAGTCGATCGATAAAATGGAAAGATGCATGAGACTAACAGACAGAGTTGCGCAGAAGTGGATGCACCGGTTCTCGGAAGGGACAGGCAGGTTCGCACAGGAGGACGGGGGGTGGGGTCGCTGAGAACGTGAGTATGACTACAGCTTGACGGCATGGTATGAGTATGAGTGATTTGATCTATTGATCCTATTACTATATCAATGACAAGAGGCCAAGACCGAACTGTGTGCATGTGCATGGGCACTATTGCTTGGCTGCTACAGGAATCCACCCTCACTGTTGGCTCTGGGTGAGTGACTTCAAGTTGTGTTGCCATGATCACCTCTTGATCCAGCCGTCAATGACAGGCTATGCATCAATTACAAACATCCCTCTCAAGAGCACAGTCACGTCTATAACACCTTACATTCGTCTCTCGTCAACATAAGTCTTGTTCATCATCGTCGTCGACAGTGGGTATCATACACAAAGGCCAGCCCCCATACCCAACAGAGCACCTTCTTTTCGCCAGCCCGTCATCCTCGCTTCCCCCCTAGACCCCTTTCGTGCCTCTGTACAGACTCACATCTATCGCCCGAATTTGAGTGGCGCCGGCATCAGGCTCGACGGCACATCAGCCGGCTCACTTACGCTCCTCTGCCTCTCCGTTCGATCATCCTCAGAACTCTCCTCCCGACTCCCGCCGTAGCCTCTGCCACCGCCCACTAGGAGTCCGCCCCCTTCACCCTCCTCCTCCTCCTCATCGTCCTCGCTGCTTCCGCTGCTCTCCTCGTCAAACACAATCTGACGCATCACGTTCTTCTCAAACAGATCAATCACCATTCGCCGTACACCGAGCCGGTAGTGGCTCCACTCCATCAGTCCCATAACCTCCATGAAGAACTCCTTGCTGCGGAACGCGCTCGGCTTGCGACCCTTGAGCTTGTGAAGCTCTGTCAGCGCCTTCTTGTAAAGCACCATGTTGCCAAGGTCGACAACCAGCTCGAGGATCCGCTCGGTGACCTGCTCTTCGCTGAGCAGCGGCGGGAGGTCGGCTGGCTCTAGTGGTGGTCGCGCTGGGCGCGGGGCCGGTGCTTGCTGGATCGTCCTCTGGGAGCTCGGCAGAACAATCGAGCCAACATTGCCTGGCTTCCATGGTTGCAGGTTGAGAAGTTTTGACAGATCGGTCGGAATGCAGAACCCTAGTGAGTTGCCCATTGTCGTCGTGTTGGCGTCCCAGCCGTGCTCCGACAGGATCTCAAGTCCATGTGTTGACCTCGAGATGAGGCCGAGCACAAAGAACGCTGTGCCACGTAGGCTCATCACCTCGTGGGATTCCGCAATCTCCACAATCTTTTCCACCACGTCGCTCGACTCCAGGAATGGTGCGCCGAGCTCCATCGATCCGACGTTGCCCACCGCCCAGAGACAGCCCTTCACTTTGGTCAGCATCTCCACATCTTCCGTCTGCATTCCGTGCTCGCGAATCGTCGTCGCGAATTCCTCGAAATGCCCCTTGTCCTCAAGAAGCCTGCACCCTTCTTGCGTTCTTGTGAGCTCGCGGTAGAAATGCGGTGGGACATGGCTGTCGTGAAGATCTGCATCCGCCTCACCATCGTCGAACATGCTCATGCGATTGCTGTGGTCTTCAGGGTCGGCGAGGAAGGACTTCGCCAGGCTGGCCTCGATGACCCTGACGTAAGAGTCGTTACGCCCAAGGAACCAGTCGTCCATCTCGTTACTGATATAGTCCAGGCCGTCCAGATAATGGTATCCGATGGATGTAGATAAAAAGCGCAGGAGAAGAGGTGCGCCGATCTCACCAAGATGGTCGAGAGCTGGTCGGCACTCCACGATGTACTCAAGGTATGTCTTGCGATTAGACGCCTTCTCCAGGATCTTGACAGCGGTTGCGCACACCTCCACTTCGGGATCATAAAGCTGGGTGACGAGCATCTGAATCGCCCACTTCGAGTCGCTAACTCCTCCCAGACTGTGCATTGATGGCACAGGACGAATGGCATATTTTCGAATGGCGTTGGTGGCGTGAATACGGATATCTTTGGTCCCTGCTGTCAATGCTTTTGACAACAAGATCCGAGGGTGACCCTGGTTGCTATAGTCGAAGTTCGACAGGAGTAGCTTGATCAAGTCAGGGCGCTGTTTCAGATCGATGATGTGGTACATCATGTTGAACATGCGCCACCGCTCGATCATAAGCAAGCCCTTAGGTTCAGCGCTCAAAGCACCCAACATGGCGATGTAGCCACCGCAGAGCGTCTCGGTGAGGCCATCGGGTGAGAACATGGGATTCGCAGCGGTAATACCGCTCGTCTGTAGTATCGTCAGGAAATGTGTGGGTTTCAACAATCGAGATTACGTACCGGATCACACTGGGCGAGGCACTCGGCGATCTGCCGGAGCAGCTTGCTATCGGCCAGGAACCGCGTGCCCTCGGGAGATTGAAGCAGAGCGTGCATCAGCGCGCATCCCGCCTTGACATACTTTTGCGTGTTTCGCGTGTTCTTGATCTCGGCGAACTTATGCTTGAAAGGTCGGTAGAAGCTCATGATCCTCTTCATAAACTTGGACGCCTTGATCGCTTCTTCTAAGCGTTTGCCAACATGTAGTGGTCCGTCGAACACCCGCATGATCACTTCCCAATTCCACTTAGAATAATTTGAGCTGTTGAGAACGTTGGTTTCGAGAATAAGTTGTCGGAAGGTGGCGTCATCGAATACAATCGACGCATTAGTCTTGGGCTGCTCCTCCAAGGCGAGATCATTGGTGCTATTGCTCGTCGGCAATGTTCCACCCAGTGAGGCTGATGGGGCGCTTCTATACAGTGTCCGGCTCACACTGCTGATCTGGTAGACTATGCCGGTCGAGATGAAGTGAGAGTCATCTTTGAAAAGCGTAGCGGCAGAGAACAACTCCGGAAGAAGCTGAAGCTCCGAGCTCCATGAAGGAGGCAGCAGTCGGCTAGAAAGCTTTAGAATCTCTCCAATTAGTAGTGTGGTCTTCCGCCTCAATGTCGGATCTTCCTCCGTCTGCGCCATCTTCAGCAAGCCATGCACAAGACCAGCTTTGATGAAGATAGCTAACAGCAAAGCCGTGTAGTGTTCCACAAAGTTCTGCTCACCGCTGTCTTCTTCGAGGAGCAGGGCGGCATGCTTGTCTTTGGGCCCTGACTTGAGGTCTGCCACTCGGCCGTACGTCGTCAGCCGACGGCCTGCAAGGTATGTCGACGCCCATGCGGGTGGCTTGATCCGTAGAAGGCTAAAGAGAAGGTCCAAGATGGTCTCCCGTACGGTGGGATTTGGAAGAACCATGCTTGCAAACAGCGAGCGAATCGGCCAATAATCATACATGCATAAGCTCATTAGCCCGGACCAAGACTTGACGGCAGTTGAGATGGCTTTGGCGTTTTGTTTCAACACTGTATCGTTGCTGTACAGATGATCTGTGAAGACGGTGAAGAGTCCCTCAATGGCATGACCTGGCTGTATGAACTTGCGGCGCTGCGGAGTGTCAAGAAGGAAGAGGAAAGCTGAGGTCAAACTCTCGGGCGACTTGTACATGCCGTCACACAAAGCCTCCGTCAGAGGACCCAGACCGCCCGAGGCTAGGAGGAGACGCGGATCTCGTACGAGGATCTCTGCCAATGTCTCGATGCAGATGGGACGTAGCCGGTCTGCATCCTGGTCTGAGACTGGAGCGTTGCCCGCACGGGCCTCGCCATGTTCTGCGACGGCAACGATTGTACGAACCACAGCTCGTGAGACCTCCTTGATGCCGTCTTTAACGTCAAGGAAAGCCCGCACGAATTTGAGGGCTTGCTCTCGCTCTACGTCGGCCTTGCGGTAGTTGTTAAGAGACCTGAAGAGTCAGCAATGAGCGTGGATGTAATAGGTGAAGTGACTGACCGTATCACAAGGAAGTCAGTATTGAGACTTCGGATCTTGCGCAGAGAGCTGACGTCGGAGATGGCATATCGAGTCATACGATAGCCCGCTGCAACGACCTCGCGACTTTCGCTGAGTAGCATCATTTGAACCCGAAGACCAAAGACGGACCAGACAAGATCGTACTTTAGGGTCGGATGGCGCTTGAACAGCTCGACCAGCTGATTTGCTCTGCTGACGTAGTATTCTGGCGGCATTCCTTCCACCTCGAGAGCCTGCAGGATTTCTGCAAGAGCAAAAGTCGGACTCTCTGAGGACTCGTCAACCTCAGACCCTGCGATGGATTTTGCTACGCTGGGTGGCGACCGGAGTCCATTGGAGGTGACGCTCTCCTGGGTTCTGTTCCTTGTCGGTGTCGTGGGGGGAGCAGCTCGGGTGCGCTGTGTGTCGGAGATCTTCTGCCTCAAGTCCTTTATACGCGTGTTGCTGGCATGAAGCTCAGCCTCGACGCGTTGACGCTGATCCTTCGTCTGCTTTGCCTTTTTGGTGTTGAGGGCTTCGAGCATGTTCTCGCTACCTTCTTTGATCTTCATCTCGCGGTTAAGACGGTCTTTGAGGCTGGCGAGGGCCATGGCAGTGTCGTGATCACCGTCATCTTCGTCGACCTTGTCCATGATACTGGGTGGATATACTGAGCCGGCATGCATCCGCCCCGAGCTACCAGTCAATGTCTGGCTTCTGAGCTCTGAGCTGAAGCTGCCAGGTCCGACGCTGGTGTTGAAGCTGGCACCGCCGCCTCCACGATGCGCAAAGGCAGCGGCAGAGGCGGAAAGATTTCGAGGACCGCCATTGAGGGGTGGCTGTAGACCAGAGCCATCGCGATCGAGACTAGGTCGTCCGGACTGGGCTTGGGAGGATTGTTGGGTCGGCTGATTGGGAGTGGCCATTGTGTCGTGGAGAGAGGGCGAGGAGGAAGCCCGAGCTGGAAGAGCAATTGAGCCCACCAGCTGGGACTATGCCCTTTGGCGGAAGCACACGAGGTGCATCCGGTTGCTACCTCGAGAGCTGGAAGGCTGACATGCGGGAGGGAGGGAGGCGGAGGATCGACGTGATGCAGCGACCGTTGGGAGGGCTGGGTCGAGGATCGAGGGTACTTCTTTGTCGGGAACAGACGGAGAATGGAAGGAGGTCGGAGGAGACGCCGAGCTATGAGATCGTTGGCGTCGAGTGTCGAATGCGGGCCGCGCGGATGCAGGTTGGAGACGAGGGCGTCGTTGGAGGTGAGGCGCGGTTGGCAGTGAACTTGGCGTGTGGTGGTGGAGGCCACCAACGACGACAGCCTGAGTGCAGTGCAGTGCAGTGCAGTGCAGTGGTAGCGATCGGAGTGGCAGCTGAAGGGGGTACTACCTGTCAGAGGGGGGCCTGTGGAGATACGAGTAGGACCAGACATCACGTATCTGCAGGATGACGAGACTTGATACAACAAGATATAACTGAGTAATAAATGCAGGCGGACCTCTGTGATCTATCTATATATAATACAGCAGCTCATTTGGTTCTTATTCATGATAGATGGTATAGATGGTCCTCCTGGTCTGTAGCATGTCCAAGTACCTCGATTGTCGCTGGCACTGGCTGCTGCACCGCTGTAGGCAAGAATCTGACCAATCAAGGGCCACCTCGCCTACCCCGAACCCCTCTCTAGCCTAAGGTTGACCCCACGTCCTCACCACGAACCGCTCCCACAGCTCTTACACCGTCGCCTTTGCAACCTGACGATGGAAACTGATATGAAGGAAAACAAGGAAGGAAGGAAACGGCGCAGCAACAATGCTGTAATTGAAGGATCGGAGAAGCCAGGAGTAAGTGAAGTGGTATATTGGATCGGTATACTGGATGGGACCTGGGAGCCCGTCGCCGGCCTGGGCGGGAAGCTGCTAGAGCCACTGCAATAGCTTCTCTTCTTTGTAAGGGTCCTTACATGACATGCTTGGGTCCAAGGAGCAACTTCCTCTCAACATATTCTACCCTTTCAAAGGAAAATTGAAATGTAATAAATCTGGTCACCTTTCACAGCAGCGTACAGATCTCTCTTTGTCGTGGTTGCTTTGCCAATCGTCTCGTGTGTAACATGCCCTCATGCTTGCTTTTCCAGCCAAACCATTTCCAACTCATTCCCAACTACAAGTTAAGTATGGAGCAAGTCCAGAATGCCCTCAAACAGCTTGTAGATGCTCTCCGCCAAGCTCAAATAGCCGCTGCTTTCTCTCCTCTCACAACCTTCCTCATCAACTCCTTCCTCAACTACTCTTGATCAGCGATCGCGCCTATCAACTCTCACTACAGTGACAAGAAGCAGGCGACCCTCTAACAGGCCAACAGCGAGAAAGCAGATCTACCGCAATCATGTGCTACAAGCAGGTCAGACACATCCACTGCTCAAACTGCAACAAGGACCTCTGGCCCAACACGCCATTTGAGACAGATGTCTTCTGCGCCTCGGGAAAGACTAACAAGCTCAGCAACATCGAGAAGTGCTCCCAGTACAAGCCTCCGAACCACGTCTACGAGAAGGCGCCCAAGGATGACTGCTACAGCTGCGTCATGAAGCGCAAGTAGAGGCCTGGATCGGGGCGACAGTCTGGTGGCTGGCTTTGGCTGGTCTTGAAGGCTGTGTTTCAGCCCCGATCGGAGAGCTCTCTTTCTTCTAAGGTGACGATAAGTCTGAGTGTCAAGTGTTTCCAGTAGCTGAGAAGGTCGTGACTGGAGATGGATGAGAACCGTCCTTTTCTGTAAGTACAGTAGCTATCTAGTCTTGAGAAATGCAAATCTGAATCACCTTATCCACATGATAACCTGCAAATAGATGTCCAAAAAATGTGAAGTCCAATTCCTGTGGAACAATTACTCTTTTACCATATATGAACTCAACGTGTATCCGCTGCGTGGGAGCCTTCCTCCCTGGCCAGGAGACATCATCACTTTGCTGCAAGGCCTATACCGAATGCTGCTTGCAACTATTCACCTGGTCTGCGTATTGTACGAGTACTTTGCTTTACTCAAGTCAGGTCACAATGAAACAACAAAATTGTGCAGCAAACGCCGATCTTTGAGTGACCCGTCACCATGTTCAAAGGCACGTTTCGCAGTGAATCAGAGTCTGATGGCTATAATACGCCACTGTTTTTCTGTCCCAATCTTTAGTCTCTGCAAACACCCAGCATCGCTGCTATCTCAAGAATCAACAACTTGCACTCGAACCCGCCATCCGGTAAACTTGGAGCATCAACCGCAACCATGACTCTCTTACCCGACCATGCCATGGACCTCCTCGTGCCCGCATCTGTTTACGCAACACAGGCAATCTACCCTCCAATCCACCTTACCATATGCTTGCCCAAGGAGTACGGCCACGAAAACCAGGAAGGGGGCTCTGGCACTTACTGGCCCTACTACAACCTCCACGCCCGCGTGGTCGTCAAGCCCGTGGACGGAGTCCGCACGAGAGGCATGCTGACCGGCGAGACAGAGGTGACTGGACAGATGACGCTGCTCCCGGATGACACTGAGGCTGTGCGGTCAAACATGTACGTCTTCATATGGAAGCACGGGTCGGAGGAGGATGGGCCTAGGTTCGTGCAGCGAGCGGACAACAATAGGTGGCAGTTGAGGGTGGACATCTTCCACGAAGGGGAGAAGATTGGGGAGTGCGAGACGGGGTGGATCTGGGTCTTGCGTGAGAGAAGCCAGCCGGGCACCTGAGCGGGCTGAATGCTACCTTGGATTGAGTCAGGCTTGTATGGCTTGGCTTATCTGAAGGAGCACGGCCTTGGAGGTGGTGGCTGGAGACGAGTCCTGGAAGTGACACGAAAGGAAGCGTGTTAGCTTTGCATCAGATCAATAGAACAGAGATAGGAGCAGAATGACCCGAGGATCGTTGCTGGTAAGGCAGTGAACATAGGCTAGCTACTATACGTGATCCGTCCTCTTCAAGTCTATGGGCATGCTGGTTTGTCGACGACTATATTCACAACTCAGGCGAGTAAGACTTTTGGGCTCTGCCTCTACACCCAGAAGAGTGCCGCAGTTGAAGCTCAGTATTACGGTCTGGTTGCGGGTGAATGTACTCTCAGAGGGGCAAACTCTACTGGAAGAAACGAAGCCATCACGATACCGACCGCAACCCGGCTACCGGTCGCCTGGAGACACGACATCAAAGCAAGCTGTCATGAGGACTGATTCGTGCAATTCCATTGAGCCTCGGAAAATTGGCGTCTATCTCGAAGTGCCACACAGTTGGAGCATCGCACTGCATGAGCCGTCAAGGGTACGCTCATGGCTCACAACAGCCGGCACCCGATGCAGTGCAACTTGTCAACGTTCGTCACTAATCTTCAACCGCAACTTAGAGTTCGTACTGGCCGTGATTCAGTTATCGTCGTGCTACCATCATGAGAGTTGTTGTCTATATGTAGATGCCTTGTTTCCCAATGTTTGACTCTTCTCTCGTCTTGCGTTTAACCAGCGAGCCATTCGGCAGAGCACACGACAATTTGGCACCTGGCCCCAGACAAGGATCTGAACTAACTTCACAGAAGTGCAAGCCTTTAAAGATTGAGGAAAGAATGTCTCTAAGCATCCTCCAAGCTCCGCGAGCAGTGGTGATGTCCGAGACCTTCACCATCGAGCTCTCCACGGACCGGCGGCCCACGAGTCGCAGCACCTTCACGATCCATCGGGACACTGTGGCGGAGGACCCAGATGAAAATCAATATGACATCCCGCTTCGGGGGCCTACCAAGGTGACTGTGGATAACAACGGCAAAGCCAAATTTGAGCTACGCTTCGAGGACCGTCGAAGCTTGGTGGAGGCTCGCATGTGGCCTATTCCGTTTCACTTGAAGAATAGCCATGGGCGCACCTTGGCGAGTACGAAGGCTCATGTTGCCTGCTTGCAGAGCGAGTCGGACTCAGGGATCAAGTTTGAGGTTTGCGTTGAGCGAGTGTCGTAGATGGATTCCGTGGTCGAAATTGGCATGTCCAGTGGACAAACGAGCGAGTGATAGCACTATTTATGAACGATGACGACTTTTCAATAAGCATTGATTCAGCCTTGATGGCAGATATGCTGTATAATTGTGACTCTATGCGCAGTAAAGCGTACTGTATTCGTCGCCCAGAGGTAAAAGTCAAGGTCAGCCGAAGTACAGTAGTCGTCAGCTATAGCGGTGTCGACATATTAATACCATTAGCAGACTATGAGACCACTCTCCGGAACTCTGACCCGAGTTAATAAATCGATGACGATTTTCGCCGACGAGCCAAAATGTGGTTGAGCTGATGCGGACGCCGGCAACCAATCTGTTCCCTGCTTCGCGCAATAGGTGCGAGACCCTGGTCTATATCACACAACGCCGCGATCCGTGTATTGGCATACGACATATATTGAACGAGCAGTGATGAAGAGCTGAACGACAAGATTGTACAATATGAAGTGACTATGGATTGTCGACGTATTGATACCCTGAATGAAACTATGACGGACTCAATTCAATCGGAACAACACTGTAAGCCGTTTCTATTCAACCGTGCTCGGACCGCGCATCACCACAAGCACAACCATGGCAAACCGCAGCATCCCCCAACCCCTGCCCTGCTCGCAAAACACGCCCAGCCCGGAGGCGAATTCCTCTCTCGGCATCTGGCTTCCTTGGAATGTTCAGCCACTTATACTGCTAAGTAGCCTCTGCAGGACCGTTGCGATGCACCCACAATGCGGACCCTGGACCCCTGGCTAGCTGAGGTCTGCCCTCCCACTCCTTTCTTCCTATGCGGAATGAGAGACAGCCACAGACGTTATTTGGTCGTGTTGACATCATTTCAGGAAGATGTTTTGGTCCATGACAGGCTCGAAACGGAAGCTTGGTGTGCACAGATCGGGCGGTGCGAGATGCCGAATGAGATACGCGGCGTACCGAGATGATATCAGAGCATGGATCCGAGGACCGGGATAGAAACATATAAGATGTCCTGAGCTGCATCTCAGCAATCTGATTGATATGCTCGCTATCCTTCTCCGCCACCAACTCAGCAGCTTCACAGTATACTCACTCTTGTCCACCACCTGATCAATATGAAGGCCGTCTTCTTCGCCGTTGCGGCTCTGGCTGCCAGCGTCATCGCCTCTCCCATTGCTCCCGTTCAATCCTCCTCCACCGATCTCCAGAAGCGCCAGCTTGAGCAGCCTGCTTCTATCATCAGTGCTCTCCGCGAGGCTGTCGTTGCCCAGACCGGACCTATCAGTAAGCTCTCCCCATGCCCCTAATCCACGCTCTAGTTGTTGTGGACGAGACTGACGCTGGGTCAAGACGAGACCATCGCATCCGAGTCCGACAGCAGCGCCGCCGCCGCCGAGATCAATCCCCGTCTCGCAGCCATCACCGAGGCCATCCAGGCCGCGACAACCCAGATCGAGGCGTTCCAGGCGCAGAAGAAGCGCGGCGAGGTGAAGCGCCAGGACGAGGAGGAGTCTTGCGATGCGCAGTGCCTTACGGAACGCGTCCTCGAGGTCGTGTACGAGATTGTGAGCACGATCCGTGAGATCATCCAGACTTTCGGCCTTGGTAAGTTACCCTGACTATCGACCCTTGAGATCATGTTGAGAGGACTGCCTTGTGCTGATGTAAAGTCGAACAGGAACCTTCCTCAGCCAGATCAACCCGCTGCTGCTTGCGTTGAGTGCTCTGGTGACCGCGCTGAACGTCCTGGTCACCGGGTTACTTCTGACGGTGACGGCCGTCGTGACGACTCTGCTTGGCGGATTGGGTCTTGCCCTGCTGTTGCTCGGTTGGGGTGTCTAAGCATCTCATCCTCAGATGAGAAGGTTCCAAACGGCGAGGTGGAGTTGATACTATGTACATATGAAAGGTGGCTTGTAAAATATTGGACATGTAGTTCAGTTCACGAATACATATTTTGCTCCAGGTACAAGAAACGGCATGATTCAATCAGTCATATAGAATGCGAAGCAACTTGCATGAGAAGACCATGAAGTGTGTGCAAGACAAGTGAGAACAAGCAATGGCACAGGAAGTAAATCTGTCCGCTTCAAAATCGAAGCGGAATTGGACGTTGCTATTGACTACCGCAGATACGAGGTATCATGCGAGATGCAGTGGAAAAAGATGGAGACTACCTATGATAGGGAATGATGGTTTGTACAGAACCGTGACATCGTACCAATGGTCTGGGACACTCGCCCTCTTGCGCGGGATACAGCGATGCTCCCGTGAGAAAGCGCTTTCGATCCACCAGGAACCATGGCTGGGAAAAACAGAAAAGGAAATGAAGGGGGTATAAAGTCTATTTAAGTTTCGATCACCCAAAGCTGTGAGAAGTATGTCAGTAAAAGAGGTCTCGCATAATATCAAAAGGGGGGAGCAACAGGGAAAACGTACCTCCATCTTGCCTACGTCTAGCCTTTGCTTCCTCGCCTGCGCCTTCGCATTCGACACCGCCATCTCCAGATCATCCTGGTCCCCAACGGTGATCATGTCGCCATCGTCGTCCCGGACCTTGATCTTGAACTTGCGGCGCAGCTCGAACTTGTCGCGCACCCGCTCGACCAGGTCCGGGTACTCGCATGCCGCGCCGATCATGATGTACCGGACATCGTCTGCGGCGTGGACCTTTGCGCGGAACTTGCGAATCTCGGGGCGACGGGAGGCGTTGCGGCCGGAGGCGACGGAGGAGGGGGCGCGGCGGTTGGTGGAGATCATCTCGAAGTCGTTCTCATCGAAAGAGCCGTCGTCGTAGTCGGATCCGTCCTCCTCCTCGATGTACCGTTGCTGTTGACGCTGGCGCGAAGACTGGCCCCTGCTGCCTCTCGAGTTGCGAGCACCGCCGGCTGAGTACATGTCATAAAGCTCGTCTGGATACGCATCGCCCTCTTCCTCCTCGATCGGTCTTTGCCTTCTTGAAGGACCATCGCGCTGTGAGTAACCACGTGCTGGCGTGACTGCCGATGCTGACCTTGCAGGCCGTGCTGATTTCGATTCGGGTGACCCTGCCTTCTCGTATTTGCGACCAAGCTCCTGGGTCTGAATCGTGAGTTTTGCGGGCATGGGACCCCGTCCACTGCGCACGGAGGCACCGCGCGACGGTCTGTCGCTTTCTGGGGGTGGTGTAGGGGGGAAGACATTGTTGCGGTTGGTGGGTGGTTCGGACTGCTGTCTCCTCGACTGCAGACCCGGCTTGACGAGATTCGTCGCAGCGTATGACAGGTTCTCCGTCGGTCTGTCGTCCTTTGATTCCGATTTGGCAGCCTGCGTGAGTTTATTGCGTCAGCATTCACGTCCAAGAGAGGTCAAAGCGCTGGGATGTGGATGGAGGAGGGGTAGGGGCGGGACAGCAACACACGTTTCGGATTTCGGCGCCAGCAAAACCAGTGAAGGCATTGGAACGGTCGGAGGCTGCGACGAGCCTGGCCTTGCCGAGGTAGTCTTTTGTCTTGAGATTGCGGACTTTGGCCTCGTTTGGCCGGTAGACGACGCCGACGGGGATCGAAAAGACTGTGTAGCCCTGCACGACATGTTAGTCGACCTTGCTCGTACGATGCTCGCGCGTCACTACACATGCACGCGCGAGACAGACAGGGAGGCACACGCACCTCTGCTTCCTCGCGGATGGCCTCGTCAATGACGTTGTGATCCTCCACCACCTTCTCCTTGACAGCATACGCCAGGTCCTGCATGCCGGCATCCTTCTGCTGCAGATAGATGTAACACAGGCCACGGTTGAAGAGAACCTCGCAAGAATAGAGCTTGAAAAGCAGACCGAGCTGTGCATAGTCGATCATTGTGTTGCCGCGCAGGTAGAGAAGGGTGTCGTTGAAGTTGGCGAGAGCTTCTTCGAAGTCGCCGAGGAGGAAATTGGAAACGCCTTGCTGGAAGTATGCGACGGCAAGGTACTGATCTAATCGAATCGCTCGCTGATATGCCTCGACCTTGGAAGAGAGCGTGAAGTCAGTATAGCTGCAGGCGCAATTGCTGGTGAGAGTTGAAGTTGAACATACAGCCTTCTCGTGTTCGCCTAGCGTGGCATGGATCACACCCATGTTGAACAGGATCTTGCTAGTGTCTGCGATCTTGTCGAACTCGCCCACTGCGTCCTCGAACTCATTATTGTCGTAGCGAGCAAGGGCCGCAACCCACGTCTCGATTTCCTGCAAGTGAAGCCGTCAGCGTGGGAAAGCTCGGGGAAGCGACAGCCTCGATCGTTGCTTACCTGCTTCAGAGACATGGCTGCGATGCGCTACGCAGCGCCGCGTACGAGTTGAAGAGCTGGACTGCAAATGCTATCTCTCCTTGGTCTCAGACTCGGAAGAATTAAGTTTCGAAAAGAAGTGGGAAACGACAAGGGCGATCCAGACGAAAGACGAAAGGATTTCGGCCGTTTGCGAGAGCGGGGAGAGAGGGGATAGATGAATGAGAGAGGACCGGGGTGGATTGAAGGCGAGGTGGCGTGCCGTGTGAGATGAGATCGTACAACTAGGTCGTTGTCTCTGGCGCGCCAGGACAGACGGAGGAGTGAGATCTGGGGGATGGAGCAGCTCTTGGACCGTCTCGTTGGGTGTGAGGGCTTAATGCTTGCTTGGAAGAGGGATGGACTGGGCGCTTAAGTCGAGTGAAGGACGAAGATGGTTGGTGATGAGGGCGTCTGGGTGGGAGGGGCGGGCGGTTGGGGCCGTGGCTGGGGAGGTTTTAGGGGCGGATGGTCCCTGGATGGTCCCTGAAATGGTACCTGGAGGGTGCCTGAACAAGTGGCCGGGTCGTGGCCAGGTGGTGGCTGTAGCGGCCCGAGGTGACCTGTGGTGTGCTATGCGTGACCACCAGTGGGTGAGATCGAGCCCTTTCCAGCAGGTGATAGCGATGTGTGACAGTGAGCGGAGTGGGCGATGAAGACCCCTGTAGGCTTCTGTGATTCCCTGTGATGACTTGCCGTAGTCTCCTGTGACCCCTGTAAACACCGGTGAAGGGCCTGCAGTAAGCTGTGCAGTGCAGTGGCGACTGCCGAGGAAACGAGGCAAACTTCTTCGATTGCCCACGGCAAGCGGAGGAAGAATTGATCGAATGAAGAATCCCTCGTGGCAAGAGAAGCAATAAGCCAAGAATCAGCTCCAGATGTTCGCGCTTAGTAGCGTCGTTGTTGGTTCTGTTGGGTTGTCCTCGTGCAGCTGCAGTTGGTTGTCACGCCGCGCCATGCACAGTCAATCTCCCTTCCGGTTCCAGTGTGACGGGTGTGAGCAGACTATCGTGAGCCGAAAAGACGGGCGCTGCAGTTGGTGAGGAGTCGTGGACTTGGCTCGAGGCAAGACTTTTGGTCGACTACTGGTCTGGCGCCGAGATATCGGTGTGATTAGGTGCGTAGCGTTGAGGTCAGCTGCAAGTCGTTGTCGAGCCGAGGATGAGGACAAGAGGAGAATTAGGCGAGAGAGAGCGAGACTATCGAAAAGGCCAAGCCGTGACGAGAGCGCGATTATGCCGTGTATGTATCCGAATTGGCTGCTGAAGTGAAATGAGTGGACTGTCTGATGGACGGCGAGAGCCAGCGCCTAGTCTTTTTTCTCCAGTATCACGGAGTATTAGAAGTGATGTATTGATGCAAAGAGAGCGTGAAGCCGATGATGTTACCAGCACCAAACAAGCAGAGAGAAGTGAAGAGAGTGTAAAGTCCACCAGCAGACCAGCACCAGCGACAGAAAAGAGAGAGACAAAGGACGGCAGCGAAAGGGATGAGAAACATCCCAAGTCTCCGAACAGAACACGACGCTGGGTTGCGTTGAGTAGGTATACGATATTCATGCATCACAGCCCTCTTCACCGTGAACCAAAACCTCTGCCATCCATGATGAGAAGAAACCTGATGCCGGCATGTTCTGCCGCCAAACGAGTTTCGAAATCCTCTGACCATGAGCGCAAGCCAGGTAGATGGTACATCCGAGTCTATGGCCTGAGACACTGTCGCAGATAGTCGAGGCTACAAGCCAGGGGCCTAGAAGGCGCACACGGGTTTCGCAACGATCCACTGCCAGCTTCAGGGCTTCGCCGGCACCTGCGATCCCCTTTGGGGTGCCCCGTCTTCCTCATCCCTAGGCTTCCCTTGAGCTTCCCGCTTTTTGGGTTGGCAGCGATCAAGATTGGGACGGCGACTAGTAGAAGGTAACAGGGGGACCTTAAGGAACTGACAGGGGTGGTATAAGAGGAGGGGGCCGGAGGGGGGCTTGGCCGAGAGCAGGTGGCCCCAAAAAACTGTGACGAGATGTTTGAGGTGACGAGAGCCTGGCTGGTTTGTGTCTTTTCGACTCCTGAGTTTTCGGCCGATCTTGCTTCGATGGGAGGGAAGCTGGGAGAGACTGACGAGATGGCGGTGTTGACGATAAGCGAGGATAGCATGCCCTGGTAGTCATGGCTTGAGGCCTTGCACAGTTGACATGAATAAGTTTGTGCAAGTTTTGTATATCGGCTTCGTTATGCGCAAGTGATAGAGTTGTAGAGAATGTAGATTGCATATGTGTTATACCTAGTTGCCCAGACCTGGTGGTGGTAGTGGTGGTGGTGATGGTGATCCACGACGGCCTCATCTATCCAAACTGCATCATCCAAACGTGGAAACAAGATCTCTCGGGATATGCGGCTGATACGATGCCTGTCGTCTTCTTACTTAGATGTACGAAGAATAAGCTCAATTCTATTCTACGATCTCCATCGTCCACGTTCGGAAGCAAGCGAACAAGAGTAAACCCAAAGTGAAAGAATCGTACGATTCTCGCAGATGTGTGTGTGTGTGTGGTAGTGGATGGGGGCCGACAAGAGCAAAGAGCAGTTGTATGTGCATGACGGGACATGAGTGCGACATGGGCAGATAACGTGAACATGGCACCATGGTGGGAACACCTGTCGTATGGTAACGGTCAAGCATGAAGCATGCAAGCTGCCCTGCGTAATCAGTGGAATTGTGGTGACAAGCCCTGGGGACCAGGGTGGTACTATCTTGGGACAGTTGCGGTTCCAGACACGAGATCCCCTCGACATACCCCTGTTGACTTGGCTTGATGACAGACGCTAATTGGATGCCGGTTTGTCACATGGAGGGCCGCGATGCTGGCCCAGGGGGTTGTTCAATGTTGCATAGTGGCATTACCTAAAGTACGGTAGGCCAGCCTCGGGTCCGAGCGGAGGGGTGACACATGGTCAACCAAGCTTAGAGTCCTCGAGTGGCTCCGCCCGAGTCAGTACTCGTGGTGGTTGGTAGAGTCGAGGTTGCCAGTGACGGTGAGGCTGTAAGCGCCCGGCCGGGATGTGACGAGGTATGCATGGCCAAGAGTTGGTTTGGTTTTGGCTGTGGGTTGTGGGTTGTGGTGACGGCAGTTGAGATAGGTTTGCATTCACATGCGAGGTGACATACAACTAGGATGGGAACAGATGAACTAGTGCCTTTTGGTTTCTCTTTTGATTTCGATAGTCTCAAGTTGGCAAAAGTAACTCGAGTGTTGCGAACCCTGGCGGTTAAGCTGTTCAAGCTGGGGTTGGATGACACTCAAGGCTTCAGTTCAGGTTGGGGGTTATGTACCGAGTACTACTACTGCCCGATTAGGGCATGTGAGACAACAGTCGCCTATGCTCGTCACTCGTGTTCCATCTACCGACGTCCCAGATTGCTTCTTTCTGTCGTTTAGGAGGTATAACATGCGCTGAACTCAGTCTCATCGATCAAAGAAGAATACTTCTGTCTTTTTTCCGGAAACCTGGCTCATCATGCGTTCAGGCAACGCAGGGCAGCTTCAGCGTACCTGAGTTTCGTGATGCTACCCTGCGGCGCCGACTAACAATGAATCATATAACATATCGGACAGTCGAGGAAAGTCGAAGACAAGAATTGAATGACAGAAAATAGGCTGAAATTGAGGTTTCTACTTAACGTAGTTATAACTCCGCGTTTGATGCGTACGTTAATTACAGATCCTCAAATGTAGTGACCATCACGACGCTGGACAATGATGCTGGCCACACTAGACTTTCAACTGCATGACATCGTCTCTTGATAAACCACGCCACATTGCCACTGTCTCTGCCGGCGAAGCACCAGCTGCCCCCTCAATCGCAAAGATACCCGTAATGAAACTCGAAACGACGGAACGCCCCGAATCCGTAGCCACTTGTGAAAAGTCGATCTTCCGAGAGACGCATGGGATCAGTGATCTCTGGATCATAATGTTTGTGTTCGCATGAGGCTTGTAGGCCTCACCCCGTGTCTCAACGGTGGTCGAGCCAGTCTCTCCCGGCTTGGACAGATCTGTTGCGCCGCTTGTCCCTGACTCAGAGTGAATGAGGGCGCCGTGTGCAGAGTGCCACCAGCCTTCCGCTCCAGTTTCCACTTGAGACGCGAGCTTGTCGTCGCTTGATTCTTGACAAGGCGTCTCGGAGATGTGAAGACCTTTCGATGTGATGCCCGATGCAGAGAACCCGCTGTCGACGAGCTGGAGTTGCTTGAGAGCACCACTGGCAACGCATGTAGCACCGCATCGAATCTTGTGCGCGCGGAGGTGCCAGCCAGGGTATTTACGCACAGATGGGATCAAGGTAGTAACGACTTCTAGATCCAAGTGATCGAACGGCTTATAGGCACTGCTCAGCGTGGGCACAGTTTCACCTCCGAAATGGAGTGAGCCTTCTCGAAGATCGTAAGGTTCACAGAGGACTCTCCATGATTTGCCGCCGTCCAGGCTGAGCGACAGTGTGCTGTCTGGCGCGAGATTCTTCAAGGACTGTCCAGCCACGGGGACGCTTAGGCCAAAGGCAGAGGAGTAGGCGAGCTTGCTGTACTTCGCTTGCTCGCCTTTGTGGTCAGCGTCGGAATGCTGGCCTGTGGAGAGAAGGAAGTGATGCTGAGGGGTGTTGCAGATGATATGCCGCGGCTGCTTCAAAATTGCGACTGAATCAAGGTCCGGAGAAGCCTCGAGAGGGTATGCTGTTTCTTCGCACGTCCAGAATGGATGGCTCTCAGGTAGACCGGCGACAATGAAAGGCTTCAGGCACCAGTACACGGACTGTGGCGAGTTGTAGTCCTCTGACATGTACAGGTTGGGATCTGGAGACTCTTAGCCACCTCAATCTTTTGCGTGGACTGCATGCTAACACTCTGATACTTACAGGTAAACCCAATCGATAGTGAGCCATCAACATTGAACATTTCAGTTTGACGCGACCACCATCTCAGGTGACGGAGGAGCATGCCCTTGACTGTGCCGGGATCATCGAGCGGCGCTGGGAGCTGTATGTCCGCTTGAGCACAGGCTGCCCAAAACGCTGCGAACGCGAAGCGATACGTCAAGCTGCGACCAAAAGGAATAGCAGCGCCTGCAGAAGAACGACGATCCGTCAGCCAAGATGATGGGGAACAGTGAGTCATTATGCCAACTCACCCTCTGGGCTGAAGTACCGCCAGAATCCCGTCGCAAACTGCTTCGCTTGGTCGATGTATCTTTGCGTCCGTGGAGGATCGAAATCCGGAGCCAGCCGCACGTAGAGCAGCTGAGCGAACTGGATGGCGAAGCTGCCCGAGTAGTGATCGGCCTGCCTCCTCTCATCACACCAGAGGCCGTCGCTGTTCCACCCCTCGCCCATGTAGAACGTGTCTAGCAGCTCCATATCATCGTCGATGTTGCGTCGCACCTCTTCGAGAGGCACGCCCAAGGTCTTGGTCAGCACGAGGTTTACAAAGATCCTGAACCATCGCCAGTTGTTGGCTGGCATAGGTTTCCCGTTGATCTGCTTCAACCATGCGATGAGATTCGCTCTTGCAGAGACATCGTCCTCGAATGCGAAAGTCTTGGGAGATAGGAGAAGAGTGTAAGCGATGGACTCCATCTCGACCATCCGCTGATCGAACGGGCCAACGTCGCCCCAGTACTCGCTCGAAGATGGATCAACGCCATTCTTGATCCCTTTAACCCATGCGTCTAGATGCAGTCCTGAATTAGATCCTGGAAACTCATCAAAGAGATTCGCCAGAAGCCAGAGCGGGCGAGCAAAACCCTCGAGCTGGGCCGAATGTTCGCTGAAGTGCGTGCCTGTCGCGGTTGGAATCCGGATCCTTGCTTTGCCGGGAGAGAGGTATGCTTCCAAAGGCTTGACGAGGGCGACACCAGCTTTGATAAAGTCTGCGCGTGTTCTGAATGGGTTATCGGTAAATCCTGGGCAAGGTGACATTGTGAGGAGTCTGTCGAGTGTGGTCTAAGGCCGAGCGGGATGAGTCTAGCAACGACTGGAGAGATGCACGAGAATGAACAGTTGACAGTCCAGGTGACGCATGCAACTCTGCCTTTGTCAACCGGTTCTTTTTCTCATGCGAGCTTACTTCAGTGACAGTCCACCCTTCCCCGCGATCGCTCTTCTAGGTCCGGCATATGGAGGCAACGGAGGCGGCGATTCCCCACACTGGCTCCGGCTCCGGACTCGGAGGATCGATCGCCGGAGGATCGTCACCGGCATACGGAGGAATCCACCAGCAGAGCTACGTTGGCTTGTTCGTGTAAGAGCATGTGATATTCGTGTAGTTCCTGCATGAAGACAATTGCCACCTTTAAGCTGGTCATTAAAGACCCCCCAATTGTCCTGACACAGTGTGTTTTGACAGCTGGCCGACATCCTGAGCTGCCCCGGTCTAAGAACTCATCTATACCTGTCGTCATCGCTGTCGGTTGTCCTGCAGCCATCTGTCTGTAACATTACTTTCTACGCAATACAACCATTTACTCAGTATAGTTCATCATCATGGCGCCTTCTGCCACCATGTCGTCAGAGTCAGCACCCACGCCCGGAAAGGCGCGGGCTGTCGAGTCGCCGGCCACGATTGGCGACGACCTCGCCCACCTGTACGCCGAGAACATCACAGCCAAGATCTATCGAACCGCAGTCAAAAGTCTTGAAGCACAAGGCAACACCAAGTCGAAACTACTGCAGCAGTCTACCGCGCCGACAATCGCTCCAGAATGCCTCCCCCAGAGATTCCCGGAGACCGTGGCTCAGTCTGGTGACAACGCCAATATCTGGAACTTGCGGGAAGCTGATTTCTGGACTGCTGGATTCTTCCCAGGCACGCTCTGGAGCTTACTAGAGCGATACGTCAGGTTCCCAAAGTCTGCCAACATCGATCAGCAAGATCTGGCCGTGTCTCGGGTGCGGTCAGACCTGAAAGCGCTCTGCAAGCTATGGTCGGAGCCTCTCCACGAGATGGCCAATCGAAAGGATACCCACGATGTTGGGTTCATTATCATGCCCGCGCTGCAAAAGAGCTGGGAGCTGACGGGCGATACACGGAGTCTCGACTCCATAATCCGCGCTGCCTACAGCCTTGCCTCGAGATACATCCCGGCCGCGAGAGCTATCCGCAGCTGGGACGAGCACAGCAACAAGCACACGAGCTACATCAGCCAGACAGAGAACGCGCTCATCATCATCGACAGCATGTGTAACCTCGACCTCATCTACTACGCTGCTAGCCACCTGCCGCGGGAGGAAGGCAGCAAGCTGTGCGAGATTGCGACAACACATGCTGATACCGTCTTACAAACGAATCTGCGACCAGAGACAGTCTCTGCGACCGCTCCTGAGAATGCTTACCGCGGTCAGTGGTACTCGACATGCCATGTAGCCAACCTAGATCCCGTCACAGGGGAGCTGAAGCAGCGTATCACTGCCCAGGGCTTTGCAGACGAGTCGACGTGGTCGAGAGGACAGGCTTGGGGGATCATGGGGTATGCGCAGACGTACGTGTGGACCAAGGATAAGAGGTACCTCGATGCAGCGTGCGGTCTGGCAGAGTACTTCCTTCACCGGATGGACACGAGTCCCGCAGAGGTCGAAGTACTGGCCAAGAATGCCGGCCGTCACCGACGTGGACGATATGTTCCGCTCTGGGACTTTGACGCTCCGATTGAAGAGCCTTCGTTCCCCCTCAGAGACTCCTCGGCTGGCTCCATCGCCGCCAATGGCTTGCTCATAATCTCACAAGCCCTCACGGGTCTCGGCGACGATCGACTGGCCAGTCGTTTCCGCACTGCTGCCATTGATGTTGTCAAGGATCTTCTTGCGCTGGCACTTGCGCCCGAGGCGGCCCAGCTTGTGCTTGGCGCAGACGGCGAAATCAACGCCGAGGATGTGGAGGCTGGGCAGACCTTCGAGGGCATCATGAAGTACGGAACTGTCAATAACCACGAGCAAGGTACGCATAGATACAAGGACCATGCGATTGTATACGGGGACTACTATTTGGTGGAATTTGGAAACAGACTGTTGCGACTTGAGTTGGACTAGGTGTCAGATGTACATCTATAAACCTTTCAATCTAGTTTTCATGACCAGGTTTCCATGGTCAAACACCAGGAGGTCAGGAATCTCAACCGCCAGTGTATTATCGAGAAAGGCTCCCGCGAGGTCTGATCCATCTCGGCTCAAAGCGCATCAAGGCAACGCGGTCGGTAGGCCGAGATGAAGGACTTGGAATCACAGTAGGTACTCGAAGAATTGTCAATTGTATTCGTCTCAAAAACTACCAGACGGCATGTTCCAGCTCGGCTGTAAAAAGACCCCCTTCGTCAAAAGCAATGACGCGGTCCATCTCCATCGAGTGGTTCAGAAGCCTCATCATCATATCGCCAGTGCCTTGCATGTTCTCGACCCCGCCGTGATCCTGAGAACCAACCGCGTCCCAATTCAATTGGCCATTTGTGTTTTCTCCATACCCATTCTGCGCACCGGGGACGTCGTTCTGTGATGCATCTTGAGGTGTATATGTTGGCCCCGTCATGTGTGATAATGGCGGCAAACCGCTTGGGATGCCTGGAGCCCATTGCGGCTGCTGTGACTGTCTCCGAATTGGAGACTCGCACAACTCGCGAAGGGCGGTAGAGCTTGGTACACCAGTCTTGCCGGCATGGGCCTGGGCATATCGTTCAAAGTAGCCGTCATCTGGCTCAGCTTCTGATGATGCCCTGTAGTCGACCTCGCAGGTATAATCCGACACATGAACTCTGAACTCTCCGTCTTCGGAGCATCTGGCCCAAAGACTCTTGAGCTTCTGGGCGTACTTAGCTGAGAGATCATTGCCCCCTGGTGGTATTTGCGATGAGCCGAAGCCTCGCCATCGCCTGGACATGTCTTCAAGGCACCTGATTAGCACCCAGAACTCGTCCATCAACTTGTTCTCTTCCTCGAAGCGCCAATGGATGATCATCATTCGCGCCGCTACGTAGAGACAGAACGCGAAGGGGCTAGTCACGGGCAGCATCGTAGGAGTGACTTCCAGATACTTTGATGCAATCGTAGCAATCTCTGCCGCGGCGAAGCAGCATGTATCTGCGCTCCAGCCACTAGGCAGCCTCTTTCTAAACGGCCAGTGGGACGGCGGATAAGCAATAACCTGATGCAGCAGTATAGTGGAAGCGTTGTGCGTCACATGCGCCAGCGTCAGGTTCGGGTCTATTCTCAGCCTGTCGCCAGAGGGGGTGGACGGCGGGACGTTGTTCTTCCATTTTTGTGGTAGAAACATCCTCCAGTGAACGAGACGCATGTCAAGCTCCTTGAACCGGGCGAGCCATACGTTCACCTCGGCCGGATCGTTGATGTTGACGCGTTGTTGGAGGAAGCAACTCACGACACGGGACATGGACTCTGTGGCTTCGATACAGTAGCCGAAAGCACCGACACGGGACATGTCGACCTGGAAGTCGGAAGTCTGCTGGCCTGATGGAGAGGAGTACATTCCTCCAGGCTGGTGTGTCCAAGGCTCGTTGCTCAGAGGTGAGACCGACTGTTCGACGCCGCCTCCTGGAACCCATTGGGAGGATCTGTTTGTCATGCCGCCTGTGCTCTTATCCCAGATACCAAGATACGGCGTAGAGCCACTCTCTTGTCGTCTCCATAGCCCGCCATCACAGGGGAGTCGCTGATGTACTTCGATGGACTTCAGGCTTGTCGTCCAGCCCATCGCGGTAGAGCAGAACCGGTCAAGTAAGAACACATTCCAGAAGATACGCCGCCGCTCTTCTTGCTCGGTCCAGTCACGAGCGGGCTGGAGGGATGTGTAAGGTCGACATATAGCTTCCTGTTTCTGGTCCTGGTAGTGGTCCACGGTGAGCTGGGCGAACTCGACGGTTCGACTCAAAGACGCAATGAGTGACCATGCTCGCGAGGCATTCCCGTTGCCAATCTGACAAAGTGCGCGGTTAGCTTTACTGCTCCAGCTTATAGGATCGTGGGCACACTCACATCAGTGAAGGCTACAATGATCAAAGCTTGGAGTCCTTCGAGAGATACGGTCTCCATCGCCTTTGTCACGACCCAGTTCCTGACTCTCGCAGCAGGCCAATGATCGTCAAATAAAGAAGATGATGACTCGGAACCTTGTCTCGTTGGTATGTGAAGCTCGACTGCGATGGATATGGCATGTATCACCAGCTGCTGCTTCCGGATGCCCTCAGCAGTCTTCAGCTTCCGCGGGAAGACCTCGATGTGAAGCATGGGGATCCACGGTTGAATGTGCGTAAAGTAGGTACGGATAACACTCTCAAGAAGCTCCGGCGAAGGTAGCGGAGGACGTTCATTGTGCGACAAGGGGACACTTTCCGTGGAATTTATCTCTACGCGACGGCGTTTAGTCGCTCTTTGCGGCTCTTGTTGAAGAGCGCCACTGTCGTCTTTCGACTGATTGGCGAGTTTGAGGAGTTCAGATGCCAGAAGGCTGAGGGCATTCCCTTGAGGTGGCGCCTGGTCATCATCATCTTGTGAAGTCACACGCTGAGGCTCAAGTGTCGCATTTCTTTCCTGTCTGGAGATGCGGCTCTCCAACTGGTCTATGATGTCGTCAGTCGCTTTTCTCACTCTTATCCGGCTGTCCCTGTCCCTGTACTTACTGAGCCGTCGGTGGATGTTCTCAATCGCGCCGGCTTTCACGCCTGGCTTGCCCCGAGCGCCTTCATATACGCAATCATGGCCTTGATTGTCCGTCAATATGGCACGAATTCCAAGACAGGTCAAGTGAATGAGGTATCGAAGCAGAAGAGGGGAATTCTACCGGATTTGGTGCAGTGCGTACACGCTGGCCGGTCTCTGGAGCACCGGAGCTTGATTCTTCGACATCGATTGCTGAAGCACAGACTAAGTTACTATTCGCCAGTCCTTTGCCAAGGCTTCAGGGAGATCTTATTCACCTACCAGGATATGGTGAGGCTGTCTGGGCCTGGTGCGGCAGAGTCGATGCGACCCACGCTATTCAAGGGACTGGCCATGTGTGAGACAGAGAGACGTTGACTGTCGGATGAATGTGTCGGACCTTCAATAGAAGTGATGATCCTAGGAATCGTGTCAGATGTCTGAAGAACAGAGTCACGAGTGGGAGACATACCGGCACCGGATGAATGTCGACTCGGAATTCGTCCGAGGCTCGCCAAGGTTCTCAGTCCCGCGTGGGGAAGACGAAGGAGGCTTGAAGCCGACGAGTAGCATCGAATGAGGTGCCGTGGGGTAACCCCAGAATTGGAGAGATCCCCCGTTTTCTCCAGGTACTTTCGTATCGTCACTCAACAACGAGATCGTTGGGTGTCGCTTGTGGTGGTGGTGTTCGCTGATTCGCGCGGGTGTTGTTAGTGCATCGTTACCTTCGGGCGGTGATAGTCCGGCGCGAGCTATCACCAGCGCAACCGACTATTGTGGCTACGTCCTTTGCTGGCGGGTGCTTTATCAGTCCGTAGTTGAACTGCAATCTATGTGCTTTCTCGATCCATTACAGGCGTGTGTGAGGTGCAACAGTTGAGACCCCATGTTCACGAGCAGAGCACTGACGGACACTAAATGTGAGCTGGGGCTGTAAACGACGATGTCACTAAATCCCACTCTTCTCCAAGATAGATGCAGACAATCGCCTTACATGAAGACCATGTCGCTCTTGACTTTGATTTGTGGCTGATGGATGAGCCAACTACAGCATCTCCATGCTAGGCCATTCCAATGCTAGGCCTCGCAGATCCTGGCAATGCTGCACCAACTGCCGGCCATACCAACACACGCTTCCCCTCAACTCACAATCTAGAACAAAGTCACCGGACGATTCCACTTTGCCAATAGTCCGGTCCCAAGCCTGCTGCTCTGCTGTCCCACCCCCACAATGTGTGACCGGATTACCCCAGATTTGCGCACCAGACGACTTGTTCAAAGCTGGTTGCGCGAGTACAACTGCAGGTCTTTGTGTGGCAATTGCCCGATCGACCGGTTGTAGATGCTGGGGGAACCTTTAATAGGCCATGAGAACCCACCGCCTCTCTCCACGAGTCCCCATTGCCAACCTTGCAATTGTCTCTAAGCGACCAGGTCGACATAGACTGTAAGGAAGCCGAGTCACCAAGAGACACCCGGACAGCAGAAGCGAGCAACTATGGCGGCAGTCTTCAACAGAAAGGCTGAGACGGGCGCCGCCGACCCAATCATCCAGAGGATTGCGCAAGAAGATCCGGTGCCATGGTACAAGAAGCCGAACCTGCGGAGCCTCTACTTCCTGCTGTTTCCAACATGCATGGCCATGGAGTTGACATCAGGCTTCGATGGGCAGATGGTGAATGCGCTTCAAATTGTACCGGCGTGGCAAGATTGTGAGACATTCCATGAGGAGCGGAATCATATGATCCTGGAGAGCCTTGACTGACCTGAGGTAGACTTCGCGGACCAACCTGATGGCGAGATGAGCGGTTCTATGAGAGGCCTCATTGCTGCAGTGTACTGGATCGGTGGAATCGCTGCGTTGCCGTTTGTCGGCATCATCAACGATCACTTTGGTCGCCGCTGGTCCATCTTCGTCGGCTCTGCCTGCATGGTTGTCGGTGCCATCATCCAAGGATTCTCTGTCAATGGTTTGTCTAGCCTTAACATGACTGCATTATGCGAGACATAGGTTATTAACTCTGAAGCAGTGGGAATGTACATCTTCGCTCGCGTCGTGCTGGGTTTCGGTATCGCACCCGCCTCCGTAGCTGCTACAGCCTTGCTTGGAGAACTGGGGTATCCCAAAGAGCGACCATTCCTTACGACGTTACTTGGTGTCTCCCTGTATCCTGGTATGATCCTGGCAGCAGGTATCTGCTTTGGAACGAATAACATCGCCGGCAACATGTCATGGAGGGTTCCTTCGTTTCTCCAGGCTGTTCCGTCCTTAGTCCAGCTGGCCCTCTGCCTGTATGTGACACTTCTCGCATGACTTTTACTACTTGCTGAGCGATCTGTCGACTGACTCCTTGTTGAACAGCTTCATCCCCGAGAGTCCGCGATACCTCATCGCGCGAGACCGCCACGACGAGGCGTACGCCATTCTGGCAAAGTACCACGCCGAGGGCGACACCGACTCCGACTTTGTCAAAGCCGAATACGCACACATGAAAGCGACTCTCGAGCTCGAGATGGAGTTCTCTAAACGGACATACCTCGACCTCCTTCGCTCATCCGGCATGCGCCGCCGCACCCTCCTCGCCGTTGGGACCGGTCTCTTCAAGCAATGGTCCGGCAACACTCTCATTTCCTACTTCCTCAGCCAGATCCTCGACATGGTGGGAATCACGGATTCGATCATGAAGCAGAAGATCAACTTGTCGCTGTCTTGCTGGAGTTTGGTCTGCGCAATCCCCATCGTCTGCTTCTGCGTCAACATGAGTCGTGTCAAGGCAGCTTTTATCTGCACAATCAGTATGCTCACGGTCTTTGTCGCATGGACTGTCTCTATGCAACAGTCCCTGGCGGCTACGGATGCTGGTAACGTGAACGACCATGCCAACATCGCCGTCATTGTATTCATCTTCCTCTACAAGCCCGCTTACCAGGTGTTCTTCAACGCTTTGGTGTTCAGTAAGTTTTGACCCTAGAAACACACCATGTCTGTCATTCCTGCAGAAACTAACACAAGAGTAGCTTACCAGGTCGAGATTTGGCCCTACGCCGAGCGATCCCGTGGTCTTGCCGTCCACAAGGCCTTCACCCTTCTCGCCGGCGCTGTCACCACCTTCGTCAACCCTATTGGTCTCGAGAACATTGGCTGGTACTTCTTCCTGACATACATCGTTATCCTCGTCTTCGAGATCATCTTCGTCTACCTGTTCTTTCCGGAGACCCATGGGCGGACGTTGGAGGAACTTGCTTTCTTGTTCGAGGATAAGGCGCTGGCAGAGGCGGCTAATGATGCTGCCGCGAAGGCTGTCGGGGGAAACGTGAAGCATATAGAGGAGGTTGGTCAGCACAAGGTGTAAGTAGCAGGTGTCTCATGTGGTTTATAGTAACAGTGTTTATGTGGAATGCAACGAAGAGCCTTATTGGCTTCCTTATGAAGCCATTTGCTTGAGCTGAAACTCGAGAATGATGGCATGAAGAATGGCGCTTCCACACGATTCATGCTGTACCGCTACAACTATATCCAGAACTCATCTATCTAACATCCACCGACCTATTTGGCACATAGACTACCTAAGGCTTTCGGCCGTACACCACAACGCTGCAGAGATGGTTAGTACAGTGCAAAAGCACGGCGAAGCAAGGCGCTGGGCGACGTGACTGCTTACATCTCATAATAGCCGTGGTTCGCCGGATTCTTCACAGCCTTCCGCATATTTGCAACGTAGAGCTGAATCTCGGCGTAGTCCCACTGTTCACTTGGTCAGTGTGTGCTCGATGTAAAGTGAAGACCAGTCAATCTGTAAGTCAGGCGGGTGGGAGAGAGTGCGTGAAACATCCTCTGATCAGGCCCCGACCCGTCAAAGTTGCAGACTTACGTTCATGATGTTCTTCAAAATGAACAAGGCCATCCCCTCAAGACCCTCCAGCAAGTAAAGCGCATTCCACTTGCCAACCTCCTTCCAGAAGGGGTCCTCCATCCAGGGACCGACGGGGACCTTGTACTTCTTCTCCACAACGTCGACAAAGCCGCCGTCTTGAAGGAGCTGCTTCGCCTGGCGGGGGATCTTGAAGGTACGGCCCATGGTCTCGCCGGCGTTGATGAAGAGCTGGGACCATTCGTACATGGTGTGGCCGGGCTCGACTGTGCCGTCGTCGGAGGTGAACTGGATGTCCATCTCCATAAGCTCAATATAAGCTCCGGATTTCATACATCTGGGATTGGGTCAGTCCATAATCCGACACATCTTAAGCTAGTCTGTTCCTCTGCTAGCGATATCCACTTGTGTAGAGTCCATCACCTGCAGCCGGGTTGCAATGTGTCAGAGCGACATACCGAAATGCCTGTTCAAACAGGCGAGGCCAGTCGGCAATACTCCCCATCAGACATCGCGAGTGTACATAGTCGAGAGACTCGGCTTCAAAAGTCCAGTCGAGCTGCGCGTCGTCAATCTCGAAGCGCACATTCGGCGGGATCCAATTGGGTTGGATCGGAGACAGGTCCGTGCCAATCACGACCGACGAGGGATTCTGGTCCGCAAAGTCGCTGTTCGCAACAACAAGCGATGAACTGATAAGTAAACATGATGGAGTGAATGTTGGTTTGTGACGTACCAGGCCCAAATGCCAGTGCCGGTGCCAATGTCGAGAACCTTGCCGACGTCCTTGCCGAGGGGAGCGAGATAGAGCTCACCCTCCAGGAGCATTGTCATCATGTGGTGACTGGACAAAAGATCAGTCTGCAAACTGTGAGAGAGTAAAGCCGCCGAGAATCTTGAACTACCCAATGTCAAGCTGTTCATTCTGTCTGTCGTCGTTGGGACCCCTGGTGCGACTCATGTTAGCAATCTATAGTTGTCAACGCAGTCGGTGGCTTACCAGTATTCCGTCTTGCCATGGTTGTGATACGTGCGACCATGCAGCTGGCGATACTCAAAGATGGAGGACCTCAATGAAGCCGTGGAGCTTGCGCTGTCGATCGCATATTATTAGCACGGCTCCATCACTCAATATCAGAAGCCTGATCCAAGACCAACTCACGCATCATCATCCATAAGAGAGTCATTGTCCTCATCCTCATGCTCTGGTGCAGCGGGTCCTTGCTTCGGTGAACGATGGAATTAGCGTGTTCGCCCCGTTTGAAAAGGTTTCATCACGCGTTTCAATGGACTCACACCGGGGGGCGAAGACTTCGGTGAGGACTTCGGTGAAGACTTTGGAGGCGACGAGGATGGCGCTTGCGTAGCCATGTTGCGTAGAGATGACGGCCCGTTTGCTCACGAAAGGATTGCAGAAATCACCCAGGAATGATGCACGAATGATGCGCAGAGAGAAGGAAAGAAATGTTGGCTCAACCCCCCTCATGTAACCCCCATCGATCCGCTTATGTACGAGGACGCATCTGGTACTGACTCTGGCATTGGCATTGGCGACATGCACGCCCCAACGGCGGGTATGCAGCTTTTGACCAGTAAGCTGTGCCCCCCCCGCGCGGAAGTGAGACAACGTCCGCGGGACAGACAAGGGCATGGGTAAGGCCAGGGTGGGCTGATCCTTGTCAATGGAATGCTGCAGGATGAATGGTCGATTTGTGTCGGAAGAGAATGTTCTTCGTGGCTTCGATCTGGTACAGGCGGGTGGGGAGATGCTCAACAACGAGAGGTTCTGGACGATGAAGCCCCAAGCGAGCATTGGCAAGACCTGCGTGTCCTGGAATATGTAGATCGACAAGAAGTCCACGGGATTTGCAGAGATGAGGTGACAAAACGAGATACGAGAGCTGCATCTTGCCGTGTAGAAGTGGACCTTGAATGATGGAGTCTAGCCTCTTGTAAAGGCGTCTCTGCGTTCTGGCAGTCTTAATGGGTTCCGCCAATACGGTAAAATACCTTCCGGAAGTCATTTCTGTGCCTGCGAACATCTGTCAGCAGGGCCCTGTAAGATAATGAGGCACATTTGCTGGATATCAGGGTCAAGAGGGCCACTGCACAGGAACAGGGATGGCCAGACTCCTACTGCACAATTGGAGCTGGACATGAGGCACACCATGAGAATGATATGAAAATTGCGGCGTTCGTCATCTTCTTCAATCTTTTATCTGGATAATGCAGATGGCTCTTCAGCAACAGAAAATGCTGTCTTTTTGTCTCAAGCATGCTCTTCATGCATCGCAGCGTGCTTCTCACCCTCATGGACGTTGCGAATGCGCTCCGCCAGCGCCAAACCATTCCGGGGCATAACCTTCTCAACCCTGACCGACTCAAACACGTTGTCTGTCTGCACAAATACATCATCGATCTCCTCCAGGGTACGTCCTCGAGTCTCCGGGAAGAAGAGATAAACAACCACAAAAGTGAACAGATTGATGCAGGCATACACAATGTAGTAGCGATACCCGATGTTCTGCATGGCGTGAGGCGAGACCTCGGCAACGAGGAAGTTGAACAGCCAGTTGGTGCAGGCGCTGATGGCGGTGACCTTGTGGCGGATGCTCAAGGGCGAGATCTCAGCAGCGTAGAGGAAGGGCGTGAGGAAGAGACCGACGGGGAAGAAGAACATGGCCACAAAGTAGAAGAAGATGGCCGCTTCGCCTGCCGACTTGTTCTCCACGTCAGACATGAGGCCGGACAAGGCGGTTTGTGCGGCGCACATGCCGAGTGCACCGGCCATGAGCAGCTTTCGTCGACCGAACCTGTCGATAAGAAGGACGGCGAGGCCGGCGCACAGGAATTGCCAGACTTGAAGTGAGCCCGAGAAGATTCGAGCGACCGTGCCGGAGTAGCCGAGCTGGTTGGTGAAGATGGTGGTTGAGTAGAAGGTGACGATGTTGATGCCGGACATCTGGGCTAGTCCCGCGATGCCAACCGCGAGTACAGCCCGATGGAACTGCCTCTCCGGACCCATGGCGAATATCGAGGATACCTCTCTCTTCTCCTCAAGGTACGCATCCCTGATCAAAGACAACTCCTCATTGATCGCCTCCGAATCATCCGGCTCGCCCTCCAGCGCGGCCATGACCCTCTTCGCATCCTCAAACCTATCCTGCGTGATCAACCAACGCGGCGACTCGGGTAGGAACATGACAAAGGACACAATGATGATGGCGAAGAGAGCCTGGAAGGCGATGGGGAAGCGGAAGTTGACCTCGTTGTCCTTGATGAAGTAGAAGCCGAACTCGATCCAGGCGGCGGAGGCGACGCCGCCGATGGCGAAGAAGCCTTGGAGCATGACGCGGCGACCACGCTCTTTGGCGGAAGAGCATTCGGATACCCACATGGGGATTGTAGCTGTCAAGGCGCCGACACCGAGGCCTGTCATGAGTGTCAGTCATCAAGTATGCCTCAGAAGGTGTTTCTGGCTGCGCTTCAACTTACCAGTGATGATCCTTCCGGCAATGAGTTGCCCAAGAGAGAACGAACTCGCCTGAATGGCTACACCGATGATAACGAGCCATCCAGCAATAAAGATGACACGACGGCGACCAAGGATGTTGCCGATAAAGGCGCAAGCCAGGGCACCAAAAGCGCAGCCAACTTCGTAGATGGCCACAGCAGTTCCTGAGCAGAACCCCAAGTTAGCACGCGGAATGGCGAGAGTCAAGTACTGTTGATCTTACCTTCGACATCGGCATTCCTCGCCATCTCTGGGAATTCGTGAGTGAAGGTGTCGAGGGTCAGAAGACCGTTCATCACAGCCTGGTCATAGCCCTGCAGCATGAAGGCCGTGGCTGCGACGATACTGAGCGTGAGCGTGAGGGGCTTGCCCCGAAGACCAAAGTATTGTGTCATGGTGGATTTCGTGGTGCAGTCCTTGCCGCTGTTGAGAGAACGGGTTCAGGGATTGTGCTGGAGTCCGCGCGTCGTAGTCGGCTACCAAGGCCCTTTGGAGGGAAACGATGGGGGTGTAAAGGGTCGGTTCAAGCCCATATATACGTGATACAGGATCTTACACGATGAGGAGGTGCGAGTGCCCCAGATTCGAACTCAAAATACAATGGCCCTGAGTTGCAATCCGATTCCTACCGGGGCCAGACTAGAGGAACTCTCAATCAGCCTCCTCTCAACCTCTATCGAGTCGCGGGGATCCCACGGGGTTTCTAACCAAGGCCTCAAGCTTACTTACCATCATTCCCCAATATTCCCGCGAAGCTCCATACTGTGACCCCCCTCGTGGAGAGTCGTTGCGTGTGGCTGCCGGCATCCCGATCATTATCTAGTGCCGTTTCGACAAGTGCGTGGACTAGTTCCCGAGTATCCGGGGGCCCCAGTCCAGTGCCGTGTTGCTGTGCGCCCGGCGAAGTGCCGAGTAGATTTGTGGGGTGGGCGAACCAATAATGAACTTCGGAGTAAAAGTTGGCAAAGGTTGAGGCTACGCGTTCATTGTCAGAGCGAGATACCGAGTGGTGACAGTGAGAGCAGGCGTTGTCGTGCTCTGCAGACCGGGAGCTTGAAGAGTGATGAGCATACCATGACTGAAGAACCTCAACATAAAATACTGGCCTTGTGGCCAAGCAACAGATCTTGATCACTTATGACCCGGTGGGCGACAACAAAGGTCGAATGTTGCGCGCTTTGGAACGACGGTGCAGGGCAGCGGCGGCGCGAGTCGCGACATCGCCCTAAGCAGCCCAACGCCGAATGTGTTTATCCACGAACTCCATGTAGGTGGTGGCCCGGGATTGGCGGTTTGTGGAGAAAAGCTATGTCTATTTTTGTGCGAGGGCTGCTTCTTTACTCTTCCTCCTCTTTTTCGGCCTTCTCCTTGTCTATCGTGCTTTGTCGCTCCCACATCACCGAGTACCGCCCTCCTAGAGATAACAGCTCGTCGTGGGTGCCCTTCTCGACAACCTTGCCATCGTGCAGAACGATGATTTGATCGGATTTTGTGATGGTGGACAAGCGGTGTCTAGACATCATGGTCAGTAACATAGCTTCTAATAGTTTATTATGCGTGTTGGTCACATACGCAATCGTGATGGTAGTTCGGCCAGCGACAGCCTTCTCCAGAGCATCCTGGATCTGCTTCTCAGTGTTGGAGTCGAGTGAAGCTGTAGCTTCGTCGAGCAGCAGAATTCTGGCATCTTTCAGGATTGCGCGAGCAATCGCGATCTGCCCAAGAAAGATAGAGTCAGTATGCGATTTCGCGATGCGATCGCAGGTAAGTGGGATATCGACTCACGCGCTGCCTCTCGCCACCCGAAAGCTTTAGTCCCCTCTCGCCGACCTTAGTCTGGTACCCGTCCGGGAATGTAAGGATACGATCATGGATGTTGGCTGCCCTGCAAGCATCTTGCACCTGTGTCTCTGATGCGTCTGGGTTGGCGTACTGCAGGTTGTACAGGATAGTCGCGTTAAACAGCACAGTGTCTTGCGGCACCACTCCAATGTTCCTCCGGATGCTGTCGGTTTTGAGATCTTTCAGATCACGGCCGTCGATCGTGATAGACCCACCATCGACGTCGTAAAAGCGGTACACGAGCTTGAGGCAGGTCGACTTGCCAGCACCCGATTCACCGACGATTGCTGTCTTGGTGCCGGGAGGAACGCTGAAGCTGACGCCGTCAAGGACTGCGCTGTTTCCCTTGCTACCATAGGAAAACTTGACATTGTTGAACTCGACTTTGCCATCAGCTGGAGGAAGATCGACGGCGTCCGGCTTCTCCTCGACGCCAGGTCTTTCTTTGAACTATTTTGGTCAGCGCTGCTCCAGCACAAGAGGGCAGCAGGTGGACTTACAAGATCAAGCATACGCTCTGCTTCAATCAGGTTGTTCTGGAGCATGGTGTAGTACGTGCCAAAAAAGCCCAGTGGTGCCTGTAGCTGCACAAAGTAATTGATCAAAGTCACAAACTCGCCGACCGTTTGCTCGCCAATCGAGATCTTGTATGCCGACACACCCACGAGAAGCGCCGTACCCAATGTGAAGATGGAGTTTTGTGTGAGGTTCAGACCGTTCAGCGACCACTGCACAAGTCTTTCAGCGCGCTGATATACCAAGACATAGTCCTTGAAGCGCTGAGCTTCACGAGGCACTGCGCAATTATGTTGGACTGTCTCATAAGCCATGATGGCGTCCGTCTTGATGGCCTCCATCTCGCGCCCCTTGATGGTCATGTCTCGACGCTGCTTACCCCGGTATTTCGCAAGATAGATGGTGAGGAATATATATGACCACATGATGAAGAAGACAATGATGGTGTAAAAAGCGTCGTACTTGGCGAAGAAGACCACGCCGGCGACGAAGATGTCGAAAACCATGGGGAACACCTGGAAGCAAAAGCCCTCGAGAAACGTGTTCAATGAGGAACCACGACTCAAGGCGCTCGTGACCTCGCCAATCTTCTTGCTGAGGTGAAATTCGAGGGACAGGCCCAGGACGTGCTCAAAGGCAGCGGTGGAGAGTCTGCGGAAGAGTGATTGCGATACGGGAATCCACATGACGGATCTTGCAGCACCAAGAATGCCTTGATTGCCCTGCAGACCGCGGTAGATGATATAAAGAATCACCTCCTTGTAAGGCAGCTTGCCCTCCCCAAGTGAGTCGACGAGAGTGCCGAGCTGCAGAGGCGCGAGCACGTTGACGGTGCGCTGGCAAATGAGAAGAAGCAATGCCAGAACCACAACGCCTTGGTACAGAGGGGAATCTTTCGGCCTTCAATCTATTAGCACATCCGCGGGCACTTCATCGGTGGAGACATGTTTACCATAGGTAAGGGAAGAGGATCTTGAAGCCAGCGAGGTAGTCGAGCCACCCAGTTCCGGAGACCTGGGTTCTCTGGCTTGAGCCCGAAGAGATATCAACCTTAGGGGGGGTGCTATCGTAGTTTTGTGTCGAGCCATGGCCATTCTGCAACAGTGACTGCCGCTCTTCAGGTTCCGAGTCGGCTTCCTTGACCGACCATCGGACTTTGCCCAAGACGAAGGTCGCTATCATCAACACCAGAATTGCAACCCGGGCCAGTCCAAGTGCACTGACTGTTCTCAAAAAGTCTGACGAGACGCGGAGCTGTGGCTGCATGTGTGGGATCACAGAGATGATGAGGATCTCCATGAGGATGGCCGCGATCCACGCGCAGCAGTGAGAGATGCCAGGCGTCCATGGACCTTCAGGGTCGGGTAGCAGCCCGGCAAGGAAATAAAGAAAGATGCCGACATAAGATGCCTTGTTTGAGCCTGTTAGAAAAAAATGCGGTGACTGATGCGGTCTCACTCACCACGTAGGAGCTCAACGGCCAATCGACTGAGCCAGTCTCGTCACGGTCTCGCGTTAGCACACCTCGCACCGAGAAAATGATGCTACCCAGGACCAGACAAGACAAGATAAGCTGCAGTGTCCACACAATCCATATTTGTGCACGATTCAAGGCTTTGAACTTCGGCTCCGTCTTGACGCTTGGGGCGACTTTGGACTTCTTTCGGCGATGGTCGTGGTAGTACTGGATGGCCTGGATCCCGAGAAGGACGACGAAGAGAAGGCATGGGTAGACGTAGAAAGCGGTCCTCATCCCCAACTCCGTCTGTTCTTTCCCCATGATGAATTCCTTTCTCTCACTCACATGAGGCGGAAATTCCACGAGATGAGCGATGATAAAGCTTGCGATGGAAGGTCTACCTAGGTCAAGAGGAAGAACCTGGACGACTCAGCTACCGACATCACCGGGTGGGGCCTCAGGCATTCAGCTCTCACCACTCCCGTCGGTCGACCACCCTTCCCAGTCCATGTTAACCTCCCCACCCTACAACAGTAATCCAACCCCTACGGTACCGCCCGACGTCGAAGTGAAGCGACGGGTCTCAACCTCCTACTCTCTTTTTTTGTGCTTTGACTTCATCTTAAACTTTCTATCTCCATTCTTCCACTCCTTTCCCGTCTCTTTGTCGTACGAAACAATCTGCTCCGTTTCATCCGAATACCACAACCTTTGGTCCGCGAACAACAGGGCCCAGTCCAGGAAGGGCTTGACCTTGAAGTCATCCACACATTGCACGTCGCGAAACTTGCGTATGGCGTTCCTTACCCACGTTACACAGCTTTCCTGCGGATTGGAGTCCATCTTTGGCAATGGGATCTCCTTCGTAAGCTCATACACCTCTTCCCTGGTTCTTGTCGATGGCACGGCTCCGATAATGATGTACCCGAGAAACTTGCCGCTGCGAAAGGGATCGATGTCGAATAGGCTCTTGAGTCGCCACTCCCCGTTGGGATTGGTCTGTCGGAAGGTGACTGGGTCAATCAAGTTGCTATCAGTCGCCTCATAGGTATCGCACAGTCCTCCTGGTTGAACGATCAAGATACCCCAGTGATACGCCTGCGTGGATCCGTGGAGATTGGGTCTCAACGATGTAGAGCTACAGAAATTTGCAGCTCTGAATCCGAAGCATCGAAGCTTGAAGACATTCTTGACGAGATCGATCCAGACCGCTTTTAGTAGAACACCTTTAAGAACAAGGGGCGGCGGCTCTGTCTCTCAAGGACTCTCGCGAACCTCGAGAGCTACAGGCTTAGCTCTGCGGATGCAGGCTGATGAAAGAGCAGCGCAGCAACTTATAAGCTGCACACTGAATAGTGTCGCGCTCGACCCGGATCGGTTCTCGATTCTTCGGCCCTTTCAGTCATCGCGATTTTCAGTCGCTAAGCCGAAGACACTTGCTCATGGAAGATGTTGAAGAAGTACTCGGCAAAGATGTCGCGACAATGCACACCACGTCATATCGAACATGTTTCACCCATGCGGATCTGGTGCCGAGGAACATCATAGTTAGAGATGGTCGGATCGTCGCTATAATCGATTGGGGCTTCGCAGGCTGGTACCCAGAATACTGGGAGTACACAAAAGGCCATTACGACTTCTTCCCAAAGCCAGACTGGCTCAAGAACTTTCGCCAAGCTGTGCCCCGCTATGATCTCGAGCTCAGAGCCGAGCAGCTGCTTTGCGAGATGCTGCCAGATCCGGGCACTCCATCATCCAGCTATCAAGACGGGGTTACGCGAACCTCACCCGGCTCCCAGCCTTCAGCTACCTGGCTCGCGGCGCGAAGAGGCTGTCGACTTGATGACCTATGGTCGATTGCCCTATCATCAGATCGTTACCGGGATAAGACTTGAAAGCCCAGCATTCGTCATGAGCAAAGAAAGTTTGACAAACGGCGAGAATGGCTCGACGGTTGTCTACTCCCAACCTGATAACCCTCAGACAGTCCGGGAAAGTCTAAGCATCCGCCAACACACCCAGTGTGGACTGTTTCAGTTGAGTCTCTTACGATGTCCTGGTATCGCAGTCTCTATCTCTGGACAACGTCGGTAAAGGAAATTAAATATTATTGGTCTGAGATGCCAGTATCCGTTATCATACGCAATCTCACCAGCCTTATGTACGCGTTCTGAGTTGCAAGATAGGTCCCTCTTGCGAGCTCACAAACCGGTCCCTGCTCCGGAACTCACCCTTTCGCCAGCTTAAACCACTCTTGTCTACATCCCTAGCCTTTTCTTCCGGTGCTACACGCACGTCAAACTGCCAAAGAAGTCGGGCGATGATGTATGACATCTCCTGGTACGCAAGATGCTTGCCGATGCAGCTGCCTCTACCGACGCCAAAGGGCGTGTATCCCCTCGCCAGTCCATCACCAGCCTTGAGATGCTCGCTGCGGCGTGCTATCGACGCCATCGGCCCTTTCTCGCTGGCCTGCGTCGGTTGTTCGCTCGTCCAGCGTTCGGGGATGAAGCTGTGTGGCTCCGGGAACGTCTTTGGATCCCGTTGAAGCACGTAATGAGGGATTCCCAGCGTTATACCCTCCGGAAAGAATTCTCCATCAACAACAATACCTCCCTCACCTGCCGTTCGAGGTAATGTGGAAAGGACCGGAGGGCTGAGGCGCATAGCTTCGTCAATGCAGGCAAGGAGGAACGTTATGTCTTGCAGCTCCTTTGACGCGAATTGGATCGGGCATTCTGATCCAACTTTCTCCGGGTTGGGGTACGCATCGCGAATCTCTCGCGTCAGCCTCTCGAGAGCTGCAGGGTTGTGGACGAGATAGAACATGGTGGCGCACGATGCCGTGATGACAGTATCAGTTCCTGCCGTGATCAAGGTTGTCGCCTCCGATACGAGCTCCTCCCGAGTGAAGGGCTCGCCGGTCTTGGGGTCTCGAGCCTCCAGCAGGGCAGCCCAGATATCGCGATATGGCAGGTCGGTCTGCTTCTCACGCCAGTCTGCCCAAGCCGCAGCGGTACTGGTCAAGTGCGCAACTCCGTCGACGAGTGGCTTGAATAGGACTTTGTGCATGTTCCAATGTACGAGGCCTTGCCTGTGTCCCAGCTGTGAGAGCGGTTAGCATGCGGACTGCCACGAAATACAAATTTTCCAACATACAAAGACCATTCCTGCGACTCCAAGAGGTCCATCCTCGATAATCTTGCGGTACTGAGTGTCTCTTTGCGTGTTCCACGATTGCCCGAACGTCAAGCAACCCATGATATCAGCAATGCAGTACGCAAAACTTTTCGAAACGTCTTCTCGCCCGCCCCAGCCATCCTGACTCGGCTTTGCGTTCGCTCTCTCGCCCAGCTGCCGCATAAGCTCATCAACATGTGTGGCGACCTGCCCTCCATAACCTTGCACGGCAGCTGGTGTTAGGGCAGTGACGTTGACGCGACGACGGAAAGCGTGTTTCTTCTTGTCTACCGTGGTCTGGGACATGTCTGCACCAAAGATGGCTTTTGCGACGGTGTAGAAGTCACCTTTGTGAGCATTTGCGTTTACATGGTGTAAGTCGTCGGAGGCTTCAGGTGAGTTGATGGAGATGCGTGATGGCGAGTATCGAACGATCTTGCCTACCGTGTTGTTAGTCTTGCAGATAATGAAATCGAGCTAAGGTCATATTTATCTCACCATATCGGTCATGTTGACGATACAGGTTAAGGTGCCGTCTTCCATCGAGGAGGAAGTAGATGGTGTACCAGTTTGTGAGCGCTCCCAGTAGTGGCCCAGGACGATGCGCCAGAGGGTGTAGTACGAGTCTGTACACGCCGACAATGGAAGACTATAGATGAGATGAGCCTCCTTTCCTTTCAAGGTAGCCTCGGGTTCGGAAGGGAAACTTACACACAGACCAAGACCAAGAGCGAGAATTTGGGAGCTCTGGATTGCGGTAACAGGCCCAGATCTAGTTGTGATCGCAACTAATAGAAGCTTGAGGAATGCGGCGGCGACAACCAGCAGTAGTGTCGCTGCGCCGAGATGAAACGGTCTCTTCATCATGTTGGGTAGCCAGGTTAAAATCGGTCAGACTAGTCAGATTGGCAGTTCTGAAGTCAAGAGTTGTGAGCAACTGTCCTGAGATCAGAAGAGCAACGGATCACGGTTGGTGATCTGCGTTGCTTGCGGAAGAGAACATCCAGGCGTTCAGCATTCTACTACAGCCACTTCAAAAGGCATGTCATTGTCCGTCAGTTACAGCTAGACTAGTACCCTCCTCAGCTCATGATGGAAGGATTCCCATACTCCGTACATCCATGACACAAGGCACGGACCCACGTCATTGTTCGGCAGATGCTTAGAGTCTAGCAATACGTATATGCTGCCCGACGCTGTGTACCGCTAGAAGTTGAACGACAATTCGATCAACTTATGCCGTAGCGTTACGGACCAGCATGGGCGCTTGGCGCGCCTCGCTCTGTTTTGCGTCAACTTTACGTTTACGAGTGTGAAGGACAAGGTTGATCGCTCCCCTCGGTGTTGAATGCGACGAACCCGAAGTCTTTCAATGATACGTCATCCAAATCGAAGCCACCGATTCAACTGACCCGATTCTCCGTCCCCTTTCTGGAGTATAGGATCTAAAAGACCATTTATGTATGACTAGGAGTTTGGGGGCCTTTTCCGACCCGAAAATCTCACCCCCCCCCTTCGAACTAGGCTTGTTACCAGGGACGGGACGGCTTACACTCAGCCGAGGCAACGACAATTGACGACCCTGGACCCTGATTCCAACGATTGATTCAAATCCCCACAACAAATCCGTTTTATTGCAGTAGCGTTGGCGACTGAGCGTCACTATCTCTCCTCATCGACCAGACAGAGTCCTAGCACAGCCTTTCGTGCGATCGCCATTATGGGTACTCCGCCATCCAACGGAGTGCCCACGACCCAGCGTCTCGGACACTCTCGTGACGTTCCCTTCTAGGACATATGCTGGTCCTCTATCTATAACGGCCCTCGCTGGCGTGTTCATTGCGTCAGACCAAGGGGGGCGTTTCCACCTCTCTGGTAAAAGTGATCTTCGTGAGACTCTCTCTCTGTGTTGATGATCTGCAAGTCCGGTGTCTCGGTCGATGCGATGGGCCAAAGACCAGGAGATGTCCGAGGGCTAGGCCTTTGCCGCCGGGTTTGTATGCCGGGGCCTGGAAAGAAGTTTGGGGAGTAAAATATTAATACAAGAACCTTGGAGAGCTGCGCTTCCGGCATTTTGGAAAGGATTTTGTACATGCTTCATGTTTCATAACTTGTTGATCCTCTTAATTCATCCTCCATTGATCTTCCTTATACGCAAAGATGTGGTCTGAAAAGTCAGCTCTCCTTCAAAATGAGCACATTGCACCCAATGATCCTAGTGAGCAATCCCAAAAACCAGAGGTAAGTGTGAATCTCAGTAAAGAGGTTCTACTCCCATGTACATGGTCTCTGAAGTTAATATCACAACAGTCTCGAGGGATCTTGTTCCACATTCGAACACTGTTCCTGTTCACTTATAGCGATTTCAAGACCATGACCATCCCGCAAAGCGTGTTTGCCATTTCTGCACTCCTGGCACCAATCTCAGGGAAATGCGTCAGTACATTTGACGAGCAAGCCACAGCGTTGGCACCATATCTGCTCAAGCGCGTTCCCATCATGGTCGCCTGGCTCTGGTTCACATGTCTCGCCCACAACATCGCCAACCAAAGCCTGCCAGGAGCAAGTATGGAGGACGCCGTCAACAAGCCTTGGAGACCGATCCCAGCAGGCCGAATCTCTGCTGCGAGGGCAAGGTCGTGGCTTCTGATCATCATCACCATGGCGCTAGCCGCATCCTACTTCCTGAACGCCACTTCGCCACTGACGTTGCTCCTCGTCTTTGTCTGGATGTACAATGACCTCGATGGCAGCGGGATCAGCATCTGGATTCGAAATGCTCTGAACATGGGCGGTCTCATGTGTTTCGGCTGGGGTGCCCTCTCGGTGCTCTCCGGAGGCCAGCAGCAACTCCTACCACGAGCACAGGTGTGGCTTCTCCTCACAGGTTTCATTGTCATGACTACTGTTCATGCCCAGGACTTGCCGGATGTGGAAGGCGACCGAGTCAGAGGCCGAAAGACGATGCCCTTGGTGTATGGAGAGCGCATCGCTCGTTGGAGCGTCACCCTCTCTGTCTGCTTCTGGTCTATAGCCGGACCCAGTTTCTGGGTAGGCCCGACCACGATAGCCGGGATGGCGGTCTGCGCCGCTCCGGTCTTGCTCGGAGGTGCATTGGGGTTCCTGGCTATGGCCGAATGGGGACAGTGGTGGGATAAGCGTGTGCTTCAGTTGTGGTGTGCCTGGCTCTTGTCTATTTACGCGTCGCCCTTGATTGCGACATGGGTTGGGCAGTAAGCAGCTGACCTGCCTGATTCGGCCCTATTCCTTTATTTTCTATCTTTGAGTTTTCACATAGCCTCTGGAGTCTTGGTGCCTCATAGCGTTGCATCCTCATTTAGCCATTCATCAATCAACAAGATATCTCTCATAGTTAATAGCCATGCTCCTGCAGCTAAAGTGAATCCACTCCAACACATCAAACTTTGGGTGGAAGCTGGGGTTTCATGGGCTGTGAGCTGCTTTAGGAAAGACATTCTTACGATTGCCGGGAGCAACGCCGCGAGTTCGGAAAGTCGCCACTTGTATTCCTCAAAATCCTTCTGTACTTTACAACCACAAGGTTTGTCATGTATTACATGGTTAACAAAGAATATTACGTGGAATAAAAATCCTAAAAAACGCCGTCTCAATCGCCCATCGCACAAAAGGATGATAACTAGCTACACAGCAATACCCAAGCCCTTGACCAGTTCGGTCTTGACCTTCTCCAGCTCGTCATCCAAGAACTCAGCATCATAATGCGTGGAATTGGCAGACATCTGCAGATGCAGCTTTCCTCGGAAAGTCCACACGTGAATGTACTGATCCTGGCCCAGCATCTCAACTGATAGCCAGAAGCTTCCCACACCAAGACTCTGGCCTCCACCAACGTCGTATTCAGGCTTGATGTACTTCTCCACCAGCCCAAGACTGCTGATAACCGGGGTAGTCCGGGGTGGCATCTCCGGAGGAGGTTCGGCGGTATACAGGCCCATGATCCGCCTGGCGTACGGAGCGGTGTACTTCACCAATCCCATATCTTCGCCCTGGTCATCTTTCATGACATTGGAGTAGTCCTTGCGATAGAGCTCGTTGACGCCGGGAGCCATGTCGGCAAAGCTTTTGTCGGAGACGTTCTCCACCAGCAGCGGCCAGCCAGATAGACGAGTTCCACCGGCGTGACTGGCTGCGTTGTGAGGCTTTGGCAGATACCTTCGAAGATCGACCGGGATCATGACCGAGTAGTGTTTCGCGGCGGGATGTTGTTCGTAGCCGCCAACAACCTTCAGCAACGCGGTCTGCACCATAGCCGAGACGCTGTAGTCGCTTTTCTTGCAAGCCTCGAAGATCTTGTCGCTGGTCTCCTCGTCGATGACAAGTTCGCGCCTGAATGTGTCGCCTGGGATCGCATCCTTGCCGGACTTGAGGGGCAGGCCAATGCCTGGCATTCCTTGCAAGAAGGTTCCGATCATGGCATCGGCGGCGTCCCGCAGGCTCTTGGGAGTGGACTCCTCGTCCATAGGGGAGTCCATCAACTCGTCAATTGTCTGAACGAAGTTGCTCTTATCATTGACATTAGCATCCAGCCCATCTCGGACGAAAGATGCTAAGAAGTCGAGGAAGCACGACCACAGCATGACGACACCCATTCCGTCGAACTGCCAGTGGCATACATTGATGAACAGTTCACTCGTCGCTGGAATCCAGTGGATTGTGCCATATTGCGACGATAGCATGCTTTTTGCAAGCGCGGTAGCGTCCTTGACATCTCCATTGTGAACAAAGAAGGTATCTTCCAGGAACTTCTTGATGTCCAATGGCGGCACGGTGATTTGGCGACCAACGGCCATGGGATCACTGGGGTCTTCAGAAGCTGCGACGGCTGCGATGATGGGTTGTTGTTTTCGTGTCGCGAGCCATGCTTGCTGAAGGTATGGGATGGGATCGGTAATGTTGCTGGGAAAACACAGCTTGACTGCTGAGTTGATGGACCAGTGGTTCTTCTGGAGAGGTGTACCAAGCTCGGCCATGATCAGGAACAGCGACTCGAGCGTGTCCATCTTGCGAGTGTGGCCTCCATCCCCGGTGGAGGACCATTCCAGTCCCGTCTGAGGTACAGAACCCATGGTGTCAAATGCGAGTGAGATGTCGAGTGTATGTTTGAAGATGCGTTAGATTGAGAGATGTTATTTTTGTGTCTGGAAGGACAGCAACGGGTAACGGGAAGTATGAAGGCCGGATGTGCAGAGAGATCATCATAGCCTACAATATATTCAGTTCAGGGTGCAAGCTAAAGTCCGCCCAACAACTCATGTCAGAAAGCCTTTACTACGTCTACGCACCAACGACGCAAGTTGGCATCAAAGGAATCGCATGCCCCACCAGACTTCAAAGAGTTGATGTTGTTAGTCGTACGACTGTAATGATCTCATGCCGCGACTGTTGAAAGAGAACTCAACTGCTAACGAGCAGATCTGATGACGTAGTTGTGTGAGGATGCACATGCCGTTGATCGCGGTCGCTAACGGTTTGAAAGAGGCCTTAGTAAAGACTAGGAACGGGAACTACGTATATGCGCCGTTGATCCATAGCCGATTCTGTGCCTGGCTTGCACTGCGCAACACCACCGTCAAGGCATTAGCGGAAATACGGTCTGTACCTCATTGCAACGGAAATAGGACTCAAAACGCTCAGAACGCACTGTAAAGACTGGTGTGTGGTTCACAGCTGAGCTGCCGTATTGGGGTCCAGGGCAACCGAAGATCCCCGTTCTGCATCGCGAAGGATCGCCTGCATGGCTCTGAACCCCTGCCTATGCCCGATCTTTAACCCCATCGAGGTAATGTATGATGTTACGGTACAATCAGCCAGATCTTGGGACCACAATTATGCCCCTCAGCTGGATAATCCTCCTGCGGCCTCTAGGGGACAGGCGGGAAACCAATCAGGCCTATGTCACGCATAGTCGTGGCCTGCCACCGAAGTCATATTGCAGTGATCTGCGCATTTAGTAGGGATATCCCAGTACGCAGACGGACCGAGGGGCGCATCTGCAGGATCCTCCAGATGCGGAAGGCCAGTGAAACGTAATTTCGGATTTCACCGTCTGTAGACGGTGGCCATCGCATTTTGCCGCCCAGGTGACCGAGATGTTAATGATGTTCACATGTGCCTCTCTTACACTGTAGTCTTCTCAAACACTCCTACGTCGTTCGAAGTTTGTTGGTTAACTAATCTTTCGAACCAACTGCATATTCGCTCTCTTAGTTATGGGCGTCAACAACACGCATCTCAAGGAATAAGTGGCCACAGATCTTACACACTACTACCAACAACTCGCATTCTGATCAACCTTGTCGCTCTCGCTGGGCGAGACACACCAACGCCAAAATGGCTCTTCAACCAACACCAGAGGAGATCGCGGACATGATGGAGCGCGTCGACGAGACGCTCGTGCCAAACATCTTGGCTTGCGAGATCATCTGCCTCATCACCGGCCTCACAGCAACTGGCCTCAGGATATGGGGGCGACGACTTACAACGGCACGCTTGGACCTCAGCGACTGGCTCGCCATGGTCGCTCTGGTAAGTTGAGCTAGTTTCGATGCAGAAACACCCAGTCTGTACTGACTGTTGCTTTTCTAGTTTTGTCTCGTCGGGTACATCAGTTGCGTTTGCTACCTGATTGATGTCAAGTTAGGACGCCATGTCATTCTGCTTACTGACCCGGCCGATGTAAAGGGCTTTGCTCTTGTAAGTTATTTCGGCAGCACCTCTTTGCCTACCTCGAGACTAACTATCGCCTCAGGGAAACGTGGTTGCCACCATCTTCTTCTGCACCGGCATGTCATTCATTAAATTCAGCATCGCGAGGTTCTACTGGAACATCTTCCCCCAGCAGTGGTTCCGCTATGCTCTCATTGGTGTTGCTGCATTCATGACCGGCTGGTTCATCTCAGCCGATCTCGTCAGCATCTTCCAATGTACACCCGTCGCGAGGCTGTGGGATAAAACGAGGGAGGGAACTTGTGTGGACTTTGGTGCCTTCGCTCTCGCAACGGCTGCACTGAATGTCTTCACCGACCTGGTCATTCTCGCTCTGCCCATCCCCTTGATCTTGGGCCTCAAGATGTCGCAGCGGAAGAAGGTCCTTCTTATTCTCACATTCGCTTTGGGTAGCAGGTTAGTTTTGCCACTAAGTCGACGCCTTTGCACTCGGGACTAACCTTCACAGTGCCTGTATCGTCGGAATCGTTCGACTCTTCTACTCGACCCGCACTGGCACTACTGCCGACATTACATGTAAGAACTACACATGCTGATATGATTGATCACGGCTGACAAATCTCAAGGGGACAATGTCCCTTCTGGACTTCTATGTACCGTCGAGCTCACTGTCGCCATCCTCTGTGCTTCGCTACCCACTTACCGCCCACTATACCGCAAGGTCTTCAAGAAGGATCTGAACAGCTCAAATTCAGGCAGCAAGCCCATCAGCAACAGCAAGCGAAGCTATGGCCAAATGGGAGACTACGGCAACAGGACCGGAGTCTCCAGGGACTCGCGGCACTACGATGTCGAGTCTGCTCCCAACGACGAGGTACCCTGGGGCGTTCACGTCACCCATGACGTGCAATTGACCACGTCACAAAGACAGGATTACTGGATGAGGAATATGAGCAGTAGTGACGACGACACGTCACTGCAGAGGGGTCAGCCCATTGACCCTGCGCGACCGTACGGAGTCTGAGATCGGAGTAGAGCGCGTTGATCGCGACTTGGAGCGAGTGTCTCGATAAATTCGACGGCGTTATCAGAGTTTTATTAGCGAATAGCCGTCCATCATTTCATTTTCATATTTATTCCATAGCCTTCTCTAGCTAGGAAAGTTGGTCAAAGATACCTCCAGTTCCTCAGAAACGGTTGAGACAGTGACACATCCTGCCACTGTGCTTGTCACTTGGGCCGCATTCGCACGACGAATGAACAGCGTGATGAGGATCAGAATAAAGGATTACGGGTATCTTGGTCTTTTGTAGTCAATGAGCAGCCCTCCGCCAGCCGCGCCCTGTGCCGGATGCATCATAGACATGGTTTGCCCAGGTCCCTTCACTACCAGGCAGATACCTCATAAATAGGTTGTTGCTGTGCACGGAGGCCGGTTGTAAGACATGCATAGCTCTGTCCACAGAAGACAGCATGGGCAAAGTCATCGCGGCATGGTCTATCGTTGGGCGAAAGGCGTCCGCTGGAGAGCCGGAACACAAGGTAGCAGGAGAAGAAAGGAAACCATTCTCTCGATCTTTAGGAGAATGGCCTTGGCCTTTCGCCTCAGTGTGTAGCACAACAAGGAGAAGAAGAGGAGAAACGATGTCGCGGTGAGAGGCGTGGGTAGGTGGGTGCATATCTGCTGTCACTTGAGGCGAGGGTACTGCAGGACACTCTTAACGGGCCCTTGTATTGCCTTCTCTCTTCTGGCCAAGGTCTTAGTATTGATTGTGACAAGGGCCATGCATTGTTTCATAGATAGCCTCCTGCCGAAAGCACAGTGTCGTCGACACTGTGCACATGGCAACAGATAATAGAAGGGACATGTGTAGTGCGCATCTTAACAGGGTAGGTAGGTAGATAAAATATGCAGAATTTAGAAACAGTTGTGGCCGTACAGATCTTCGAAACCTGAGTGCGAGACACATTCACTATTTGACTGTGAGTGAAGGGGAGAGATGAAAAGAACGCCCGGGATTTATGGGAGTTATTGGTTGCGCACTGTATGTTGGTTGAATGCTGTGTTCACCATGTTCTGGATAAGCGCCCAGTCATGCATGAACCATGCAAGCATCCCCGTAACCACAACCAACGGTGAACAGGGGTCGAGGAGCTACATTCCGAGGGACGCATGCCGACCGTCGAAGCCAAAGCTTGTGTCCAGCTTCATCGATTCGTAGCGATTTCATCTTCAGACAGCGTCGCCGAAAGCGACGCTCCATCATGTTGACTTCACCTAGAGGCCGGCGCCTCATACCCTTGATCGCGGTCTCAGTTCTGGCCTTGCTCTGGTTCTGGACACTCCGGCAAGACGAGATACGCCCTTACTACAAGACTCCCCCAGTTGCACCTCCGCCAAAAGCCCTGTATGAAGATTATTTCTGGCGAAAACTACCAACCAACTATCCAGTGCGATCATTCGTACCATTGCCGACAGAAGCGCCAAAGACCTTACCCAGGATCCAGGCCCAATTCCCGGCTGAGTCAGAGACATCGCGAAAGCAACGAGAGGAGCGTCAGAGAAAAGTCAAAGAGACATTTCTCAAGAGCTGGAATGCGTACAAGAAACAAGCATGGCTGCAGGACGAGCTCAAGCCCGTCACTGGTGGCAATCGTAACCCATTTGGAGGTTGGGCTGCCTCGTTGGTTGATGCACTCGACACGCTCTGGATTATGGATCTGAAGGAGGAATTCGCCGAAGCAGTGGAGGCCGTCAGCCAAATCAACTTCACGAAGACGGGTCTCAAAGAGATCAATGTCTTTGAAACGACTATTCGATACCTTGGCGGCTTTCTTTCTGCATATGACCTGAGCCAGGATGATCGCTTGTTGCAAAAGGCCATCGAGGTCGGAGACATGATCTACAAATCATTTGATACACCGAATCGCATGCCAATCATGAGATGGAACATTCAAGCAGCGCGAGAAGGGGAGAAGCAGGGCGCTGGCTCCGGAACCTTGATCGCGGAGATCGGCAGCCTCTGCATGGAGCTCACACGGCTCTCTCAGATTACGGGGGATGCCAAATGGTTTGACGCGTCGCATCGCATAACGGAAGAGCTGGCCAAGCAGCAAGACTCGACTGAGTTGCCGGGTCTCTGGCCGCTGGTTGTCGATGCCGAAGGGAAGGTGTTCAACCAAGGTTCTACTTTCACGCTTGGGGCCATGGCAGACTCCTTATATGAGTATTTGCCCAAGATGGTAGCCCTGACAGGTGGTTTGCTGCCAGTCTACCAGACCATGTACGAGAAAGCGATGAATGTGGCACCAAAGCACCTTTTCTACAAGCCTATGAAACCATCGAAAGAAGACATCCTGGTCTCGTCCGCCTTTCACACCAAAGACGGCAGTGCCGTACGAGGTTCACTCGAGTCCCAAGGACAACATCTCGTTTGCTTCCTCGGCGGGATGCTGGCTATTGGTAGTAGACTCTTCGAACGCCCACAGGACTTTGAACTCGCCGAGAAACTTACCAATGGATGTGTGTACGCCTATCAAGCATTTCCTTCCAAGGTCATGCCCGAGACCTGGCACATGGTGCCTTGCTCGACCGACGACTGCCCTTGGGATGAAGCTGCCTGGAGAAAACAGGTTGCCGCCGCCAACTCCATGTCCTCGACGTCTTCCGCCCAAGACATCCGATGACTGTGCGCAAGCCTGCAAGGCGAGGGCAGACTGCAAAGCCAGCGACTGGTACTACACGACCAAAGTTTGCAACCTGTATAAGGAAGCGGGGGTTGGTGATACGCTCCCTGGTGGTATTTTCATGAGGAGGGTCACGCCTCCGCCAGCTCCTGGCCCCGGTGACGACGCCGATGAGCTCGCAGAGTGCAAGAAGAGCCTCTCAGGCTGCCAGGCTGAGAAAGACGACCTTCTTGACGACCTTGCCGCCTGCAAGAAGGCCCTGTCATCTTGCCAAACTGAGAAGGACGACCTGGCAGACGACCTTGCCGACTGCCGTTCTGGTCGAGAAGCGGACAAGAAAACCTGCGACAACAAGATCAAGGACCTCGAGGGCAAGCTCGAGACTTGCAAAAAGTCATCAAAGTGCGAGGAAGACCCCGTCTGGCAAAGACGTAAGGATGCTATCAAAGTGTGCGGTTACGGCGGCCGACAGAAGATTGTGGCCGGATCGTCCACTTACACGTCGCACTGCAACCGCAGGGTCGGTCCGTCCAAGTTCTACAGGCAGGCAGCGCTTTCTGTGGATGAGTGCCTGGCACAGTGCTCCAAGGATACTAGGTGCAAGGGAGTTCACTATGTTGTGATGAACGACTCGCACTGCAAGTTCCTCGAGGCGGCCGGGACCACGGCGCTTCCTGTCGAGGGCGAAGGTGACTGCCCATCTGGCTTCATGATTGGTTTTGCGCCTACCATTCGCAAGTAGAGCTATCTGAGGAAGAATTGGAAACTTGACCATTGTCTTGGTAAGGTGGAAAGTAAGCGGGAAAGAAGCACGTTTGGGGTGACAAGCAGTCGCGTTGGAGGCATTCCATATCTCTAGGTTCAGCAAAGGGCATGGCCAAGCAGGTTCAAAGCTTACCAGCAATCAAAGATGTGTAATAGTGCGAAACTACATCGTGAAATTGGCCTTTAATAGTTCTATGGGGTCAACCTGTCTCCGCTATGTGAGAGGATACTAACACTCGTCATTCTTAAGTTCCATGTCGACAGGACAACATGGTCGTACCTGTATGGTTTAAACAGTCCAGCGTACCTCCTCATTCCCTCCCATCTCAGACGGCTGTAGGCATGATCTTTAACAAAAACGACCAGAGAAACTTGATTGGCCACTTTTGCGCGCGTGTTCAAAAGAAACTTGGCAATTGCCAAGGGTCAGATGTCGCAGCTGTTTCTCACTTTTAGACACCACTGCAACCCCAGACCCCTGCATCTTCCAACGCACTCGTGAGGGATAATCCTTCCCTGGCGAGATCTTGAATGTTAGTTTCTTATCTCAGCCGCACAGCTGGACTGAACAAACGCATCTAAATGGTGATAGTGTCGCATGCCCGATATGGTTCAGTAATGTGAGAATATGATGGGTCGGTGAACAAGGTAAAGACACCAGAAGCTTGCTTCTTTAGCACCACAACATTGAGAGGTCGAAGCTGCTAAGAACACGCATACCTCTTGTTGTGGAGTGCGCAGCTAAGGGTTAACAAACTAACACTCAGCATCCTGTGGCATTGGACGTGCTGCGAAATGAACAGCATTTGGTCGCCATGCATCCGTGGCCTTAGATCGCAGACACTGCGTTGTCCCTTCTATACCTCAGACCTATTGCGAGATTATACTACGCTTTAAACTCGGAGTTTGCAACATCTTTCCACGCTGCCTTTGACATGCTGTCAATAAATGAGTTTTCGAGCTTTGACTCGCTCACTGCACCCATCCTCCTCATCTGTGTTACATCTGGCTGGACTGTCTTCAAGTTCCTGCAGGCGCTCTACAATATCTCGCCTCTTCATCCTCTCAGCAACGTTCCAGGGCCCAAGCTTGCCGCTGCGACGTACTGGCCAGAGTTCTACCATGACGTGATCCTCTTTGGCCGGTACACCCGCGAGATTGAGCGCATGCATATGAGATATGGTACATTCCATTCTTCGATCGCATCCACGTCTTGAAGACAAGCAGCAGGAAAAATGTTGACATCCCTAGGGCCCATCGTCCGCATCAACCCCAATGAGACGCATTGCAACGACGCCAACTTCGTTGCTGAGATCTACGCCACGGGCGGGCGCAAACGTGACAAGCCAATCCATCAGATCAATGGCTCTGCGGTCGGCACAAAGAACAATCTGGGTACTGTAGACCACGACCTCCACCGTCTGCGTCGCGCTCCTGTCGCTCGCTTCTTTTCCAGAGCCATGATCACTCGTCTAGAGGAGCACATTCACGTGCTGACCCAGAAACTCTGTGACAAACTCCTGACGGAAAGAGACACTCCAGTAAAGCCTTTCGATGTGGGCATGGCGTATAGTTGCTTCACTGCGGATGCGATATCGGAGTATTGCTTCGGAGAGCCGTTTGGCCATTTGGCCAGGGAGGGAACGTGGACGCCGAACTTCCGCGAAGCGACATTGGCGATCCTCAAGCCGGTGTTCCTGTTTCGATTCTTTCCCTTCTTGATTCATCTCGCGCCTCTAGGCAGGTATCTGGTAGATTACCTGCCTGCTGATGAGGCATTGCTGGTCAGGACTATCCAGATCGATTTACCTGCGAGAGTCTGGCAGACCAAGGCGGACCTTGACGCGGGTAAGCGATATGAGCGACCTACAGTGTTTGGCGACTTGCTTCAATCCGAACTGGAGGGTCCGGAGAAGGATCCCGCGCGACTGGCAGATGAGGCTGTTGCGATCCTGGGAGGTGGCACTGAGACGACTACCTGGGCATTGACAGTGATGACCTTCCATCTGCTGTCCAAGCCAGAGATGCTGGCAAAACTGGAATCTGAGCTACGCACAGTTGTCAGGAACGCAGAACATCTTCCTCCATGGACCACTCTGGAGAAGCTTTCGTACCTCACCGGCGTGATTCAAGAGGGCCTTCGCTTATCTTACGGTCTGTCCAGCCGCACTGCCCGGGTGCCAACACAGGAAGATCTGATCTACCGTGGCGAGTTTGAGAAGAAACCGTTTGAGATGAAGCTCGCTCGGGGATATGCAATTGGCATGTCGGCTGCGATAGCGCATCATGATGAGAGGTTCTTCCCTGACTCGCACTCCTTCATACCGGAGAGGTGGATTGATGAGAAGAGCGAAATTGATCGCACACCAGAAAAGGGCATGTTGGCATTCTCAAAGGGAACGAGAGGGTGTCCGGGGAAAAAGTGAGTCAACCGCCACCACTTCGCCTTGCAAACCGAGGCTCGAAGATGTTCGTGCTAACAACGATATGCCAGTCTGGCTCTGTGTGAGCTATACGTCGCACTAACGGCACTGACGTTGCGAGTACTACCGCACATGAGGCTTCATGAGACGACAACAAAGGACGTGGAGTATGATCATGACATGTTTGTGCCAATTCCCGAACCAGGGACGAAGGGCGTCCGAGTGACGATGCAATGATCGAATTGAATGACAAGTATGGACATCATCGCTCCGATGAAAAGTACTGAAACATGGTCCGCCGCTGGTTACTTTCCTTCAAGTACCCTATGCTGAGTGTCAAGGAGTTGCAAGCCGACAGGTGGTTGTGAATGCTATTGCTCTCGGTTATCGTCATTCAATGGTAGACCCAGTGGCTCATGTTCGGAAACCGTGTACCAGCCCAGAATCGAAATGAGCTGAACGGGTATGAAAAGAAATTCCACCCTGTACTTGGCTCTGAGAATTGCTGTGACATTGTCAGTACATGGCATGCGACGGCAAGGAAGTCATCACACCTACGTTGGAGCAGCCACTTGCCAATACCGTCTTCTTCAAGGCACTCTGTATCTCAGTGCACCATTCAAGCTCAGCCGTTCTTTTGACTTCGACCGAGCGAGAGCTCCGTTGTAACACGGGCCGAATAATCTTGACGACCATGTTGGCGACACTGATTCCGCGTTGGTCAGCTCTGTCTCTCAGCGATTGCAATTGTCTCTTACCACTCCATCGCAAAGAGCACCGAGGTGTGACCATTTCCAGAGTTCGGGCCCAACAAGTAAAAGTAGTTCGGGAAGTCATTCAGAGACACGGTCCTGTAGGCCTCTATGCCGCCGATGTCATCCCAATGCTGTTTGAGAGACACGCCGTTGCGACCAATGACTTTCTCGCCTTGCCACTGGGTGAACTCGAATCCTGTGGCTAAGATCTAGATTCATCTTAGACAAACGCAGTTGATCGAGAGTGGACGCCGAATCTCACCATAAAGTCGACGTCGTATCGAGTGCCTGATGCAGTCATAACATGGCCCGGGCCTGAGGAAACTATAGTGTCCTGGATGAGTTCCACGTTGTTTCGGTGAAGGCTTCTGAGGTATCCTGCATCCAGTATTCGACGCTACGCATTGTCAACATGGTTCCGCTCTCTTTCGGCAGATAACATACTCTGCATCCGAAAGCATAATCTGGGCTCAGCATGGAAAGATAGCTTGCTGTTGCGCATTAGCCCTTATCTTCCGTCGCGTTTGTATACTTCCAGATGCTCTCACCAGGCGCACTCTTCAGCACGTATTCTTGACTCCTTTTCAATGACTCGTCTCTCATTCTCTGGCCGCTACTGTCTTCGTAGAATTGGATAATGGCTGAGTCGAGCACCCAGAAGACGATCCATCGGGCGAGCATGAAAAGGAATGGCACCCAAGCCATCACCTTCTGTGATAGGCGTCCTATCTTTGCGTTTGAAAGCGGCATCGGGAGGTAGTGCTGAGGGCGCTGACAGGTTTCGTCAGCAGAATTCGGGCGACGACGCTTCTTCACTTACTCTTGTGAATTGGGTGACTGATCTCGCGTCGCTGGCTATTGCAGGCACCACCTGTGATGCTGAGCCTGATGAAGCTTATCAGTTATCTACATCTTCGAAGATGTCTGAGAGACACTGACATCCGTTGCCGATTACGCCCACTCTGAGTCCTTTCAAGTCAAATCGCTTGTCCCACTGGGCAGTGTGTACCATAGGGCCCTTGAAGTTGTCGAGACCCGGCATGTGAGGGAACTTGGGATTACTGTATGCCCCAACTGCGGAGATCAACACCTTCGTTTCGCGCACAGTCTCCATGCCCGACTTGACATCCCTCAATGAAACGTGCCAGACGTGCCTCTCTTCATCCCACTTTGCGCCAGTCCATATTTGCCCGAATTTGATATGCTTCTCGACGCTGAATGCTCGAGCTACTCGCTGGATGTAACTCAAGATCTCGGACTGTGGCGGGAAGACCTTTGAGAAGTTGAAGTTGGGAAACCACGACAAAGAGTATAGGGCGCCTGGTATGTCAACACCACATCCTGGATCTGAGACGATGTTAGCTGAGAACGGTTTGCAAGACCTCGGAAGGACAGACACTGGTTTGCCGCCCATGCGCCACCAAGCTCCTGTGCCCTCTCGTAAATCACGTAGTCGTGCACTCCAAGCTGGCGCTGTAATTGGCAAGCCATGTTGATACCGGAGATGCCTGCGCCAATGATGACCACATCGCTGTAGCTTGTCGGGATATTCTTGCTCATGATGGGCCGTCGACTATCCTCATAGCTTTCAAGGATGCGTAAATTCGTGAACAGCGGTCCAGCCATTCGGGTTCCCAGGGTCCGTAGGGTTATTACATATGTACGCGGGAGATCACCCTCCACTAGCTTCCGTCCCATCGCCACGTCGTCGTTCCTGGATCCTCTGTAGACTAGAGACGAGCAACAGGTCGCCGCCTGCATGCCCAGGCGACACTAGAGTCGAACACCCCCCACAACGCCACTGTTCGTGATCCCCTCTTGGAAGCTCGAAGGAATCCCGGAGTTATTATCCGGGTACTTGTGTGGCACACGCTGCACAGCCAGTCGGGGCCGAGCCATCACATCACGTACCATCGCGCGGGCAACCCACAGGGGGCCCCGGTTTAAGAGTCGCCGACCTCAAACTCTAGTCAGGCCTCAAGCCAATAGGCTCAAGTGTTGTCCAATCCCCTGTGCCGATCAGGACAAGTCATTGCAGGTTGGACATGATGGTCATCCTGAGTCGGGAAACCAGGCCGAGTGCGGTCCGTGGGCAAGGCCTAGTCTGAGTATATTCACTCATAGTGCCTGACGCTAGTCTGCGAACTATGCGGGAGAGGCTATCAGCACTCGGTGTCATATGCTTCGGTCCCGAGGATGGCAGCTGCAGAAGCAACGTGATGAATACTATCAAGTCTCTACAGTTGCTCGTAGAGCCATTACCTGCAACCCGCACTTAGGGGTTAAAGGGTTACAGCACTCTTCTGCGATTTTGCCATCCTCACCAAGTCTGTGGCGACCCTCTGGGCATGCCCACTTTCACATGGCTGCATGATGATGAACCATCCATCCATCCCGTGTTGATGCGCTAGACCCATTATATAGCATTGCCCAGATGACGAGCGTGAGTCGAAGGATTTCACATCAAGACCCCTCCTTCCACTAGTCCTATCACAAGAGTCTCCCATACATCTCTGCCTCTTTTGGGCTTTGCAGGCGCACTGAGGCCATTAGGTGGTCATCGGATTGAGACTCATCCCACACTCGCGATGGAGACACATACCCTGATTGTTCTGGCGTCGCTGTCTTCTATCTCGCGGTTTCTTTGGGAAAGACTGCCTGTTATTGCTGTAGCAGATATAGCAGTGGTCCTTCTTTTCAGCAACTGGAAACCACATTGGCTCCTGTCATGGATCCTCGTCTCGATTTCGTTTCTCATTATCGCATATTTCGACACGTTCTTGGAATATCGCGATATCTCCAACAACCTTCGCGAAGAACAAGCCCTGGAAGATAAGCTCAACTCCAAGTCAGTAAATATCCAGATCATAGAGTCAAACATGTATTGACGATGGATAGGATCCCATTGGACGAAGCGGCGCCCCTCAGCTCCAACAACTTGCATGGCAAGCTGCGCATGTTCCCATGCACTCTCAGGCACATCCGGAGACGAGCTTTCAAGGATGACTTTGCACATTCATATTTGTACATTGGTGTTCCAGTCGGATTGAGCGCTTGCTACAGTCCGCTGATCTCTGTTGATCACCCTTCGTGGAATGCTGTCATGAGCATCAGAGCCCACGACCAGCTCATCAGAGGCGGCGTTCATCTCAGTCTCAAGCAAAAGCTTCTAGAGTTTCTCGCAGACCTGGTATGTTGACTTCCTCTTATCCGATTGTCGACTCGTATTGATGCACCCACAGGAGGAGGACCCGTCGCAGTGGGCATCCGCCTACTTCGTAACATCGCCCTGCGTGCTGGGCATGCACAACAACCCTCTTGCATATGTCTACCTGTATAATGCCCAGAAAGAGCTTGATGCCGTTATCCTGCAGCTGGATACATCCTATGGCGAGCGACGGCTATGGATTCGACGGAATGAACAGGAACCCGATCGACAGAAAGGCCCGTTCTGTTTCCGAGCAAAGTACGACAAAGACCTGCAAGTCTCGCCATTCATGCCTTTTGACGGCACAAGCTTCGTTTTCGACTCAAATGATCCGTGTGCCAGCAAGGATCCGTCCGTTCACCTAGTCGTCACCATGAGTCAAGGCACAACGCCGTTCATGGTGACGAGTGTAACACCCAATGGGACGCCACTAGACGTACAAGCATCAGGCCTCTGGGATCGTCTGCGCTTTATATGGCACTGGGCATGGCTATGCACTCCGACCGCGGTTGTTTGGCGCATTCTCTCCATGGCCGCCAGTATCTTCGTGTACAACCGCAAGTCGATCGTGCTGAATGAGAGACCGGAGCCTATCAAGACAGCCACACCGAAGCATGCGCGAACCATAGAGAAGTGAGTTCGCACTGCCTCAGGCCTGGGAGTGGATACTGACATGTCAAGAACTCTCGAGAGATACTTCGTGCAGATACTCCAAGCGGCTGTCGACAAGCAGACCAAGATCGCAACAGTCAAGTATGTGACACCTGGGGAGCATTGTCCCAGGACCAGGATCATCAGCTCGAAGAAATATTCTGGATCTACCGAAAAGGCTGAATTATCTGAAGTCACCTTCACCGTCACTACGCCACCCTTCTACTCCCGCTTCTTCCATTACGACTCTCCCCACAGCGCTTTGGTGGGGGAGCTCCTGAACGATGAGAGGACAAGGAGCTCATGGTCTTCACATCCTGAGGAGTTCGCCGCTCTTTTCGATGGCTTCACTAGCGACGTGAGCCCTCCAACATGGCGCTGGCGACTCGTAACATCTCTTCGATGTCCACCCAACCCAACGACTCACCCGAAAGACCCGCCATGGGAAGCATTTGAGGGACTGTCAGCCAACGACTGCTGGGTTCTGCGTAACTGCAAACCACGAGACGCGGAGGAGTACCGGCGAGCTCTGCTAAGAACTTACCTGAGCGAAGGATTTGGTGGTGTTGCCATTGGGCCGGTCACAGTCTACACCGAGATCTTTGGCCTGAGCCGCGATGGAGTGCTGAGAATTTACGAGGCTTGGCTTAAGGCTTTTATGATCATGATGGCGGCTTACACTACACGGCAATCGACATCGCCACGGCTGGAGATGGGTTTGCTCTCGGCGATTGGCGTTAACTTGTGGGCGTGCTTCAAGGCCCTTCTCTGATCTGCACCATCCGGCGTTTCCGAAGGTCGCTTCATCATCGGAGAGGCACCCGGTGACTTAACATAAGCTTTTCCAGACTGAGGGCGAAATATGTCTTGGATGTGTCCATTTGACAAACCTATGAGCAGTCAAATGTCTGTCCATCCTCCAAAGGCTTGCGTTCGTCATTGTCGTTGCAGTTTGTTGCTTCTCACTTTGGGTTACGACATTGACGGGCACATTATATAGACTATCTTATTGCGAGCACTCAAGTAGACCATTGCGGTCCACTGTTCGCTCAGATGCAGGTCTGGACGTCTTCGAAACAGATTTCGCGCCGTGCTGTTGGTAGTAATGGCAATGCGACCCTGTCACATGTTCTATGATCCATTCCGTCATCTTGAGCTCCCATGATGGTCTTTTCTTCTTGCTCTATTCTATCTTGGTCGCTTGACTATCTCGATCGTCTTCAGGACAAATGCTCAAGGGCACAAAGACTGCAACAGAGCCCTTCGCGAACATACAAACAGCGCTACAACAGTCATTGATCATCATCTAACGAAAAATTGGGAGAAGAATGGAAACACGCTCAATACCTTGGATCAACGCTCAAAAGAAATCGCTGAGCGTGCGACAATGTCAAGTCAAGCGAGCCACTTTGTGAGGCCTCACAAAATTAGGCTGAAGGATGACAGTCTTGAGAAGGGAATCGAATCGACTTCCTCAAATGCGAAGAGGCTCGAGGAAACTCAAGAAGAAGTTGACGGGAAGGAATGCGAAGATACACCTGAGGAGTGGGAGAGCAGTCAAGCGTTCGACGGCCAAGTCGAGTATTTTGTTAAGCTTCCCAATGGAACCGACTTCAACCTTGGTCACGAGCCCTGGGAAGGCGACAGTCTCAGAGCTTCAAGCCAAAATGCGATGACTGGGAAAGCCGATTCTGGGTAACGACAAGATTGATGAGCTTCGCGAGAATGAGTGGGTGAAGGGGAAGGAATACAAATAACCAAGGCTACTAAAATGCATTTTGTCTCACAGTTGGATGTATTGTATTGTTAAGTAAGGTATATAAATAGTATATGAATAGAATAAAAATTTTATAAAAAGGGGTTAAAAAAGATACAGTATTAAAACTATTAAGGATGACAGTATCCTGTAGAAATCCACCTATCTCCAGTCAGAGCATTGTTGCGAACGGTAGTGTCAACATTACAGTACATATTGCGCTTTCTTATTCACGGTGAGGAGCCACTTTCTATCAGATACAAGCTCAAACGACTTATTCAAGTATTTAGTGCGTCTCATTTTAACATTGGTATGGTTCTCGAGTATTTTATCAACACTTCTTAGCTATCGAAGTTGCGATACGGACACTGAACGGACTCGTTCTTATCCTGCAGGCATAATTGGCGAACCTCGCTTGTGCCAACCGCGCCATAATTGGTCAAATCCGGACTAACGCCTATCGTGTCGTACTTCTTCAACAACTGCCGGACTTTGCTTTGTGCAGCCTCTCGCTTCTCTGGCGTGCCCAGCAGGTTATCCAAAACCCATTTGGGCTGGAGCGCAATGACCGGCACACTCATGTGTCTGCTCCAGCGTTCTTGGTGCGACGGCGTTAGCATCACCGGGAAGACCGGTTCCCCGTTGAAACAGAATGTCCACTTCGCATCCTCTGTGTCCTGCGGTATCTCATCTGGCCAGGCTTTCGGGTCGCAGATACGCAGCCCCCGGAGCATGGCCCAGAAGGTACTATTGTGCTCTTCGACGCTTCGCTGGGTTTCGGAGGGAGCTCCGATGATGACGAGGGAGGTGTTCGGTCCCAGCGAAGTTGAGATACGCAGATATTCAGCCAGAGCTATGCCTACTTTGCGCACGTTACGGGGTTCTGATGGGTCGTCGGAGTCGAGGAACACATAGCGATGATCGCCTGCTCGGTAGCCCATGGTCGCGTATATGCATGGAAAGGTTTTCGTGCCGCCGCCTTTGCCGCATATTGTGTCCCTGAAATCTTGATAGGCAAGACCTTGCCATGAATCTTGGTCGAATCGATCTTCAACTTTGCTCCTGCTGATTGTCAGTGGTGTAAGTAGAACAAGCTAATGCGACCGACCTCGTTAGCAGCTCAGAATGTGAGCATTGGCTGGTTCCTTCCACATTGCTGTCGTTTGAGGACAAGGCAGCGAGCTTGAGGTCATCAGTGACCAGTCTGAATCTCTTGATAAGAGCATTGACAAGCCTCCGACATTGTACTGGTTTCGCTACCGCGGCGAAGGCAAGTATGAAGACAACAGCATTTATGGCGAGCTGCATCGTGGTGGGAGACAGCGACTGTATGGACTCTGGAATAGCTTGTTCAAAGACAGGAGCGTCGACAACCCAAAGTCAACTGCGACAACACATATAACCAGTGCCGTAGTAGTTGCGTGAATAAGTATACTGGGTCAGCCAGGATCAGTCGAGCGTCATTGACATGGAGGGACTGGCCCGATATGGTCAGAAGCTACTAAGTTTGAAACGAGGAACCTGACATCTACGCAAAAGCCGCTACATGTCATTCCCCGGAGCGTCATGGCTCTCTCAAACTATTGGGTGCTTCTCAACAAGAACCAATAGAACGACTGCGACGCATGAAGGCGGCGACACTTCATGACGACCTCGCCAGGCTGTATGCACCCCGGCCGGGCCTTATGCTCCGACAGCTCCGACAGGCGATCCAACTCGCTGTCAAACATACCGGGTTCGTGCAGAGTAGATCGATCAGTGTTTAATTCCCGATCTTAGCGCTGGGGGAATGTCTCCGCGTTCGGCATCGAGGACAAAAGTGGCTAATCTGGGGAACGATGGTTGCGATGGTTGCGTCGGGCCGTTCAAGGACAAGCCAGCGAGGACTGGGGGTCATGACGCGCATCCTCGCATCATCGGCAATAAACTGTTCCCATTACTGTCGAAGCCATAATCACGCCTGCTCTTTGAGATCCGGAGGAGACTGAAGTTCCGCCACCAGACATATTTGATCGTCTCGTATCTATACTGCGCAAGTGCGAGACGTTGTAAGGTGTTGTCTAGACTCTTGGACCGGGATTACACTGCAGCATCTCCCCGACTCTTCTTTCCTGGCCAATTCGCATTCTACACACAAACTCATAAGTGACTCTTTTCGGCTGCCAAAACTACTGCAACATCGCAATCCAATATGGAGGACACAAGACAACTATCAGAGGGTGTAGTCGAGCTTGCCCCACGAACAGGAACTTCGTTCTTCGTCAGCAAAGGTCAACGCCTGACCGTCGTTGACCCCAAAGGCACTCAGGTCTCTGACCTCGTGGCTTTCAATCGTCACGATACTGACGAGGCTATCTCCAATGGACGCACATTCGACTATGCCGATACGATATACCTCACAACCGGCCACCCGCTGTACTCCAACCGCAGCAACGTCATGCTCAGGATCGTCGAGGACACTTGTGGACGCCACGACTTCCTGCTCACCCCGTGCTCCAAAGACACTTTTCGCATCATATACGGACACGAGGAGCCACATCACGGCTGTTTCGGCAATCTCTCCCTGGCGCTAAGCAGACATGGTATCGCGCCCGATCGCATCCCTTGCGCGTTCAACTGTTTCATGAACGTCCCTGTGGACGGCGCGACGGGACGATTCACTGTGGAGCCGCCGATCAGCAAGGCTGGCGATCACATCGACTTCGTCGCGGAGATGGACCTGGTTGTTGCGATTACTGCCTGTTCAGCTGGCAAGTCAAATGGTGGCAGCTACAAGCCAATCCAATACACGGTTGTCTGAGAAGCCAATGCAAGTTGTGCAATCTTCCTCAAGCTTCCTGTGGATTCACAAGGGGAAGGTTATTATTGCACCTGTGCTGAGCGCCTTATACGCGGAAGGGATCGCGTTCTTGTTGATAGAGTTCACAGCGCGTCATTGATATCGATGGATGTTTTAGTCGAGGCTACATGTGCACTGGCAGGAATGCGGAGGGTTTCATTCAGCGCACATTCGATCGATCGCTAATCCGGTTGTAATCTTCGGTCCTCACAGATTCCGATACCGATGATGGCGATACCCTTTAGGTCGATCGATACCATTGCGCAAGTGTCGAGATGCGACCATACCTAGACCGTCCCTGAGCGACTTCCGTGAGGCTTTCTAATGTTCATGCAGGGCATACTGTGACTACAGTTACTTTTTTGGCCAAAATTACATCTGAGAGTGTGTGGTCAATAACTGCAGCTTCTTTGCCTCACTCTATTGCCACACTCAAAGAGTAATGGCTCACTCTCCAGCATCTACACCGACATCATCGGAAAGCTCGAGCACAAGCACGAAGAAAAGAACACTTCAAAATGCTGTACACGGAAAAGGAGTTCACTTCGACAGCGACAATCGCATTTGCTGGGACGAAGATGCCGAGCAACACCCCCGGAACTGGAAATTTGGAACGAAAACATACACTGCCGCCCTAATATGCTGGTTGGAGATGTACATGACAGCCATCAGCTCTTCTGGGGTAAGCTTGATCACCCCTCTGGATATCGACAGTCATTGCTCACAATGTTCCAGACAGCAACAGCTGACTCGGCACGAGAAGAGTATGGTGTGAGCAGGACACTGGCCTACTTTGCCTTTGTCACCATGTAAGGTCCGAGAATGATCGAAGTATCAATATGTTTGCTGATATTGAAGGACAGATACTTGCTGGGCCAGACGATAGGTGGTATATTCTGCTCGCCCATCTCAGAGGTCTTCGGACGACGGACCATATATATCCTCGCGGCAACACTCTTCTGCGTTACCTCGGTGATTGTGGCGGCAGTGCCGTCAATGATAGCCGTGTATTTTGGTCGCTTCTTCCAGGGGGTAGCAGCGGCGATTCCTGCGACCGTCGCATTCGGCAACTTTGACGACATGTACAATGCGGAGCATAGGATCTGGGTGGTTTACCTTTATACCATCCTCGGTATGCTGGGACTGGCGCTGGGGCCGATTTACTCGACGTACATCACTGCGAGCGTAGGATGGTGATTTAACAACCAATCGAGTTGCTTGCTATGGGCATTAAGCTGACAATGAAGTAGGCGCTGGGTGTACTACATCTCAACTATCGTCATGGGCGTTACCGCTGTCGGCTGTCTCTTCATGAGAGAGTCAAACGCCAACCAATTGCTGGACAAGATTACAAAAGACATTCGCGAAGAGACTGGGATTGACGATGTGAAGCCTGGTCATGCCGAGGGAGGAAAGCTCACAGCGGCTGCTTTCGCACAAAATGCCCTCTTCCGTCCCCTAACGTTTCTCGTCACGGACCCTCTCGTCCTCTTCTGCGCCATCCTGTGCGCTATTGCATTTGGTCTCATCTACGGATTGACAGAGTCGCTGACAATCGTCTACACTGCGCCGCCGTTCAATTTCTCGCAGACCAGCTCGAGCCTGGCATTCGTCGCCATCGCGATTGGCGAGGTACTTAATGTCCTGCCCCGTTTCTACGATGCCTACGTATACAAGAAGTACAGGAAACAGCACCGGAGAATTCTTCCTGAGAGCAAGATCACATCGTTTGCCATCGCCGCTCCAGCGCTTGCCATCGGTCTGTGGCTCTTCGCTTGGTCGATCCCACCGCGCGTCACCTCCGTCCCCTGGCCCGTCAGCATGATCGGCTTGGTCATCATCGGATTTAGTCTCAACGACTTCAGCTACGTATTGTTCGGGTACGCTACCGACAGCTACGGCAGGTACGCTGCCAGCGCCGTCAGTGCCATCAGCTTGACGCGCACGCTGACTGCCGCTGTCTTCCCGCTCTTTACTCACCAGATGTACACGGGGTTGGGGAGTAATGTTGCAACGAGCATCTTGGCGGCTGTCGCAAGTCTTTTCGCTTTCACGCCATTTCTGTTTCTGAGGTATGGTGAGAACTTGAGGCATCGGAGCAAGTTCGCGGTGGACAATGAAGAGGCTCTGAAGCTGGAGAATGCTCATATGAAGGATGAAGATTAGGTTCTGGATCACAATAGTTGCTTATAGATTATTCTTTCAAAGTACATTATACTATTTCTATACTATTCTTCCAATATTTTACTACTATCTTATTACTACTTAATTGCTGTTTTATTATTGTATTATTATTGTTTTGTTATAATATTTGTACTGTGTTTAGACCACTTTGCTACTGCTATATGTCAGTGGAATCTTGTGGACGAATTCGATATGAGATATGAACCCCGACAACGAAAAGCACACCAGCAAAGACAGCCGCAGGAATGGTGTGAATCGTTGTGTGAAGAGGGCCCGTTACTGTGCCAATGAGCCCCCGGCCTATGAGAACTTGAGAGATCCGCTTCTCAATGACACTCTCTGCCAAGACTATCGGTCTGCAGGTCGTTTCATATCAGACGGATGTCATATGCTCTACGCATCCTTCTCGCGTGAGTGGAGCACCTCATCAGAGCGAGTCTCGTACACAAAAACTGTTGAAGAAGAAAACCAGTAATTAAACCGATATTGCATCTAGCCTTGCTAATTCTATACGTGACAGACCTGCAAAAGTCCAGTATTAGTTACGAGCAGTTACTGGAGGATACCAATCCTTATAGTCAAACACCGGTTCTCTGTACAGCGACTGGTTTGTGAAGTAGCGTTGGCATTCTTCAATTATTGACTTGATATAATCCTTACTACCAGTGTCGAAGGAGCATCCGAACTTACTGCCTAGAGCTACTAATGACATTGAACTCGATCACGCAGCGCATCCTCTAGTGCACGATGAAGAGTCCTAGGCTTCCCCCCGGATCGACTCGAAAGCCTGCCGAGCTGGGCTTTGCCAAGGGCGTCTTTACGCTATTTATAAATCGGGCAGTCCAACGTCGTACGTGTCTCCTGCATGGCGGATTCGTTCCAAGACCTTTAGTTGCTGTTCCTGCTTGGCACATGTCATACAACACGCGTCGCCATCGATAGAGTCTTCAATATAAAAGAGCTCTTCGCGTCTCAGTTCTGGACTTACTTCCCTTTGTTTTGGCATTTTCATGAATGTAGGAAGGGACCCAAATCGGACCATGCTTTTGTCATCACTTTTCGTTTCAAGGGCTGCCATTCTGGCTCTCGGCGCATTTGGGATGTTGATGACTTTGTTAGCTCTCAGCTATACTACCTCTTTCCGATCGGCGACACATGAGGTCTTTGTTGATGATTCGCCTGAGCATCCGAACCTGTCAAAGAGAGCTAAAGTTGGCAAAGTCAGCGTTGCCGCGAACAAGCTAGACATCGACGTAATTCATCGTGCTATGCTCAGCCACGAAGCCCATAACAAGATTCATGGCTATCCCCAATTCACAGCTCCTTTCGAAGCCGTTGATGAGTTGAGCCACATGCATAAAAAGCGCCCTAGTGGAGCCTGGACAAAGCCAGCTTATCTCCTTTCTGTGGTTGTCACTGAGCTCGAGAAGCCTATGAACGAGCGTCTAGAATGGGTTTAGTATGTGCCAGCCTCTCTTCAACTGCGCTTCTTTTCCCTCAAGATACCTTCGATTACCCATACTCCGGCTAACCGTTGATTGGCCATCACTCATAGCTGGTTCGACGCAGACACTGTCATCCTTAACCCCACGACTAAACTAGAGGTCTTCCTACCTCCGAATCACGACGGCGACCTTGACGATCTCCACTTGCTCATATCTTCGAACTGGGACGGCATCAACTCGGGTGTTTTCGCTCTGCGTGTGCACCCTTGGACGGTTTCCTTGCTCTCTGCTATCCTAGCTTACCCCATCTATGAAAAAGACAGGGCTGAGAAAGACCCTTTCAGAGACCAAAGCGCCTTCCATTGGCTTCTTGAGGAAGATGATTCTCCCTTAGCTGCAACACCAACAAAAGGCAAAGAGCATTGGACTTATGTGCCAATGCGTTGGTTCAATTCACTGCCGTTCAACAATGCCTTCGACAAACATGACGGGACATGGCTTGTCGGCCAGAAAATGGGCAAAGACCTCTTCGACAACGGGACAACGGAGGTGTATGATGATGGACACGGCGGCAAAATCCAACCTTGGAAGGTGATGCAAGGAGACATGGTAGTCCACTTCGCAGGTTCCTCGCATGCCGGAACCCGAGACAGCTGGATGAGACCGTGGTTGGAACGCGCAGAGGCTGTCTTGCCACAATGGGCGAATGACACGACTCAGGATGTTCTCGCAGTAGAAACAAAGCAGTTTTGGAAAGCCGAGGCAAAACGCGTCAGAGAGCTGAAGAAAGACGTCTGAGCTCAGAATAGAGCTGATATAGCTTCTGATGTCACATATCTCGGCGGCTCTTGAGCCAGAAGAGTAGGGAGACTGATACATTGTTCATTTCTGAGAACGATACACCGTCCATGTTCATTTGACTTCCGTGTGCTTATTAGAATGACTCCGCTAGGTCCGAGCATTTCTGATCCTGCATGCTCTTCTAATGAACACTGAAGTCTCAACCAGCCCTTCAAACCCTGCGACAGTCGCTACTTCTCGTCGCTTGTCTTTTCCGTCTTGGTAGTCACCGCATCCGCAGTCTCGATGTCTGAGCCATTGGTACTGACGGCAATTCCTTCTTCACGCTCACCGTCAAAGAAGCCCTCGCGCCCATTCTTGGCCATGAACTCGAATGAAACTGGCATGCTCTCGTAGGCCGGCGGGTGGATCCGCACAGGTACCAACAACCGCAGGATGAAATAGATGGTGCCGGCTGTAAAGAAAGACAAGAGCCAACCCATCTTGTACAAGTCGATGGCTGCTTGAGAGACCGATCCGGGTTGTAAAGCGCCGACTAGACCTGGGAGACCTGTGACCATACCACAAGCCCAGGCGACAACACCTAGCCAGTTGACACCAGACCAGAACCAGTATAGAGACCCTTTGCGTCCATCATACAAAGATGGTGTATGCAGGTTGCCTTTCCGAACGAAGAGATAGTCAACCATCCACACAGAACAGATGGGCGCCATGTAGATGTTGTATGACCCGAGGAAAGTAAGGAACTTCGCTGCATTCACCAGCAGTTGCCAAGGTTGAACCACAATGCTGAGAATTGCGCAGATGACCTGGCCTCGAACGATTGAGATGTAGCGTGGCGCAAAAGTGGCAATGTCAGCTCCAAAAGGCAGGCTGTTTGCTCCTAAATTGGTCCCAATGCACGACAGAATGAAGGTCATAGAGACGAGCCAGACAGCCGTTCGCGCAGCAGCAGTCCAGCAGTGGTCGAGGATAGCGTCGAGAAGGTCCCAAACATTCCAGTAGGCCACACCCCAGACGCCCTGGATAGAGACGGTGGCAGCAAGGCCAAGGAAGAAGACCAACAGCTTTGAGCAGAACAAAGCCAAGCCTTGTACCCACCCAGCGTCCCTTGTGTTCTTGCAGTACCGGGCAAGGTCGGGCTGGTTGACCAACATGGGACTCAGCGTGCCCAGGATGACGTTGATGCCGTTCATGATGGCCCAGCCAAGGCTGGTGGTTGCCTTAGCTGCCTCGCCCATCTCGTTTGCAAGCTTCAAGCTTTCGAACCCAGCACCGTTGGCCATACACCAGCCGAACAAGCCGAGAGTGGAGATGGGTAGGATGACACCTTGGAGACTGTACAGCCAGTGGATCTTGTTCGGGTGTACGAAGACCAGAGGCGCCTCCACAAACCAAATCAAGAAGAAGCACAGTATCTGTTTAGATGATGTAGCAGCGGAGGCGGGCAGAGTGTTAGCCCAGTCCTCCCATGCTGAACCGAACATGCAGCGGAAGCAAACGCTGAGAAGATTGGCTGCGTAGTACTATTCTCAGCTGGTAAGAAAGACTGATCTCTCGAGACTTTCGCTAAGCGGAATTGCTTACCGTTTGAACGCCGAACCAGATAATACATACAACTCCACGAATGAAGATGAAGAAGAAAGACCCCCACATCCCCATAACAGAACGGCAGAGGACAGGGAAACCCATATGGTATTGGACGCCCGGACGCGCCATCACCATAACCATGAAGGCAGAGATGAGGCAACCTAAGGTGCATGAGATGAAGGTCTGTTGCCATGTCATGCCAGACGACAAGAGAGATGCCGCGGCATTCCAACCGGTGATGCCGAAGGATATCGTTAACCAGAAGGTTCCAAGAGAGTACCTGCGTCGCGAAGAATTTAGTCCTGTGATCCAACCAACCGGCAATCTCGAGGCATGTTGCGCTCAACTTACCATTTCCAGGTCCGCTCTTCCATTGGCGTTGGTTCGAGGTCACGGTTGGACCAGCGGCCCTTGCCCACTGTCGTCTGGCCTGCGGGAGCATCTGGAACGCGGATGAACTCCAGAAAGGAGTCCTTCGACTGGAAAGCCGAGGATAGCTGTGCTTTACTCGGAATACCCATGATGTCTAGTCTGGTTTGGCTTCTTCTCAAAGACCTTTGCAACCGAGTTTCGAGACCTAGGACAATCGGATTGCCTTAGCGGCGTGAAATGGAGGAGGATGACATTTCATTTAACAAAATGTCATTTTCAAGTGCCGAGCATATCAGTTACACTGCACGGACAAAAGCCTAGATTAGCTAGGTGAGGGAAACTATCTGACGTCTTCAGTGCGCCTTAGCCATCTGACCGGACAGGTTATCAGTGCCTGGAACGTCTTTTCTGGGGTCGTGGGCACCTTGTCCAAGTCCCATCGGATGGAAACTTGCCGATACATGTCGACCAACTAGAGCCGTGCGTAGAAGCGACCAAACAGGCGAGGACCAGTGAAGATCGCGTGGCAGGAAAGGTTGAGTGGGTTTGACGATAAGGAGATCAAGGTCATATATCTGGGCCCTTGACACGGGGAATAGTGACAGCTGAGTGGCCCAAGGCGCATAGATAAGACCCGTGCTATCCCCTGGACGGTCGATCGGTAGTTGACTAGAAGTGGAAATGGAATCGTCTGCCGAGCAATGAGCTAAACGTGGAGGGCGAAAAAGGGTGTGGACAATGTCAGCTTCCCCAGTCAGGTGAGGCCTGGGATGGCGCATTCACGAGTCGTTCAAGATAAGAGACGTCTCGTCGTATCGGTCGGATATGAAAAAGAAGACACGCTAGATTCACTAGACCTTGATCAGTCTCATCTTCATTAAAGCGAAGAGATCCGAATTCGCTTTCGGTGACTTCTTGCTTGATTCATCTCGTCTTATCTAGCTTGTTTCGATCTTCGAGCAGACTCGCGATTGTGGATAACGCTCCCCAGATGATAGCATCACGAAACGGGTGTGTCAAGGAGCAGCCAGATAGTCACACACACAACCCTGTAATTAAGTCCATTTATAAGCCGAATACCTGGGGAGATGATGCATTGATTGTCGGCAGACTGGCGCCGAAACAGTAACAATCACGTGAATATGGATGTCGCAAGGCTCTACTATCCACTGGCCACGTTCACGACAGCGACTTCAGTCCTTCTATTTCTCTTGTATTCAGATGATTGATCATTACTGGCCCTTCTTGTATGGATGCTTTGCCTTGAATGCCTCAGCAATCTCTGTCCTCGTGGCAACCCAAACGCCCTCCTTCTTGCTGATGTAGTCCACAAAGTCCCTCAAGGCGATCATTCTGCCCGGTCGGCCGATGCTGTGTTGTGTATGGTTAGCAAAGAAGGGTCAATTCAGTCGCTGGAACTTGACGTAGAACTCACATTCTGCAGTGCAATCCAATGGTCATCATCTTGGGCATTCCTTCTTCGCCCTCCTCGTACAAACAGTCGAATGCGTTCTTCAGCTGGTTGTAGTACCCGGTGGGATCTGTCCAAGCAACGCCGGCGACTTGGAACTTGTAATCGTTGCAATCGTACTGGTATGGCACCATGAGGAGGCCCTTGGCATCGGGGTTCGTCTTCTCGGCCGGGAGATCGACCCAATAAGGCACCTCATCAGCATAGGTATCCGAGTACCACACCAACTCTTCTCCCATCTCTTTGTAGACCTCGGGGACCAGCGCTCGGGACTGTGGGGATGGTCGGCCGTAGTACCATCCTCGCGGCGCGTATCCTGAGAGCGACTTTAAGGACGTGATTGCTTTGCGAATGAAGTCCTTTTCTTGCTCGACTGAGAAATTGTGATAGTCCACCCAGCGGTACGCACTAAAATCAGAGTATCAGTTTTGTAGTTCATGATCTGATCAAGACCGGGAAAGTCAAGCTTACTGAGATGCGACATCGTGTCCGCCCTCGACACATCTCTTCACAACTGTGGGCTGCTTCTCAACAGCCTGTGCCACTGCGTACAGAGTGAACTTCATGCTGTACTTGTTGAACAGCCGAAACAATCGCCAAAAACCAACGCGGCTGCCGTATTCATATTCACTCTCGATATTGTAGTTTCGCTCGTTCGTGTAGGCTGGGCCGATTGGGTTCTCGCGCAGACAGTCTTCCGAGACAGCGTCGCCCGCAACTACAGATCGCTCACCACCCTTCACAGATAGCTTTAGCTCATGCTGTGTCTCTGTTGGGGAGAGCAGAAATTGGCAGGTTTCTTTACCTCTTCATAATTAATGACGAAAGACACGGCGATTTTGGCGTTGTTCGGCCAGCCTGGGTTGATCCCCTCTTCGCCATAGCCGATGAAGTCACGGTCAAAGCCGTAGTCAGGATGAGCAGAGTAGACTTCAGGCATCTTGGGACAGCGTCGTGATCGTAATGCAAGTTTGGGTAAGTTGAAACCCTCGGTTTGGTGGAATGAATTCAGAAGATCTTATGTCACTTCAATCTGCCACGCGCGATAAGCAGGTTTCCAGCCTTACGAACTGTCTATCGCATGTATTACTCAAGAAATTCCACCCGATCATCGGAGAATGACGAATGCCCCAAGATTTACCACAATGATCCGTACTGCTGGTGTCTCCTCCGATAAGAAAGGCGCGAGATTGGCGGCTGCGTTTCATCCGACGCGGGGTGAACGAAGCCGATTGTCTGCCGAGTTGTCCCCTGACTATGCCGAGACTATGGATCGTTCGACCATTGAGATAAGCCCCGATTCTTATCTTTTCGCATATCGAGCATCTTCATGGGCCAAGCCAGGGAGGGGCGAGCATCGTTTTACATGACTCGGGCGAATTGGAGACTGTCAGACATCTCGTTCCTGGCGCGTCGGACTCTAATTCAGTTCGGCCGTTGACCGGCATCACACCAACCAACACCTACTTACCCTGTAGTCAGCATGCTATGTTCTGATGGTGGCCAAGTATGGGAATGCCCTGTCTGGGGCCGTATACAAAAAAAAAAAAAAATGCAAATTACCTGAGCTAGTAAGTCTATTGATCAGAACGTAACTGTATTATCAAAGAAGAACTTAGAATTTCTAGCTTTGTGCCTGAGTGGCTGTTTCGGTCGATTCGGCTGCGGTGTTCAACGTTAGCGCAAGACAAATTGCTTTTTACCTAACAAGAACATGAGCCTAGAAATGTTGAAATAGAACCCAGGATTTCCGACAGCTTATTTACTGTCGATAAATGCCCTTTTTTTATACACCTTTTCTCTCCTCTTGTAGACTCGAATTAATCTGTTACGGTTCGGACCATGTGTCGATACATCCATCCAACCCGAGCACAGAAGATTATCCGAGTGAGTACCATTAACTCCAGGAACTTTGCAGTCGCCTGCAGTGGCCCATTTCCTTCATGGCCATATGATCGAATTTCCGAGGTTCCTCATCCGCAAGCCACAGTCAGGTTAGAGAGATTCAAGTCGGGACCGACCGTCTTGTGGCGCCGAAGCCATTCATTCCATCCACTGAAAGGTCGAGGCGCAAGCCACGTCTACATCTAGCGCGCGACCATACGCAGGGGTTTGGAGCGCGTGGCTTCTGGACCGGCCAGCTTTTCGTGTATAGTCTCACCTGACCTTCGGAAAGTTATTCGATCGAGAACGACATTTGTGTCAGAGCAAGCGTGGAACTCACACCACGCGGACGGTTTGCCCCGTATCCCATGCGATCCCAGCTTGACAGGTCAACCTCAGCCTCTCAGCTACCTCTACTAAGTAGTTGTAGTTTTGTGATTTGCACCGTATCCCCAGACTCAGGCGACTGCCCAGGCGATCCAAATCCACAATCAAGCTTCGCTAGATCTCCGATGATTCGGTCACGCTGCACTAGGGGCTCAGCCTCTTGGGCCTACTGAGGTTAGCGAGACAACCGAGCAGGGGCAAAACAGCCCATCGATCAATCGAAAGGGGAAATTGTTCTAACGCTAATAAAGTCCAGACCTAAGGACCCTGTACCAGCGTGGCATTATTGACAAAGTCGATGCGGTTGCGGATCAACTCGCTGCTTCTTTCACCTGAGAGCGACACGAGCTCCCTCTCACGGTGAGTCCGAAGCGTCTTCAATAGTTTGACATGCTGTTCTAGCTGAGGTCCTAGTCAGATTGAACTGGTCCAGACTCGAGGAGGACGTTTCACTCGGTAGATCCAGCAACCTGGGCATCTTTTTTGTCAGTGTTTTTAGCCATGCTCACGCTGCGAGACCTGCGCCATGACGGCGCCGTGCGACGTCCTTATAATCCAGTGCCTCGCTCGAGGACTGCGTCGATTTCTTCGAAGTGTCTAGCCTTTGCCAACCAGTGAACCTGACCTGACAGCTTTCGATATGTTGATCTCATCGCTTCTCTGTATCGCAGCTCTTGCAGCTCCGCTTGCAGAAGCGACTTCCGTCAAGAAATCCTACGGTTGCCGCAATGACGCTTGCTTGAAGGGTGAGTTAACCACCACTTTGACCGTTTAGAAGGCAATTGCTGACAAGGTGCGATCGCAGCTGTCCTCGGTACAAATAATAAGCCCTGCCAAGCCGAATGCAAGTCTTTCTTGAAGATCACAGTCACCCCTGCTGCAAAGTCAGTTTACCATGAGCCTGAAGACCTCTCTGCTGCCAACGCATCAGCTAACTAGTCTCTCATAGGACGGTTTTTAAGACGGTCACGACCACTTCAACGACGCTTTCGAGGGTCCCCGCCACCGCAAGGGGGACGACTCTAGTTACAGTGACGCAAACTGAGTCCGTCGTCGAAACAGACTACGAGAGCGTTACCGCCACGCAGACCAACTATGATACGGCCACGGTGACTGAAGCTGTCACTATCACCTCCACCACAGGCGCCCTCCCAGACAACCCTCCGTTCAAGCGCGCTATCAACACCGAACGAAACCCATTCCTTTGCGTTGATTTGGAAGACTTTGAAGAGAAGGAGAAGCGCTACGTCGCTGCCCAAGGGCCTGTCACTGTCCGGCCGACCAAGATCCCGACCACGGCCAAGGCTTGCACCAACACAGCGGCTTTCTCCTCTGCTTGCTCATGCCTTGGAGTCAGAGCTACCACGATCACGGCGCCCAGACCTACCGTAACCAAGACGACGAAGAAGACTGTCTACAAGGCCCGGCCTACCACAGTCACAGTCAAGACCGTCACCGTCACGTCTACTGCGAAGACTGACGTGGTTACGACTACTTACTCAACCAACGTCATCACTACGACCGTTCAGACAAACGAAGTCGACCTCACTGTTGCTACCAATACCGTGACTGCAACCAGCGTCGTGGAGGTACCTCCGAACCCTGTCCAGACCGTCATCCTCCGCGCTATCGGCAGTTCCGATCCCCTTCTAGCCACCTCGGGAGGCATCGGCTTCACGAACCTGGAATCGTTCCGAGGAAGTAGCACCGTCTACTACCTCGACTTCAATAACGACGTCTCATCAACCCTGCAGTTCGGTGTCAACTTCATCAACGGCGAGCTGACTGTCCTTAATGGACCCGGCAGCTCGCCCGGAGAGGCTGTGTATTACTCTACTTTCGGTGGTCTAGTCCCCGTAAGCTACGTCAACGTCTCGCCGCAGGACTTTGCGACGTCACAGGGTGGGCAGGCGGCAGTGTGTAAGATCGCTGAGGGACAAGGCTACGAGTACCTCCAGTGCAAGTGGGGAGACAACCAGATCGCCGAGTTCTGGACTTGCGCGCAGCGCTTGAACTTTGCGCAGCCTGGGTATGACTTCTCGCGTGCTTGTAGGGATGCCTCGACATCGTACAAGATTCCACTTATTCAGGTTATTCGTGTGTAGTCAGATGTTGAAAGAAGATAAATGAAGTTTTGTGTACAACATTGATGACTCCAGCTTATGAAGTACAAACTTGCCAGGGCATTCAAGGATGCGGGAGGCTCTGCAGACAGTTTGGGTGAACTACATTATGAGATAGGAACCACGGTGATCTCGTCTGTCGCATTAAGGCGAGTAAAGATTTGGGAGGAGGAAAGCATTGTATCTTACAGCGAACTAAGCACTGGTGTCTGACGTTGGTTCATGATGAGCCCGATCCGTAATCATTGGCCACTCTTCGACACACAGGCCCAGTATACAGTCATCATTGTGCTGATATTATCCGTGGACATCGAGAACATCGAGGTTCATGGCTGAAAATTTATCCGCTACAACTGATGCGTCCATCCCGTTCACAGCCTAGCCTTGGACTTGGAATACTCCTCTCTACCCTTGAGATTCGGATGCGCCGCCTTGACCGGCCTGGTAACAGCATAGAAAGCCAACGCATCTGACTTTGTCGAGAACTCAACCTTGGAGCCAACGTGGAAGAAGACAAAGTCGCCGGGAACGAGGTGGTGTTGAACGCCTGTTGCGAGGTCCTTTTGGGTGCTGTTAGTGGACTGATCTCCCGAAACAGGGATCTCTGTGAATGAGGCCCCATCATCTGAACTGGAAAAGCATATGTTTTTACGAAAGCAGGGGGACACTCACAAGAACATCCAGTTGCCCGCTCAGGACGTACTTTGTCTCCTCGCAGGTATAGTGCAGCGGTGCTGGGGGCCCCGCGGTGATCTTGTAGAATCCCGAAGTCAACCAAGTGGGGGAGTCTGTTGTGTTTGTGCGTATCGAGTGGAAATCGGCAACAGTAGCATTCTGTCCTTCAGGTAAGGGAATATGTTCTGAACCTGCGCCCTTGATAACATCGAGGGGTACGAGTTCTGGTGAGGAGGGCACTGTGGGGGTTGATCAGCATCCTGTACGGCCAGCACCGGTATTGCTCATAGATGGCAGAGACATACTCTTGAAGGATTTCGGTGATTTAGTAGATTGAACAGAGACTGAGACCTTGAGTAAAGCTGCAAAAATGAAATTCCAGACTTAGTATAAACGTCAAGACGGTTGTCGCTGACTGTCTTATACGTGCCTTGCCAGACGGTTTCCCCAGTCCGACCTCCGACGCTAATTCGAGGAGCCGGACGGCAGCGGGACAATCGCCGAGCACGTGGCCCAGGGCGAGACTCTGCACAACAAACTCGCTGTAGCGAGCCACGTACAAAGAGACATGACATGTTACTCATGACACATAGACACATAGGTCCTAAGATTGTCAAGTCCATAGTTATTCATAACTCGCTGCGAGAGAGAAATATGATCATACTGCTCTTCTGCCTTCATTGGTTCCACATGAAAGTGCCTCTCGTCCAAGTCCGCCTAATCGGTGATAGCAGTGGCGTGATCATTAATAACGAGGAGTAGTTGTCTACTACATCTTGCTAAATGCCTGCTCGACGGCCAATTTTGTTCTCAAAGCAATGTCCTCAATCTCCTCCCTGCTACTGTTATAAGCCGGCGAGAGTAACACATGATCACCATTAACACCGTCCATCGTTCCTTGACCTGGGTATAGGCTGATGTTCTGGAGCAACAATCCCTCCGTATGAACGGCATTAGCGACACCCGCGCTTGGCGGGAAAGGCGTCTTAGTCGCCTTGTCAGCGACAAACTCAACCTGCCCGCCATGTTAGCAACAATACTCATCATGCCTTGCTCGTGGATTACAACTCACCGCCCAAAACAGGCCTTTGCCCCGAACGTTGCCCACGTAGGGGTGGTCATCGAGATACTCATGAAGAAGTCTCCCAAGCAGCTCCCCAGACTCTTTGACTCGGGCCACCAGGTTCTCTTCGCGGATGATGCGCTGTACTTCCAATGCCGCAGCGCAGCTCACTGGGTGACCCTGATACGTGTGTCCGTGCGAGAATGCACTGCCAAAGTGTTAGCCACGTTCATTCTATGAAATCGGTCAAGACTTGCCCTGTGCCTTCTTTCAAGGCATTGGCTACACGATGGTTGATCATCATGGCTGCGATGGGCGCATAGCCTCCGCCAAGCCCCTTCGCAAGAGTCTGGATGTCAGGTGTGACGCCTTCTTGTTGCCAGGCATGGAGAGACCCGCAGCGGCCCATGCCAGACATGACCTCTAATCAATAAAGTCAGCATCCGCAGAGTTCAATAAGTCGACTGAGGAACTTTACCATCCAGGATGAGTAGAGCCCCGTACTTCTCGCAGACCTTCTTCATGGCCTTGAAGTATCCCGGAACAGCGGGTACGCAGCCGGTCGTCTTGGCTCAACCTGTCAGCAAAGATTCTGGCTACAACGCGTGAGTGGTAGACAAGGCATACCGCTCCAACGACGGGCTCCGCAACGAAAGCGATCACAGTTTCAGGCCCTAGATCCTGGAACTTCTGATCCAGCTCACTGGCCAGCTTCTCGACGTACTCTTCGGTGGTCTGGCCCTCCTTCATCCCTCGATATGCATTGCAAGGCGAGACGTGGTGAGTGTTTGCGAGAAGCATCTCGTTGAAGATCTTCCGTCGCGCGACATGGCCGCTCATTGAAAGAGAACCTAACGTTGTGCCATGATATGACCCCTTGCGGGCGATGAAGTTGATCCTCTTGTTCTGCTGAGGACTGATCTCCATATAGTATTGCCGCGCCATCTTCATAGCTGTGTCCATTGCTTCCGACCCTGCCACATGTTCAATCTCCTGGCTCATACCATGGGGCGTGAATCAACTCACCAGAGCACATGATGTAGGCTTTTGACATGACGCCGTCCGTGCCTGAAATGAGCTCGTCTGCCAGCGCTTCCCCGACAGGATGCCCGAAGAACATGGAATTGGCATACGCAAACTTGTCGATCTGGTCCACCATTGCTTGCTTCACTCGCTCATTGCCATATCCAATGCAAGCCACAGCTGCGCCGCAAGTCGAGTCCAGGATTTTATGGCCATTGGAGAATGTGAGGTATCTGTCTTTGCCTTCCACGACCTGCATCGGGACACTTTTCAGCGACCGATGAAGCATTGCGCTGTCTAATGGCGCTCGCTTCACGGCGCCAATCGACACTGGAGGTGGTGAATCCATTCCTTGTGCTGATGCGGTTGCTGTCGCGACTCCTCGTCTGATCGTTCCCGCAACTGTACATGAAGATCCAAAAGCTGGCGATGATGAGGTTCCAGGAACAGCAATCCCGGCCTTACAAACTGCCCTAAAGGGAGGTTTTCTGGCAGCGTGTCGCAACATCATTCGTAATGAAAGGCGAGTTGTATCCTTGTAGACCTTGCGTGCGATGCGACAGACTCTGATTTGAGTCCACAGCTTTGAAGATAAGACCGAAAGTCGCGTAGGATGTCTAAGGTTCCTGATGCTGATAAGACCAGAAGTGCTGTAGATTGAAACCGAAATGAGACTCAATTCGTCTCTCGGGCTGGCAACTTGGAATCCGATTACTAGGCTTATCTATGGGGTGGTTGCATCTTGAACACGTTGAAGATGACTTCGTGACGGGCTGTCGATGCCCAACCACAAGCGTAATTGGCGTATCTCCCCATCTGAGCACAGCACACCGAGAGTCGGAGCATGCCAATGTGCTAGTCTCGGCTGGGGTAAGGTACCTCACTCTACAACTTATCGTCAGTAGCGTGGCGAGTTGCATGGACCCTGATCACTCGCTCGGCTCTTATTGGAGGGCGTAATTGGCGCTGAACAGCTTCTCGTCCTGCTTGGCTTGACGCTACTTATCTCTCCTCTCCTGCTCCCCACATGGCCCATCCGCCGTCGTGGATGCGTCGTGTGGCCTGTCGGGACGGATAAGCCACGCCGAGATACCCCAGATTTTGGCTGTCCCATGCATACCTAATCTGCAAGGATGACGAGGGATGGTTTCAGCGACCCTGTTCGATCTCAGTAGCCTTTTGTTCTCCGATATTTCATGTTGACAATTGCCCCTTCCCATGGCTTTAGGAGCTCTTGTATCTCAGTTATCTTGCAAGGTTTATGTGCCAATCCACGCACAAGGCACTATCGAATCCCTACCTGTAGCCGGACCTTTGACCTTCCTCAGGCATATACGAGATAAGAGCTTACGCCCTCGCCTATACAAATACTCCGGGATCTGCATCGTCTGAAGCCCTCGAGCTGGGGCTGTTCCGTACATATTAATTCGTTTCTAACCCTTTTCTAACCCTTTCAAGTTTCCAGTGCATTTCGCCATATCTCCTAATGATGGATACTCCATCACAGACTATGACCGAACAGAAGCCGGTCATGGATTCGACCACGAATGCCTCAAACAAATCCGCCGATGCAATTGTGCCAAGCGAGATCTATATCGACCCGGAAAAAGAAAAGGTCATCATTCGAAAGTTCGACTACCTCGTTCTTCCACAGTTTGTCATAATCCTCATCCTGGCTTACTTGGACCGCTCAAATATTGGTACGCCTCTATTCCCCGTTACAAAGACCAAATCCACGAACGCACAATTGACCGAGTCCAGGCAACGCGCGCATCTTTGGGTTCGAGGAAGACATTGGGCTCAAAGGCAATGAGTTTGCCAACATCTCCTCCTTCTTCTACGTCACCTACGTCATCTTCGAGATGCCATGGGTCCTCGCTGTCAAACGCTGGGGCGCCAACCTCATCCTCGCGGTCGCCATCGTGCTGTGGAGTATCGTGGTCATCGGCACCGGCTTCATCCACAACTACACGCAGGGCATTGTCGTCCGTCTCCTGCTCGGTTTCGCCGAAGCTGGCGTGTTTCCTGCGATTTCGTTTGTTGTGTCAACTATCTATCCCCGAGAGAGTCAGGGAAAGCGCATTGCCATCCTCTACGCCGGCACAGCGTTGGCTGGAGCTTTCGGTGGTCTCATTGCGTACGGTATCCAATTGATGGGAGATCGTCTTGGTCTTGAAGCGTGGCGGTGGCTCTTTATCATCGAGGGCGTCATTTCTGTAGTCATTGGGCTGCTGTGCTGGGTTACCCTCCCTCGGTCGGCGCACGACGCGTGGTTCCTGAAGGAGGACGAGAAACAGTTGATGAGAGACCGCCGTCTGAGAGATGTCGCCTATACTGGAAGTGAGCAATTCTCCTGGTCCTATGTCTGGATGGCATTCACAGACTGGATGGTCTGGGTGGCAGCTCTCAGTCTTTTCTGTGCTGGTATCCCACTGTTTGGCTTTGGTATCTTCCTCCCTACCATCATCAGGGGTCTTGGGTAAGTTGACATGCCTCTTTGCCTTCTATGCAGAACTTTCAATTCTTTGGGATGAAGTCGCCGCTGACACTTATCGCAGTTTCGAATCCCTGAAGGTCAACTATCTCACGATTCCCGTGTACATCATGGCCTGCATTATCCTCCTGGGAGCCACTTATATCTCGGATCGGATGAAGAAACGCGCCATTATCGCAATCTTCCCACCCATGGTCGTTATCGTCGGGTATGCCATCGCGATCGGCACTCCCAACGGTGGCGCTGGCTACTTTGCCATGTTCTTGTGCTCTGGAGGTTAGTTTCCCTAAACCTCTCCACGCAAAGAGTCAAGATTCTCACATGTCCATAGTCTACACTTACAACGCTATTCTTGTGGCCTGGGTGTCCAACAACGTCAAGCCCGATCACAAACGAAGTGCCGCACTTCCGCTCTTCATCTCCATCGCCAACGTATCAGGCGTTGCAGCGAGCCAGGTCTACCCGACATTCACTGCGCCGCGGTAAGATGTAGAACTCAAGTCCCGCATAATTTCGCCACTAACAATCTCCTTCAGCTACATTCTAGGTAATGCCATTAGTCTAGGAATGGAGTTCCTAGCAGCGTGTGGCATTGTTGCCATCTGGCTGATTCTGAGGCGAAGGAACCAGGTCAAGGCTAAACAGGTGGCAGAAGGTATCAGCGACAATGGCGAAGTGGGCGATAAGTCTCTTGACTTTAAGTACATTCTGTAGACCAGCACGGGAACATACCCTTGACCCATCGAGCAAACCATCGAATCCTCCTTCTCTCATGATGTGCGATAGCCAGGGAAGCAGTCACATGCTCGTTCAAGCCATTAGAGAATCGCTTGTGTGACTCGTAATGTATCTGCCGGAACGAGATGTCAGGACCATCGACAACTGGAGGATGTTAGTGATAAGCTCTAAGTAGCGACTTGGAGTTGTAGACACGGACAGCCATCGTGCACAGTTGTAGGCTGACTTTTGCAGCAGGCCACGCGCAACCACAATCACTCCTGGGTACCTTGATTGCACTTTTGAACTCGGCGTAGTTCCATCCCTCAATAGTCCTGCCATGACACATCGATTCCCCATTACACAACAATGGCGATCCAGTACAACCTCAGCGGATTGTTCGTTGCTCCCTGTTACCCCGCATAGGATTACGGCCACTCCGTTGTCCACCCACACGTATCTGGTGTCCGCTCTTCCTCCGGCCTCCGCCTCCGACCATCGGCTCTATCACGCATTGGAATCCCAATCAAGTATGCAGTCGGGTCTAAGCTGGAACCAAGCGATCGGATACGGCCAGATACGCCACGTCCTTCTTCCACGTTATAGACAAGGAATGCTGAGACACCTTAGGCGTAATAGGCGTGAGTGGCAAAGGGATCCATCTAAGAGAGCAAACAAGAAGCTCCACTGGGTCCGTAGCAGTGGCTGTTCCTTTGTCTTATCTCACAAAGCCGAACCTCATCTAACGCATCTTGGGCTCCGGGTCCACTCAGGTGACTCTGCTTGAGCCTACGCTTGCCGCGATGACACGAGACATCCGACAGTCGCATTTGGCAGACTAAACTCTCTCCAGTTCACCAAGTCTCAGTCTGCTATCGGCTACTTACTTGTCCAATCCCATAGCTATTGAGTCTGAACCTTTACCAAAATGTCCGCAGCTGTCGATATCTGGAAGACCAAAGTCGCCAGCGTCAGAACCGCTCGCGATGCCAGTCTCGCAAAGGTTGAGCCGAAGCTCGAGGGCCTCCCGGATGCACTGCCCATCAACTCAACTACGCTTCCGAAAACGGTCCTCACGGCAAAGGAGCGCGAGATTACGGAGAACTTCACAGTCAAGCAGCTTCTCGCTAAATTGCGGGACAGGAGCTTCTCAGTCGAGGAAGTGACCAGAGCTTTCTTAAGACGCGCCGCCCTCGCCCATGCCGCCGTAAGCAAGCCGTCATCGGGGTGCTTGAAAAGCATCCTGCAATGTGTCAATGCTAACGCATCTTTAAGACCAACTGTCTCACCGGCCTCCTCTGGGATGAGGCAATTGCCCGTGCGAAATACCTCGATTCCCTGCCCGAGCCGAAAGGTGCTCTTTTCGGGCTTCCCATTTCGACTAAAGAGCACCACGGCATGGTCGGCGACAATGTGACCACGACAGCCTCTTGCGCAGCATGGGCGGACAAGCCACATGGGTCGAATCTTCTATACGACACTCTTTGGGATCAAGGTTGCGTGTTCTACGCAAGGTCGACGCAGCCGCAGACCATCATGCATCTGGAGACCGAAAGCCCGCTGTATGGGCGTACAGTCAATCCTCATAACCGGAACCTCACCTCGGGCGGTAGCTCTGGCGGTGAGGCAGCACTGCTGGGAATGCGTGCCAGTATTCTGGTGAGTAGTAGTCTCTGGGATTTCTTGTTAAGGCGACCTGTGTCTGACCTCATCAGGGCGTTGGTGGTGATATCGGCGGTAGCATTCGTTGCCCGGCCGCTCACGTTGGTGTTTATGGATTCAAGTAAGTCGTTATCAACGCCTTCGCAAGCTGGAGAAATACTCACATATCAAAGGCCTACCCTCAAGCGTATCGCCGCTACAGGCCAACGGGGCCACATGATCGGAAAAGAGGCCATCACCTCAACACCAGGACCCATGACCACCGATCGAGAAGCTCTGGAGCTCTTCATGGAAGCATCCCTCTCAGCAGAGCCATGGAACATTGACCCAAGCCTTTCAGTCATGCCGTGGACGCCATACAAGTTTGACCGTCCTTTGAAGATCGCTGTGCAATGGTGGGATGGCGTGGTCCAGCCGCACCCACCAATTACGCGCGCGTTGAGGGAAGTTGCGGATTCTTGCCGCAAGGCTGGGATGACTGTTGTTGATTGGGATTGCGAGCCGCTCAATCACCGCAAAGGTTGGGAGATTGTGTCCTCGCTCTACTGGCCAGACGGCGGACAGGAGATGCTCAATCTTCTCAAGGAGACGGGCGAAGAAATCCTGCCCTTGACGAAGTTTATCATCGAGGAGCAACCGTCTGTGAAGAACATGACGCAAGCAGAACTTTGGGAGGTGAGTCAATTGTGAGCAATCCCACATGTGAAGACTCTTCAACTGACACGGAGACTCCATACAGCGCTGCGCAGAGCGAGACGCATACCGCGCAGCATACGCGCAAGCCTGGAACAAGACCAGCGAGAAAGACGGGCAAGAGGTCGATGTCATCCTCTGCCCGGCCTCCTTTGGTGCTGCTCCTCCTCATGGCCAGTCGCGGTACTGGGGCTACACATCGAACTGGAACATCCTCGACTACCCGGGCGCTGTGTTCCCGGTTACAGTCGTTGACCCTGTAAAAGATGTCAAGGATACAGCCTATACTCCCAAGAATGAGGAGGACAAGTTTGTCTACGACATGTATAGTCCGGAAAAGTACGCCGACGCCCCTGTTAGTTTGCAGGTTATTGGTCGGAGGCAGCGTGATGAAAAGGTCATTGCTGCTCTCGCTGCTATCGAACAGGCCATGGGGAGATAGATTAGACAGTGCCTCATCACGACTCATATGGAAGCAGATAATTATCAGTCGATCAATTGATGATAAGATGATAGGGCAAATTTCCCAGCAGTTTCCCTACGGCTCAAAACTCCCCCAAAACTCCCCCAAACTCCAAAGGTTCCCAAGCCTTGTTGTCGCTTATCTCATGTCAGAAGCAGGTTTTGACCGGATGCAGTCAGCAATTGCGTCCAGTCTGCACCTGAGCCCTGTGAGTCCTTTCTCAGCTCCCACAGATCCTCAAGGACCTCCCACGCCTGGGACAGATTCCGGAACTGGCGTTGCTCAAACATCTGCCGCAGCCTCGCGCGCACTTCGTCAATTTGGGGCTGTTCCAGGACCTCACCACCGACGATGAAGACCGGGAAGAGCATTGCCGACTCTGGCGCCGAACTGACCGGTATACTAGAGAATAGGTCCAATGTGTCTGAGACGATGGATTGGATCTTGGCCTGAACCTCCTCAAGCCCCTCTGTTGTTGGTTCGTAGCTATCATCTCGACCGTGGAAGAAGCCAGTGCGAAACCGGGTTCGTTTCAATCGGTAAAGAATAATCAAGGCTGCGTTCCGATACGCATAGGCCAAAGACGCCAAGCCAGCATCCGCATCTGGCTGACAACGCCAGCCAAGGAGCCCATCTTCAAGCTGAGCATAAGTACTCAGGAATATATGCTGTCTTCTTTGTCGTTCCTTGTTCGAGATACTATCATCCATCGCCGTGTCCTTCTCGAGGCAGCACGTGCGAGATACGATACGTAGCAGCGGAGTGGCAACGCCTAGACAGCTATCCGTCACATCTGTGATGCCTTCAAGTATGTCCTCCTCTAGCAGCGGTTTCGTCTGCAGGGTCACACTGGCTATGATGTCGTGGTACGCAAAGTTCCGAAGGATCCACTGCCCTTCTGTGCTGGTCTTGAAGGCTTCGGCGCCTGTGAGGAGTTGACCCTTTTGACAGGTCTTCGCTGAACTTATAATCTGTTGTGTACCCTTGAGATGGGTATACCATGCCCTGTGATCGCCTACACCCGTCTCGTAGATAACGAAAGCGAGGCATGATGCGGCATTGGTCTCCTGGCGGGCCAAGTTATCCGACTGTGTTGTGATTGACGCTACCAGGTTCCGTATAGCTTTCGATCTCGTTTCCAGAGCAGCGACCTTTTGAGTCTCATCGATAAGGGCTAGATGACCGGTGGCGAGAGCAAGGAGAGCGTCTGACAGTGCCACTGACTCCATCGCCATCGGCAGGAAAGCCGTCAAGAACGAGTTGAACTCCTGACTCACAGTCAGATGTGTCGTCAGTACCGAGATGTAGTACCTCATTGCGTGTCGCTTCAGAGGAGTATCGGTGCCCAGACCAGCAAACGCCGGTGAGGCCACAATTGGTGATGAGGCCATGACAGCGGCGGTTTGTGCAACTGGTTCAGCATTTTCACCGGACGCGTCGACTTGGCCGACATTGGCTGTGGCTGGGACGACGCTTCGTGCAGGTTCACGGACACATTCGAGATTCAACCTGGCACAAGAGCCGCAGATGGGGAATGTGTTATCGACACACTTCTTGCGCCTGCGGTCAGATTAGACTAACATGTCGAGCAATAATGAAGGCAAACAAACAAACAGGCAAGGCAATAATTGGATCTGTTCTCGGGCTTCCTGAATAGCATTGGACTTTAGACTCACCTATAACGGCACGTCAAGCAGCCTGTCTTGTCATGCCTTGAGCCCTTGCGCTTCCTCGTCGCAGGCTGGTCCGAGGTCGGAGGCATTGGAAGTGGGCTCGGCTCTAGGGCAAGCGCTCGCATAAGGGTTGAGCGTGAGACACGGGCAGGGTTCGCAGTTGGGGAAAATGCAATTCCACGAGACGATGGCAGGGCGTCTTTGGCGTGTTTGGGCGTGATTGATTGCAGACGGAGGAGACTCCGTGAGGAATACGGGGGAGGGGATGGAGAAGGATCCGCGACTCCATCCAACCTGATCCAGGCTAGAAACACCTCCACTTAGATAAGTCGACGGAGATGGTGGGGGAGCAGGGGGTTGACTGTCCAGCTTTAGACTTGGCTGAAGTACTCCTAAGTATTGGTTTAGGCGTCTTGAAGATACTATGGACAAGTCAAGGAAACAGGGAGCTCAACACGGTAGACCAGCTCTTGGCCTATCCGTATTATGCTCACATGGCATCTCTAGTTGAACATAGAAATCACCATACGCTTGGGTGCCCAGGGAAACTGGGTCTGGGGTGCATAGAGTCCACAGAATACTGATTCGCCGTCCACTTGTGCATCTCTAGTTCGCACCGCCATTTACGCTGAGGCTCTCCCGCAGGTCAGATCTTGTACATCGTCGCAAAGCAGTCAAGACAGCGGCATCTATGCACCTAGTTCCCTCCATCTGATGGATCCGTTAACGGACTGATGGATCGCTCTCCCTACTGCATATATTAACATGGAGTAGGTTAAAATGCGAGGCGGTTGTCGAATAAAGGCTACACAAACATCCCCTCTTAAGCCCACGATCAGCTGGAGTCTTCATATAATACTGTTAAAGGACTAAAGATACAGAAACTTCGCTTGTATCGCAACCCAAAGCTCGTCTGCTTGTGACCTCCGCACAAATGCGCCGCCTGATCCGCTCTGGCTTTGCGGCGAGTGGCCGGGCTGGCACTCTTCCGGCACGCTCTTCCGCATTGGCCTCAAGAGCAGCATTCACCAACACGTCTCGGCAACATCGATGTCTTCATGCGACGTCTGGACTATGTCGTTCAATTCTGTCCCTGAATACCACATCCACCAGTTTCCCAACAACTCACGATGCGCTCAAGCCTGTTGACACGTCATACTTCATCGACAACCAATTCATCAACTCCACAGCCACCAAGTTCATCGACGTCCATGATCCAGCCACAAACAACGTCATTACTCGTGTGCCAGAAATGACAGACGGCGAGATGGAGGCTGCCGTCGCTAGCGCCGAGAAGGCTTTCGATTCCTGGAGCCAGACCACCGTCTTGACCAGGCAACAGATCATGTTCCGCTTCGTGCAGCTGATCCGCGAGAACTTCGAGCGTCTTGCCGCCAGCTGCACCCTCGAACAGGGCAAGACGCTCGCTGACGGCCGTGGTGATGTGCTCCGCGGCATCCAGGTCGCCGAAGCAGCCATTGCGGCCCCAGAGTTTCTCAAAGGCGAATTGCTTGAGGTTTCGAAAGATATGGAGACGAGGAGCTACCGTGAGCCGCTTGGTGTTGTTGCAGCGATCTGCCCATTCAGTGAGTAGACCAAGACAAAATGTCGAAAGGGGCGAGAGCCATGAAACTCACAATGATATAGACTTCCCAGCTATGGTGCCTCTGTGGTGTATCCCGATTGCCACAATCACAGGTAACACCATGATCCTCAAGCCGTCGGAACGCGACCCTGGCGCAGCCATGATCCTTATGGAGCTTGTGAAGAAAGCTGGCTTCCCAGACGGAGTTGTCAACGTGATTCACGGTACGCACAGAGCCGTGGATCATATTATTGATGCTCCCGCTGTCAAAGCTATCAGCTTTATCGGAGGTAACAAGGCGGGCGAATACATCTTCACTCGTGGATCTGCCAACGGCAAGCGAGTGCAAGCCAACTTAGGAGCCAAGAACCATGCCGCAGTTCTGCCCGACGCAAACAAGAACCACTTCATCAACAGCGTAGTCGGAGGCTCATTCGGCGCAGCTGGTCAACGCTGTATGGCCTTGACGACGCTTGTTACAGTGGGTGAGACGAAGGACTGGCTGCCAGAAATCGTCGAACAAGCCAAGCTCCTCAAGGTCGATGGTGGGTTCGAGGAGGGAGCTGAGCTTGGACCCGTCATTTCGCCATACAACAAGCAAAGGATCGAGACGCTCATCGCGAGCGCTGAGAAGGAAGGCGCTACGATTCTCCTTGACGGTCGTGGTAAGGGTCCCAGCAAGTATCCTAATGGCAACTGGGTCAGCCCGACCGTCATCGCGGACGTCACAACAGACATGACGTGCTATAAGGAGGAGATCTTTGGACCTGTTCTTATCTGCCTGCACGTGAATACGGTTGACGAGGCGATTGCTCTCATAAACAAGAATGAGTATGGAAACGGAACAGCAGTGTTCACCAAGTCTGGGGCCACTGCAGAGATGTTCCGCAAAAAGGTCGAGGCCGGGCAAGTAGGCATCAACGTACCGATCCCGGTCCCGCTGCCAATGTTTTCTTTCACTGGCAACAAGAAGAGTGTTGCAGGTGGCGGTGCCAACACTTTCTACGGGCGGCCTGGTGTCAACTTCTATACACAGCAAAAGACTGTCACGGCGTACTGGTCTTCGGCCGATGCAGTAAGCAACAAGTCTACGGTCACAATGCCGACCATGCAATAGATTGTCGCCTTCTCCCTCCCAGATGCTCAAGTTCCAGGTCGAAAATGTGATGTGTGAAATGCAGAAAGAAGTCCGTCGAGCGATTTGACCCGTGGGTGTTGCGGGAAGATACTCAGGAACAAAGTCGAGATGTGGCAGCTCCAAGGCAGTGCAGGTCCCATGTGCACGCTCTAGAACAAGCCACCGACGTCGTCACCGTTGGCGTCTGGACCCTTGCAGCGCTGCCCTGGACTTGGAATTTGACCGTCATCAGATCTACCTGGCACGGCAGTCCTACGCATCTCCTCTCTAGGAAATTCACGATGTTGCATGTTCCATATTCTTAGTGTGGGCGGTGCGTCATGAGATACAAGCAACCTGTTCTCCTCGCACGCTACGGAGTAGCCGAACTGCTACGAAGGATTTCGTGCGCTTGCGTGACTACTACGTACGTAAACTGCCAAAGCTGGTCGAGACGCCAGACATGCCAGGCTCTTGCGCCTTGATGATATGGTAGATTTTATTCCTTTGTCTTTACAAGCAAAATATTATGATCAGATGAATCAGGTATTTGTAAAGTAGTTGAAGCAAAGGTTTGTCAAGTCTCCTTCAATTAAGACCTCTTAACCAATTTGGGCTCTGACCGTTATATAGAATAGAGCTCATATCACTCTAGTCAGTGTATGAAAGGTAATGTGATGCTGCGATGATGACAAGATCATGGAGGTCCTTCAGGGAGCGGATCATACCGAATGTCTAGGGGTCGCATGAAGTGTCTGATCAGCACCGGGACGTAACTACCGATTGGGGGCTACAAAGCGTACCTTTCAATCCAGGATCGACGCAGGTATGGCTAGATGACGCTGATCACATGCTGCACTATACCTATACCGTAAGTCCTAGAACCCGCAATATGCAACGAAACCTATCTAGACAACAAGAAGGATCAGAAAGAAGAATAAGAGAAGGATCCGGTGGCTGGCTTTGAAACAGAACTACCGCAGGGTCAACTTTATTTAGGGGTCCGGGGTCATGAGCGGGCTGCAATTCGGCTGTTGTACGACCAGGGACGCGATCAATATTGTGAAGCTGGGCAATGTACAATAACCTTAACATTAGGCACTGAACTGCAGATACATTTGCTCTCGTCACGCTGTTAGTCACGGCCTGGCTGGGTGGACCCTGCGATGACTGGCCACTGATATCCAAAACTCCGAGGTCAATCTTAACGATTTTTCGTATGAACATCTTTGGCATTCTTGATATCTTTGTCTTCTGTATATTGTGCTTGCTACATGTTCTGGGCTAGGCGGGTCATGCCTGTGATGGGGAAAGGAAGAAAGGGCGGGCTGAGCGCTGGACCCCCTGGGACCTAGCCAGAGTCCTATCTCGCTGGCAGACACCCAGGGTCATCTACGACCGTACACTTCTTAGCAGTTATTCCAGAACTGCCTACTAATAGTAAGGCGATGTTAGGCTTTCAGCCGCAGGAGCTGAGGGCTGTTGCGCCAGGTACTGTGGGTCGTGCAGTGGCGATCTGTCACGCATTTGCCTGTTTCGAAACGATGCCACCCGCTAGGAACACAAAGCGATGCGCCTTCTAGTGAACATCAGCGCTGCCTAAAATCTCATTATACTGATTTGGTTTGGACTCGTGGCTGACGGTGTGCCTGGCGCTACTGGTACCATTCTTCAGTGCCCACAGTTACCCATCGCTGCGACTGACTCGAATCGCTGCAATCCTCCAAGTCCTAGACTAATCAGTCTGTAGTTAAGCCAAGATCCTAGAGGATTCTGGGGCTCGTGATGATAGCATTTTCTATGACATGTCTGAGCGCGAATAGCTTCAGGCAACTACGTAGATTCGGACTGTGGTCCTGGTAGTCCGAAAGGTACTTGCTTCACGTAGAGCCAGCCACGCAAGGAAGGGTATTCCCGACTTGTGACATGATGCATTGAGCTAGCTTCATCCCGGTAGCTTTGGGTTGGACGTTCTCTTATGTTCTCTTGCGTGTAAGAAGAAGTATAATAAGGCGAGTAGATCCCTTCGAGAAACATCTTCTTCTCTACAACTCCGCATCGTTCTCCATTTCAATCAAGATCAGCGACCTCTCTCAACAATCCTCTACAAGATCTGTTCCTCGAAGATCAGCATCATGAAGCTTTCGGCAGGTATCATCCTGGCAATGTCGGCCTCAATGGCTGCCGCGGCTCCTACTCCCGAAGACGTGCCCCCGCCTCCCGTGGATGAGACTCTGCTTGACGTCGCCCTGGGTTACGGACTCCCGGGTTTCTGCTGCCATGGCATGTGCCCGACCGAGCCAGTAGAGGATCCCCAGATCAAGGATACGATCCACCATAGGCAGGTCACGGAGACTCTCGAATGCTCTGCTGGAGGCAGCGCCTGCAGCATTGGAACAACTGAGGCCTACACCATCGGCTATTCCGTCGATATTGGAGGCATGATTCCCTGGGCTTCAATTGGTCTCGGGGTCCAGCAGTCTTGGACCAGCAGCACAACAAAGACATGCGGCGGCAACGTCGGAGGCTCGACTTGCATGTGGGTTCGCACACCTATGAAGACCTGGACTGCCCGCAAGAAGGGCAAGTACGCGGAGGTCGATACATGCAAACACGATGAGGGCGCGCAGCCTGACGGACCTTACCGAGTGACCGCGCCTGCCGGAGAACCGCAATTCTACTGCGTTAACGGCGACGCTTGCCGTACAAAGGACCAGGGATATGTCCAGGACCCTGATGTAAGTGCTAGATGCCTATCGAAGACCATGAAGTGCACAGACTAATCCGCATTTTCAACAGGAGGCTCCAAAAGCACCACTTGTAAGTACAATCATCCAGCCAAGTGCCATCATTCAGGAAAACTGACATTCCACAAGATCCAGCCTTCTTAATCGGGCAGTTTACGAGAAGAGCGGGCTCAAGAGTGTCACGGTTGAGAGCTATGACAAGGGCAAGATATGGGGTTTGGCGAAGATCTTGGCGAAGACTTTTTAGGAATGCAGCGCAGTTGCCAGGGCTAGTTCATCTTCACTGCCGATAGAAGCATAATCAGCTGCCATTAATCTCGTTCCTAGAGTCTCCTTTAGCTTTCGCAACCAAGTGCTCTGCCGCTGAGATTGCAGTGAAATCCCAGCTGGGCCATCCAGGATCTAAAGGCCCCTCTTACCTTTCTCTTGGACGAGTCGCTCGAGATCTTGTCTTTCGCTCTAATACCGAGCTTCAGGTTCGAATCGCACTTCCCTGTAGTGTCGGCAGTCGGCATCAGTGGCTCCGACACCGTCCTCCGTCCTCCGACCCTGGTCTCTCTGCCCCAGCGTCGACAGGGACACTGGAACCAGCACCAGATTATGCATAGTACTAAGGTTCCAAACGCGCTAAAATCTGACACCATCCACGACTCCGAGCAGCGTGATTACAGGAAAGCCCATTGGCTAGATTCAGCGGCGTCGACTAACACCGGCGCCGACTTACACCGATCAATACATCATTTCAACATAGCCTCCTAGCTATTAACAGCCCTCTGAGGCGATTGTCTAGTTTCTCACATCATTCGTAGTGAATATCGCAGATTAGAGAATTGACATTATGCAGTCGCGTAGATCAATCCCTTTTTGGGCTCAAGGCGTCCGAGGCTAAGCCCCTCGGACCGCGTTGCTATCCATCCTGGTTTATGTAGAAAGCGCTGAGTATAAGATGAGTTTCTCCCGCTCGATCATAGGCAACAATCTGAAGAGAAGCATCGGTTATATCTTGGGCTCTCCAGCGCCTCTCCACATTTCAGCTTCGCATCGTCTATTATCAACACTGCCTAGGCATCATGTCTTCTTTGCAAACTCGCGACGAGGTCGCCAAAGATTTGTCGCAGGTGCCCGACCTTGCCATGGTCCACGGTATCACAATGGGTCTCGCCTTCGTCGTCCTATTTCCCACTGGAGCTGTCTTGATCCGAGCCCTCAGCATCAAGCAGACAATGTGGATTCACGCCTCATGTCAGATCCTCGGCCTGCTTCTCATGCTGGGCGGCTTTGCAACGGGGATGCGCCTTGGGAACATTCTAGACGAGGTTCGTTGACAACCTAATACCCCAAATACCAGAGTTGCACTCGTTGACTAGTTCAAAAGACAAGCAGCAACTTCCATACTATCGTCGGTACCGCGATCGTGGTGGGCATGCTCCTTATGCCTTGGTTCGGCTACTGGCACCACAAGCGATATCGAGTTCTCAGAAAGAAGACAGCCTGGACATACACACATGTGTGGTTTGGCCGTGTGCTCATGTTGTTGGGTATTGCCAACGGCGGGCTGGGATTTTCTCTGGCATATGGAGACGTAGGATACAGCCGAACGGGTATGATTGTGTATGCCGCATTTGCTGGCGTGTCTGGTATTGTTCTCATTGGTCTTGTGATCCATCACACTATCAGGGATAAGAGGCCGAAGGCAGAGGAATACCCTATGGAGCACCATGGCCAACGTCATTGAGCTTCTGATGATGGGCGAGTGCTTTCCTCGGCAAGGCTAGGAGACCAAACATCGCAAACTACAGAGAGGCTTCGGTCATGTACTTAAAACAACGCTTTACAAATTACACAAGCAAAGCATAGCGTTTTATTGGCTAGACTGCAGCTGATATCAATCATCTTGATCAGATTCGAGAGTACGGAGCAGCCCTTACAGAGCTTGATCTTCACTAAAAAAGCGTCTAAGCAACCAATATATTGTGTACACCAGAGTTCATCCCAGGGTCTTGTTCAGCCAGGCGAACTGGTACCTGTTCCATTCGTGTGAAGCTCCGACCTGGCAGTGATATCCCGCCACGCCATCGAAAAGCTTGTATGTCGCCTTATCACCCAGGGCTTCCTTGACAAGCTTGGGTTGGCCGGCGAAGAACCCCTCCAATTCGGCGTCAACAACGAGGACGGGTACGTTGATCTTGTCAACAACGTCTTTTAGGTTGTAAGCTTTGAGCGAGGTAAACCAGTCGTAAGCAGACTTCTTCTTGAAGGCCCACAGTCCGTGGCCAAGACCCCAGCGAGCAGTCGTGGGTACCTCAGGGGTGCTCAAAAGCTGCGTGGCTGCCTCGTCAAACTCCTGTTTGTTGCCAGCTTCGAAGAGCTCCTGTAGACTTGGTGGTAACTGGCTAGCGTACGCATCATGGATGTCCCAAACACCGCCGTTGAGAATAAGAGCCTTGATCCGCGGCTCAAACGCTGCGGCCCGAGCAGCCAGATAGCCACCCATGGAAATGCCGACGAGGGTCAATCTCTCCTCATCGACGACACATCTCTTGGTCCGCATCAGTTGATCGATGACCGGGGTAACAACCTTCTCCCAGTCAGGTATGAAGCCAATGTCATCGTTCCGGCGGACGGTGGGCTGACCGGGTCCTTCGTACGTCATGACGTTCCAGCCTCGGTCGAGAGCCGGGGCGACCAAGTAATGATAGGAGTCCTCCTGAGCTGCATCGTATCCGTTGCCGATGACGAGGGTGGGACGCTTCACATTGTCGAGCGCCGGTGTGTACCAAATTGCCTCGATGGTGAAGTTCTCCGTTGGGATCTGGATGCGTTCACCCGGGATGGGCAGGGCGGCGAGACCCTTGTCGAAGGCTGAGAGTTGCTCTTCCCAGAAGCTGTTTATGCGAGGGTCTGACCAGTTTTCGTGATTGTAGAAGTCGGCTTGACGATAATAGTTTGCCGTGGCGAACCAAGCTTCCCGGACGTTGACGGGGTCGTACGCATTGTCCGGATCTTCAGCCGTGGCCTTGGTCCGCTCGGCAAGGTTTTGGAAACTCTGAAGCCAGTTGGTAAAGTTTCCTGGTTCCATATCCTTGGCTTCCGCCAGGACTTCATTGATGTCGCCAGCCCCAAAGGCGGCATTGCCAAGTGTGAAAAGCAACTCGAAGTGGAAGCTTTCATCTTCGCTCAGAAGAAGGACTGGATCTTCTGGTTCGACTGACGATGATGGCGATGACGATGATTCTTTAGGATCCTTCGAGGCACGTGGGATACTGAAGCTTGACCCAGCTGTGGCTCCAAGCAGGAGAGTGTAGACAAGTGGAACGAGTCTCATGTTTGGGTGATAAGTGTGTGGTACGAGGAGAGGAGAAGTTGATGAAGTTTTCAATGAGGATACTTCCAAGTTCGATTCATCATCCTCTCGAGGACTCTGAGAGCCTTTAATACACGGTCTGAAGGGGGCGATGCTATTGTATATTTACATGGTATCTTATTACATGCGATCGTCTTACATCGTGAAGCCCGTAGGCAACTAGACCCAAACAGGTAAACATTTTGCGATTGGTTGCCGCCGCCTCAAATGGTGGATCTGAGCCGCGCATCTCCCCCTGGCTTACCCTTGTCGTCTTGGTCTTGAACGCCGATCGACTCTCGCAAACGCCACATCGCGCTGGAGATAGAAGTAGTGAGTAAGAAATCAAGTAGGGGTTGACCGGCGATAGACCAATAGCATCAGTACCTGCTGAGTACTTCCGTACACCGTGACGTCTTTGATTAGGAGAGTCACAATTCGTCATCACTGCGCCTCTCTTCACTTTTGCGAGTGTGCCTGCTGCTTCTGCTTCTGCTTCTGTACCTTCAATCTTGGTCAAGTCCGGAGATTGGGCAGGCTGACACCTCGCAAAGAATCCTGGCTGTGCAGTAGCAACTGTCTCAAGCCAGTCGCGACCGACATGGTGAACAACGGACCGTCCAGAGGCTGCTGGACATGCCGCAAACGACGCGTCAAATGCGATCAAGGAACGCCCAAATGTCGTCAATGCTTGCGACTGGGGCGCGATTGCGAAGGCTACGGACCACGCACCGAGACAAAAGGTATCCGATTCAGGACCCAGGGCAAGACTCGCCGATCAGACTGCCCTCGATCACGGCCCCGGAGCCTGGAAGGCTCGAAGATGCTAGCAAGGACCGTGACGAAATCAATACCGGCGCCGATTGCACCAAGCGACGAATCTACCGCCGTCTGCTTCTTTCTCACGTCCATCGTAGGCCTCGGCCGCGGCTTCAAATCCACTCAGGGCTTCCTCGAACCCCTTCTCCCCGTCATCGCCAGAGAGCGACCAAGTTCCGTCCTGTCCACCGTTCTGGCGGCCGTGTCAACCAGGATCTGGCAACATTGGAAAACCCCAACAGCCAGTTTCGAGGCGCCTCATGCACCGTTCTCCAAAGCTCTGGGGCGTCTTAGCGAGGCTCTTAATGACCCCGTGGAAGTTTCCAAGGACAGCACCGTTCTTGGAGTCATCCTGATGCATTTCTACGAAAGTGTAGCGGCTCGATCGATGCATCGGCCCACCAGTCGCGCTCACCAGGATGGGGCGCGCGCTTTGCTTGATCGTCGAGTCGAAACGCGAAGCATGTCGGAGTGCTGTCACTACCTTCGGACCTATCTGCGGCATTGTGATGTCTCAACATATCTCGAGACCCAGCCCACTGACATGTCTGACTTGGATGTCTGGTTCGACGCCGGATGGGACAGCACCATGCTGGTCAGTCCAAATCTTGTCCTGGACCTGATCGGGCTGTCACTCGCTCACCTGGAAAAGAGGTTGTCGGAGATGTTGTCTGGACTTGCGCGATCTGACTTCGACGAAACAGGCTCGGACACAGTCGTGAACACCTGGATGCAGGATATTGGATCCATCGAAGCGCAGCTCGCAGATTGGGTCCAGTTGGTGCCAGACGATTGGAAGCCTTATAAAAGGCGCATCGATGAAAGTGTGTTCTACTTAGGCACATGCGATATATATCCTACTGTCCAGATCGCCACAATCTGGAATGTATGGCGAACTTGCCGGCTGATGGTCTTGCGAATGAGATTGTGTTTGTTGGCTGCGGTTCCCAAGCACCGGACGCATAGCATTATGTTGCGTGGTCTTGAGAAGGGTGCCTTTGCAGATGCGGCTTGTGGTGAGGAGTTGGTGGACGCCATATGCCAGTCAATACCGTTCTACCTAGGCAATCGTCAGGCTCATGGAGGCATGCGCGATCTTGTTGATCCGGGGATCCAAGTCATCAGCTACCACGACTCCGCCGTGGGCGAGGCCATTCGCGAGCGATATCTCCAAAGTGATGATGCGATGAGCCTTGCTGACTACAGACGGCACGTCCTGGTTCAGGGCCCTTCGCACGCACTGCTCCATCTGAACGCCCTGGTCAGGGTTCTATCGAGCGAGGGGGCACAGGATATCTGTCGTGCGGTAGGCACGAGTCGCGCTGCATGGCTTCGCGACCAGTACCTCCGCGTGTGCAAACTCACCAACCCGCATCTCTGACACGAATCAAGAGTTGGGCAGAATAAGTCATTACAATACAATCATCTGCGAAGAAGATGCTTTTGACAGGATGAGTGATTTTCTAGCTCGGTGGTTAGCAGAAGAATAGCAGAAGAATAGCAGAAGAATAGCAGAAGAATAGCAGAAGAATAGCAGAAGAATAGCAGAAGAATAGCAGAAAAATAGCAGAAGAATAGTAGAAAAATAGTAGAAGAATAGTAAAAGAATAGTAAAAAAAATACTAAGCGTAAAATCTAAAGATAAGGCGGACTAGGAAGAATTAGGGGCCAATCTCAGTAAATAAAGTAAGGTTCAAGGCTCTACTCTCCTTAGATTCAACGCAGATTAAGAATCACCTAAATAGCCGGTTAGGTAGCTAAGCAGCTGTTGTAAAATCAAGTCCAGGCTGCTAATTTCCCTGCGCGATTAGTGAAGCAATATTGATATGCCTTCGGCTGATCAGGCTACTTGAAGAGGGGTGCACCACAGCTCACGGGTCGGTCTTATTTCCAGCGTTGTGATGTGATGTCCGCGTTTATTCAACTTAAGAGCATGACTTACTGGCGAAGGGACACGTACAGCAAATAATGTGTAGCCAATATGTCAGAAGCATCACATACGTATTCATTTCTGCATCTTATCCTCGTCCATATTCATGTTGCTATTATAAACACACGTGCTATGTTATCGATTCTGGGGACCTCGCTAAGCTTAGGGTAGGCCTGATCCGGGGGCGACCTGACTGAAGCCATTATACAACGCTGGCTGAGGTCGAAACAGAGCCACCTTGCAGTGTCCTGCTGACGCGATCTTACATGTTTCGCGTCATTGGCCGACCTCTAAAACCCTAGAAGTGAGTTGAAGTATCTGGGATGGGAAAGGCGAAAAAAGAAAAAAAAGAAGTGCTCTCCCGCCGGGAATTGAACCCGGGTCTCAAGCGTGACAAGCTTGCATACTGACCACTATACTACGGAAGATGTGCAACTGTTATCAGTTGCCGTAGTGGGCTGTGCGGAAACTGCCCGAATTTTGAACTATATAGCACAAAAGAAATGTCAAGTTGCGAGCCTCTGAACGCTATCCTCCAAAGACCTTCTCAATACTGGGTGAACATAATGCGCAAAAGTCATGAGATCAATGCTAGATGAAAGAGCACTTCTTTACGCTGCGGGTAGCTTTGGGCTTAGACTTTGATCTGAAATATACTTCAAGCATTTGATTACAAGCGCAACGTTCTTTCGGAAGTTCCTTTCTTTGCAAGCCATCGATTCCTCAGCCGTCCGTCTATGATCAAGCTTCCGCCGGTGAAACTCACCTATCCCGATGTGAAAGTTGAATGAGGCTGTGGTTTGCCTTCAGCAATGAAAGCAGAATATAAAACCGCCCGGAAGCACCAGATCACACCACCTCTGAAGATCCTCTATTTACATGCTCTTTCGCGACCACATGGCTTCATCTTTCGGTCCTGCTATAGCATTCTTCCATCTCCCATTCCCATATCCTTTATTACCATGTTTTCGCTTACTCGATACCTCCGCCACCAACTCAGACCCATATTCCGATGGACAAGGCTGGTGCGTTCGCGTCACCCGACACCCCTGTTGGAGTCGCAGAGCCAGTCGCCTCTGTTCGAACTGAACGCGGACGTGGTCATCTTTATCATGTCCTTTCTCCCCCATACCGATCGACTGTCAGCTGCCCTTTCTTGCAAGTCGTTGCACTTCGTATGCGACAAGATCCTCTACGGTCTCACTGCACCGCTTTCAACCGACGACAAGGCTGACTTCCTATTCCGCCTGGAGCGAGATCTCATGGCAACCCACATCTACTGCGCCATATGCATCAAATTGCACAGGTACTCTTCCCTCAACAAACCTACTCAGAGTCCCGCTAGCTTCTGGTTTCAGAAAAGGAACCGTCCGACCTGCTTGGGCCCCAAATATCGCTACTCACCATTATATGCGAACAACTACTTCGCATACCATCATGGTCGGGCAGCAATGAATCGCCATTTCCACGGCCCCCCGGCTGGCGTCGATCCAGACTCGCTGCGCTATGAAACTACACGCCTAACGGCGGACAAGCACATGAATTGCAGTACATGGTCGAGCCGATACTCGGTCAGGATTGTATGCGACAGTCTTTTTCTTTACGGCGAGCATGCGATGGACTCGACTGATATCAGCTCCATGATGAAAACACTCGATGAGGGATCGCACGATATTTGCCACCACATCACAACAAAGCCAATAAGACGTTCCTTTGAGCTATTGACAAGGGTTGCCGGCTTAGTTGCGAGTGAAATTAGTCAGTTTCTTCAGCAACCCGGCCGTGTAGTCCATGGGTCGTGCACCCGATGCCTGACAGACTACACCGTGGAGATCATACGAAAGAGCCGGCATTCCGAGGCTGGCGTGTACTATCAAGTCCGAATACAGACCTACCACGACTTTGGACAGTTTCGAAGCCCCGAAGAGTGGAAGTGGATGGTTTGGAGGCATGTTCGCTTAGAAGATTGGATTGGTGAGCCTCGGGATGTACAGCTCTACCCGCCGGGAAGTGTTCGCTTGCAATACTGCGCAGACAAGGACCGGGAGAATGGGGGAAAGAGGTCATTTGATCGATCTGTCTAGCTGTTAGTAGTATCAATACTTTGTCCAGGTCCAGGTGGAGGTTATCACAGAAGTTAATTCGCTCTTATCTCAATTGCTTCGATTGAAGGCTTCAATATTCAAAACTTGCTTGCTCCGAAACGAATTATCTTGGCGAGCTTGTCCCCGACATTGCGTCAAGATGCGACCCCATTGTCAGGGAACGCCTAAAGTGCCAACCAAAGTGAGCTTCCAGATGCCCTGCGCCTTCAGAGAGCGGAGGTCCTATAGAAAGGAACGCTATAGGCATTATGAGAGATGCGGTCTTTGGGGGGTTAAAAAGAGATTGTTACCCTGGGAGCTTGGTTCTTATCAGACTCGATCGCAAGGAGAGCAAGTTTGATCGAGAGAAGTTTAATATTAGTGCTCTGAGATAGTAACTCTTTAGCTGGTGATAGACGCTGACCATTTCCCTTCAGCCTAGCTAATTGCTGTGTGAGGGTTGTATACTATTCTACTACTATTTTACTACTATTTTACTACTATTTTGTTACTATACTAAGCTATTTTACTAATGTTCCACTACTATTCTTGCTGCTGTATGATACTGCTTATCTATCTCATCGTAATCACAAGCCGTCGATCAAACCGGGCTTGGGCGAGCACTATCTTGAGAGCAGGATAGCTCCATGGTGTCACTCGGAGGGCAATGGTGCATCCCTTTCAGTCTGAGGAAACGAAGTTTCTCTTCACGCCAACTCCTTTCTAGATCATTCCCTTCTTTACCTCATCCTTGCGTTCCTCCCACAGCGTCTTGCCCGTGCACGAGCACACAGTCTTGTCATTATCCCACATGCCCGCGCTCCTCGCAACTACGCCCACCACTGTGTTCTCATCATTCTTGAGCGACGCGCTCTCATCTTGCTTCGTCAACACCATGGCGTGCCCAATAGTCTCCCAGATCTCAAAGGCATGATCTGTGAACGCTGCACCACTGCCGTCCTCGCCTACCTCCACTGTGCCTAGGTCACCTCTTGATGTCGCCCAGACGGGGCCTGTAGACTCGGCGCCGTCCTTGAGGTCTCCGTACTCGCGGATGCTGGCGCGGTAGGTGCCTGGTGCAACGCCGCGGATTGTGAGATCGACGAGGGTGCGCTGGGGGTTGACCTGGACCATGCGAGCCAGACCTCGCACTTCGCGTGGTACCCCGTTGTCTGTCGAAGGCACATTATCTGAGAATGTCTCAAGAATGCTGACGGCGGCGCCTAGAAGTGCGTCTCTTAGTACACAGGCCTCAATATCCCAATGACGAATGCAGTGACGTACTGTTTGATGCGCCAGACCCGCGCAAAATGGCATCTTTGCCCGTTGCCTGAATAGCTTCGACAATGGCTGATGGTGCAGCTGTGTCAAGATCATGTAAGCTTCAGAACGAGGACTTCATATTGACAAGATCGACAGCAAAGAGTAGAGAACATACCCGATCCCTCAACCGAGATGAGTTGGTCCTTGACACTGCCCTCAACTTTATTCACGCCCTTGAGCTGGTAGAGTGAGTTCGAAACGGACTTTACGCAGCCCTCACATGACAGGGGGACCGCGAACTGGGTCTGTTTGTCGCAAGTCAGTCATCAGAAAACAATACCGTCACTTCGTCCAGACAATCGATGGAAAGGTTCATGGGTTCTTTGATGGTTTTAGAAAGATTTCCTGGTGATCTATCGTACCTGGAATGAGTGACCGGCAGTCATGTCGCCTGCACCAGGGTATTAGCGAGGGGCAACAGCTGATGAGCGACCAGAGACGAACCGGTTGGACGAGCTGTCTTTGGAGAACCGTTGGTGTATCTATCGTACGTATAGAACGACAAAGCGCCTGCGATTCCGACTGAGGATGCGACAATCTTTGAAGTTGTAGACCGCAGAAACATGACCTGAGTGAATTTGATCTCTGATTTCAAATCCGACCTCCGATGAGGTAGTCCACCTTTCCGCCGGGCCTCCGAGGTCGTCATTGCGCCGCTAGACGAGCTACCCTGCACGATACACGCGACACATGCGCGAAGCGGGTCAGGTGACTGATGAGTCAGCCAGGCAGGGGTTCCAGAAACTTTCGAGCTTCGGCGACTCGCGATCTTTGAGCTCAACGAACGACCGGCGCGACAATCAGCACAGCGTTAGACCTGCTTGGAGGACGTGGCAGTTTTCCAACCCTGCTAAGAAGGAGACCTCAGTGTCTCTGCACACAGCCATCATGTCACAAACACTGGGCGTGGTATGTCGATTCCCTTGCACAGGACGATGCGAACAATGCCATCCCCTTCGAATGCAATGCTAACCTTACAATCGTCAGACCAAGCTGGCCTACACGAGAGTATGGCACGGCGTCTCCGCTGCCGCACAACACGCCACCCTCTCAACACAACCAGGCGTCACACCCCCGTCCCTCGGCCGCCTCGCCTCCCGCATCGCCGTCCTTCTTATGGGCAAGCACAAGCCCACCTTCGACCCATCCACCGACTGCGGCGACTACGTCGTCGTGACCGACTGCGCAGCCCTCCACGTCACCGGCCGCAAGATGTGGCAGAAGACGTACTACAGACACTCAACGCGGCCGGGTAGCCTCAAGGCGCTGACGATGGATAAGCTGATGGAGAAGCAGGGAGGCGCGGAGGTGCTGAGGAAGGCGGTGAGCGGGATGCTGCCAAAGAACAGGTTGAGGGATAAGAGGCTGGCGAGGCTGAAGGCGTTTGAGGGGGATGCGCACCCGTACAAGGAGAATTTGTTGAAGTATGGGGGCGAGACGGTCGGAAACGATGGGTGGGAGAAGGTGATGGAGCAGGTTCACTCGCATGACCGGGAGAGGTTATAGGAGAGTCGCTTCGATCAAGAGACGGAGGAGACGAGTGGAGAGCGTCATTGTGTATAAAGTGTACTACTATCCTATGTCATGATTCCACCAGCCATTCGGCGCAATGATACATCACTTGGAAGACGGACGCGCGCCATGCAGATTGTCAAATATAGTACGTGTCATTGTCAAGTCTGCTATTCTAACATGAGGTATGCCTAGTCCCAAACTCCGGTCATTATATCGATGGTCAAGAAAACAGGTCGTCTGCTCTACGAGCGGGAGACCTCGCACTTGATAAGGCCATTGGGGCCGGACTGGGGAACATAGACCTCGGCGTCCTTGCCCGTGTTCTTGATGTCCTTGTGCCAGCTTAGGTCTGCAGCTTGTTAGTCTTCCGTCGAAGTCACTGCGTTTGTGGATTCGGAGTGACTTACCAAGCTCAAAGTAGTGCTTGTTCGGGAGGGAGTAGGTGATGGTCTGCGTCTCGGGCACAGCATCCAGGATCTGCTCGCACATCTTGTACATTGTGTTCTGCACACTAGCGCTCTCGTCCTCCGCGAAGAGCTTGAGTGTGATCTTACGGGCAGCCTCCCAGGCGTTGTCGAACTTGCCAACTGCCTCCTTGACGGCGGCTAGGTCCTTGAAGGTAGCCCAGCGCCAGCTAGCGTCAACATCGGTGGAAAGGATACGGTCCCAGGTCTCAGCGAGGGTCGTGTACTCGTCGCGAACGAAGCCGTGGAAGGCGGAGCCGGTGCTCTTGAGGACGGAGAGACCTGCGATGGAGCTCTCGATGGTGAGGCCCTCGTCGCGCTTAAATGTTGCCTCAACGTTGCGGACCTCATTGCCGTCCTTGATGAAGCTGTGCGGGTGCGGCTTGCCATCCACATCCATGCGCTGCCAGCGGTGGGTAATTACCTTGACATGCGCGGCGTTGATGTGAGAGTAGCGCTCAACAAAGTGGGAGGCGATGGTAGAGGCGAAGAGCTCGGGCGGAGTGACCTCATGTTGCTTTGCGAGGATGTAGATTGTGTTCTTGATGGAGTCTGTGGCTACGACGACAGAGTTGTCTGCGGCGGTATAGGAAGACTCGATGGCACCCTCGAGGAGGCAGCAGACGGTCATCTCGGTGACGGTCTGGACGGAAGTGGCCGGGTCGCGGTGGACCTTGTAGACGCGGACGTTGTCCTTGCCATAGCGGGCAGCTGAGACGTAAGGCATTGTGATGTTGTTATGTCGGTCGTGAGGCTGAGTGATGGGAGTAAAGAGTTCTATCAGTGCTGAGAGTACGCGATTCGTTGGATGACGTTGGTGATAATGAGTGAGTGAAGCAGCTGTAGAGGGGAGCTCCGATAAGGTGGTGGGGGTTTGTCGAGCTGTAGTAGAGAGACAGGCAGATGTCGGAGAGGATGAAGCAGCAGAAAGCGACACTCTAGATGCAGATGAAATAATCAATGGACGAGACCTGCAAGAGATGAAGCTACCTTGACTCCCATTATATAAATACTCGACCAAGTTTGCAGCTCAGCCTCTCGAGCTCCGCCCCTCACTTCTCGCGATAAGCGCCCCTCCACGACCCGCGCTCTTTCGCACCTTCGCGTCTCCAACTCTCGAACCACCCTCGCCTGTCACCGTCGGCCTCCGGTCTCCAACTACTGGCCGCAGAGCTCAGAATTGCGACGGGCAGCTGAGATCCATAGTTCCAGGCACCCAATCAATCAGACGACAGCGCACGGAGCAGCTCCAAGAAACAGACAAACCCCCACTACTACCCGTCGCTGGCATGAGGTGGGTTGGTGGCGCTGTTCGGAGCCCGCCGACGGCGGCCAGACGCGCTTCAATGGAAGTTTGGGGGACGCGGAGATCCGCTACCTGCTCTGGGAAGGTCGGGTCGGGGTCAACCGGCAGATGCTGACATTGTCCGATCGGATGGTTCGATGCAAAAGATCCACATGGATGGGATGGGATTATTGAGAGAAATGAGCGCAGATGGAACATCTTTCTCCATCAGGTCGGTTGTACATTGTTCTTACAGTATATGCAGTATCTCTCGTCTTACAGTATCCTCCATCAGACCATCTCGTAGTACATGGGTATTTTTCATCCACAAGCCTCCATGCTAGAAAGTGCACCGCAAGGCTCATGCGACAGGTCTTTGCATTGCTGAGAGCAGCTTGCGAATTGACTGAACTCGCTTTAGCCAGTCTATCCTGCCAATGGCTGAGAAAAGGATCTTGGCTGGTGGCGATGGCTGGTCGTGTGCACCCGTCGCAATGAGTCGAAGCAGCGCATACATTGTCGGCATTGCTTCCTTGCCGGCCTCCTTCACACCCTCACAGTCCTGGATCTGCGCCAACCAGCTTGAAGCAGCGCAGCTCTCGTCATGGAGGCACCTCTCCAGTACATCGAGAATCTCCTCTGTTGGCAATGCGCCAGCTTCTGAAGCCCAGCGTGCCAGGTTCGTCTGATAGAGCAATTCTGGGACCTGCCATACAAGGTATGGATAAGTCCTTAAAAGCTCAACAGGGTCGAGTGACGAAGTTTGTGGCAGTGACAGCAAATGGTATAGGGGCAAGGCACCGTTTCCTAGCCCGCTCCTCGTTTGGCCGTCTTGGAAGGACAGCAGCAATTCTTGTTCACCATTCCAAAGCTCATCCGGCCAGAAAGATGAGTCTGCAGAGCCGCTTGACTGGAGCTCATTGGCCTTTTGTAGGATCGAGCGACAGAAGTCATCCAGAATGCTGACTTCCGAGGCGCGAAGCAGGTTGCTTGCCGGATCGACGTGCTGCTGAGCCAGTGACCTGATATAAGCCAATTGATGGGTTGTGAGCTGGTCATGATCAACGCGAATGGGCACACGCTTCAGACTCTCGAATTTCATCTGCACCGCGATTGGTCAGCTGCGTTTCGCAATCGAAAAGGCATAGGCCGCTACAACAGAGTCGTGCGATGAGAGGGCCGGCAGCAGCGTCAACGTACCATCTTAGCTAATTGAGTCACATTGCGGGGATGGTCAGACATGGTCTTGTTCATCTTCGTGATGCCTCCTTGAGACACTAGCCATGTTACCAACGGCATCGGCGGCATACCGGCATCGCGCTGGCTCGAGATCCCCTGAGAATTCTGTCGCTTGCTCAGTTTTGATCCGTCTGGATTGACTAAGAGGGCGAGATGTGAGAAAGTGGGCGGTTCCCATCCGAAAGCGCTGTAGAGGGCGAGATGTTTTGGTGTTGAGATGAGCCATTCCTAAAGAATGTCAGCGCATGCGGCCGAAGCCAAAGACTGTCAAAATGAACGAACCTCGCCGCGAATGACATGTGTGATCTTCATGAGGTGATCGTCAATGACGTTGGCCAGATGGTAAGTTGGATAACCATCAGTCTTGAGAATCACAAAGTCATCCTCCTCCTCGCCCTTCTGGAAAGGGCCGAAGATCGTGTCCCGGAACTTAGGTCGGCCAAACGTATCCCCCTTGAATCGTAGCATGTGTGGCTCGCCAGCAGCCGCGCGGTTGTCAGACTCCTCGGATGAGATAGATCGACAAGTCTTTTGGTAGGCAGTTGACTGGCCTGCCTCATGCGCTCTCTGCTTTTGGGCGTCAAGTTGCTCTTGAGAACAGAAGCAGCGGTAGGCATGACCTTGGTCAAGAAGCTGCTGCGAGTGCTCTTTGTAAATACTGAGGCGCTCAGACTATAGCAGACCTGTCAGCAACAGTTCCTTCGAGGTATGGAACTCTACACACCTGACGATAAGGGCCGTACGGCCCGCCACAATCCGGACCTTCGTCCCATTTTAGTCCTGCCCACTTGAGATCCGAAATCAACCTCTCTTCCGCATCTGGTACGAAGCGATTCCTGTCAGTGTCCTCGAGACGAAGCACGAAGGCGCCACCGTTAGATGCCAGAGTGGCCATGTTGTTCAGCGCAGCTGTGCGTAGCGATCCAAGGTGTATGTATCCTGTAGGTGATGGCGCGAAACGTGCTCTGATAGGTAATGAGGAGTCTTGACCAAACACCAATGTCGTCTTTCCTGAAGCGGGGCTGCCTTCTCTCGCAGTTGTCTGCTTCTTGGACCTCTTCTTGTCTAAGAGCCGTAGACCGGAAGGCCGTGTCGAAGCTTGGGCGGCCCCTGAGGCACTCTGAGCCACGGCATCGCTGGTCCGTGTCGAGAAACTCCGTGAGTCCTGCTTCAATGGTGATGAGTGTTCAGCTGTGCGGACTGCATGGTTACAACCACATAGCCGTGTCGAGGTAGTTGCGAACGATCGCAGACTGATGTGAGAACGGCGATGACCAGCTCCAAGGCTCCAGATGCTAGCACTATTGGTAGCCCTGCAAGAGCGCAGTGCAAGCCCCGACGGCTGTCTCAGCATTCTCATAATCTGTTCAGCAAGAAGGTACACATGTTGAAGAGAGTGGCTTGGAGTGATGGACGTTGAAAGATGAAGCTCAGCAAAAGTGAGGCGCGTTGAGATGGTCGCGCCACAAAGACGCTGTGGCGCAAAGAGTCAAGGGTCCTTATCGATACTGCAGGGCTGCAGGATGACCGCTTCATGCCTCAGGGTGAAGATGACCAGTGGAAGAGCCCCTCCCTGTCTCAATTAAATAAGAATAAAGCCAATGAAGGGCAGGTCATATATACTTGACATAGCTACAATAGCAACATTATCTCATCAAGGTTGCATTGGTGCATAGCAGCAGGTTACTGGGCAGCTTCGTCACCCCGCGCTACGCCATCCAAACGCCGCCCAGGCCTAAAGATTTACTAAGAATTTTCGGACAGGCGCTGGATTGTCCTTCTACAACGCCTCTGCACCAACATCACACCTATTCTTGCGCATCATGGACGGCCACGATCATGCCTTTGGCCAGGAGGAGGTCGATCTTTACGGTATGCGACTAAAGCTGCATTCATGCGGCAGAGACGAGGACCACATACTGATTGACACTTCTCAGAACTGCTCTCTGTTGACAGGACTGCGACACCAGACCAGATCAAAAAGGCCTACAGAAAGGTCCGTCAACATGACCTCCACCTCCCCCTCCTACGTTGTCCTCGGGACTAACAGACTTAGGCTGCATTAAAATACCACCCCGACAAGGTCGCCGAGGACCAGCGCGAAGAATCCGAAATCATCTTCAAGCAATGTACGGAAGCCTACGAGATCCTCAGCGATGACCAGAAGCGCGAGCTCTACGACACTCACGGCATGGCCGCCTTCGACAAGTCCGCTGGCCCTGGAGGCCCTGGCGGCCCCGAGGTCGATATCAACGATATCCTCTCCCAGATGTTCGGCATGGGCATGGGCGGTGGCGGTGGTTTCCCTGGTGGTCCAGGCGGCGGCGCTGGTCGTCCCAAGAGGCCGCGAAAGGGTCCCGATGAGGAGCAGGAGTACAAGGTCACACTCGAGGAGCTCTACAAGGGCAAGACAGTCAAGTTTGCGGCCAACAAGCAGATTCTTTGCGGGCAGTGCAAGGGTTCCGGTGCCAAGGACAAGGCGAAAGCGCATTCTTGCGAGCGCTGCAAGGGTAATGGTATCGTCGAGGTCATCCGCCAGTTCGGTCCTGGCATGATGGGTCGCGAGGCCGTCATGTGCGACCACTGCCAGGGATCAGGTACCACCGTCAAGGAGAAGGACCGCTGCAAGAAGTGCAAGGGCAAGAAAACCACACAGGAGAAGAAGGCTCTGGAGATCTACATCCCCCGAGGCTCAATGCAAGGCGAGAGGATTGTGCTGGAAGGCGAGGCGGATCAGAACCCCGATCAAATTCCGGGCGATATCGTCTTTACACTCGTGGAGGAGCCCCACGACACATTCACAAGAATCGGACAGGATCTGTCAACAGAGCTCAAGATCACCCTCGGCGAGGCGCTCATGGGCTTCTCGCGAACAGTTCTGACACATCTCGACGGCCGCGGTATCGCCATCGACAGGCCACGAGGCAAGATCTTGCGGCCAGGCGACTGCCTCAAGATTCCCGGCGAGGGTATGCCGATGAAGCGTGGCGAGACCAAGGGCGACCTGTACCTCCTTGTCGACATCGAGTTCCCAGCCGACGACTGGTTGAAGAATGAGTCTGATGCCGAGGCCCTGAAGAAGCTGCTGCCGCCTCCCGCTGCTCCTATCACTGCGGCTGAGATTGATGAGGTTGACTACGAGGAGGATGCGGATATTGAGAAGGTACTTACCCACTCCCGCCAGAAATCGACCGACCTTCAAGACACTATGCTGACAAAACATTCACAGATGGGCGAGAACTCGGGCGATCCTCGATTCGGCAACGAGTGGGAAGACGACGAAGACATGGGCGACGGCCAACCCCAGTGCCAAGCGCAGTAACGCACTCGCCAACGAAATAACCCAGCGAAGCAACAAGAAGCGATGAGAGAGAAGAATGACTGTCTCCGTAAATATTGTTCCACTTTTCTGGCCAAGATGGGCGTCATGTTATGGGGATCTCATTCTTCTTATGATCAGCGCGACGCGACGGGTGGTTGCACAAATAGACGACGTGATGATGGCCAATGAAGAGATGAGGTTGTTTGGGGCAAAAGTTGAAGAAGCATTTGGTTAGACGGTGCAGCGATGAATGGAAATCTCCTGATCTTTTCTGCTTTTTCACTCTGTCGGTACTGGTATGTCTATGTTGGAATCGCCTTTTGGCTTTCACGTGTCGACTTTCCCATCTCTCCAAACCAAAAACCCCACCATCTGTTCTGGCACATCACCCCCTCCACACCCAACGTCGTCATCCCTCCGACCTCCCCCACGCACGACAACCTCTCCCCAAACTTCTCTCTAGCAAGCACCATTTACAACCTCGACCATGTCCCGCAAAGGCGTCGGCCTCGCGGCCTTCGACCGCTCCCGCATCACCTCCGCCCAATTCGCCTCCCACGGTTCCACCCTCCGCGCCTCCAACGCCTCCGCCCTCGAGACCCAACTCTCCGTCTTCCGCTCCCTCCTCCAGCAGTTCGCCCAGACCCACGCCAAAGACATCCGCTCCGACCCATCCTTTCGCGCGCAGTTCGCGCGCATGTGCACGGCCATCGGCGTTGATCCTCTAGCTTCTTCGTCGAATAGCGGGAGTGGCGCTGGAGGAGAGTCGGTGTGGGCGCAGTTGCTGGGGAGGACGGTGAATGATTTCTATTTTGAGCTGGCGGTGAGGGTTGTGGAGGTTTGTGGGAGGACGAGAGGGGAGAATGGAGGGTTGATTGGCGTGGAGGAGGTGAAGGAGCTGGTGTCCCGGGGACGCATGGAGGGCGCCTCTGCCATATCCGAAGACGACGTGCGTCGCGCTGTTGAGACGCTTCGACCTCTAGGAGGGAGCTACGCAATCGTCAAAGTCGGAAGAAAAGAGTACATACGCAGTGTGCCGCGCGAGCTCAGTGTCGACCAGGAAAGCGTGGTGGAAGCCGCGCAGGTGTTGGGATACGTCAGCGTGGGCATGCTGCGGGACAACTTGGACTGGGAGCCAGCGAGAGCAAGAACCGTGATTGACGATCTCGTTGCCGAGGGCATGCTGTGGGTTGACGCACAGACGGGAGGGGAGAAGGAGTATTGGAGTCCCAGCTTCATGGCTGCTGGGGCAGCGGGCTGATGGATCTGAGATGCAAAGCCAAGAATCAACAAACACAACACCAAGACATCTACAAAGGAGCGTCGAACATTCAGCCGCGACATGCAACAGGAAGCCACGCCTGCAGACTGCTGTCGGGGAGTCGAATGAAGCAGACTACACACACACATGCGAAGGTCACGCCAAGGAGATGATCAAGCAGCTTGAGGATTCTCCCATGATGGTCATCGTTCGCCTGGACGACGATCCATAACGGAATGGCGTACAAAAGTTACGGACCGACCCAGATCTATGGGTGGCGGACTGTATCATTGACCATGTACGTAAAGAGGGCGGCGTTAAACACATAGACCGATAGAGACAGACACGAGCACACAGCTCTCAAAGCACAGCCAGTGGCCAGTCATCATAAAATGCTCTTGGACTCCCCCCATGTCTGTGCGTTGCAAGTAATCGTGTCACCAAGTCCAGCTCCGCCAGACAGCCATGCAGATCCTGATCTGCTTATGCGCCCCTTCTTGTACCGGCCCAGAACAAGCTATTGTACTTTCGTAGCGCTGCTTTCCTCGGCGGGCTTTTCTTCCTCGGCTACTTTGGCCTCTGCCACAGTGGGCTCTTCCCTCTTGGGCACGATGTTATTGCGAACAGGGGCATTCCCCTTTTCATCCTCTTCCTCTTCCTCGATCGCAGACGGTTCTTCCTCCAAGTGCTCGGAAAGCGTGGTAGGGACAAAATCGCCTTCGTTCTCAATGGCGACTGGGTCGTGACCGCGGCCACTATTGCTCGCCGAGACGCCTATGCCGGAGGAGCTGCCCTCGATGATGCTCTGCCTTGTCTCGGCGACTATCTTGTCGGCTTCACTGATCTTGTTGCCCGTGTCACTGCCTGTCTCAACGCCAACGTCCTTGTTGGTTTGGTGCTCGATCAGGGCGGCCTTGTCAAATCGCACCACCATGCACGACAGATTGTCGGTACTGAATCGGTCTAGTGCCGAGCTTACAAGCTGTCTCGACGCCACGGCAGGATCGGATACGTTGCGAACGAGATCGACTGCCTCCTGATCGGAGCACACATCCCAAAGCTGTCCATGATTAGCTACAGCCCACATCCAACGAGGAACTACAACTTACTCCATCACAAGCAATGATCATGAATTCATCACTGTCTGGCTGAATCACCGTCTCTGTCGTATACGGGTGACCAGTAACCAGGTCCTTCATATAGGTATCACCGAGCGCTCGCGTCACAGCCAAAACACCATTGACTCGGTTGTTCAGGATCAAGCCACCAGCGCTAGTGATACGCTTGCCCTCATTCTCATCGCTGCCCTTGTGGTCATAAGACAGACGCAGAGCTTTACCGGAACGGCACAAGACGATGCGCGCATCGCCAACGTTGGCGGTGTAAAGGACACGCTGTCTTGAGGCGTGGTTCTTGAGCTTTTCGTGAGCTTCCTGAGTAGAAGCGACATTGGCTGTCTCGAGAGCCTCTTCAGCAGAGGTAGTGGGGGCAGACTCATCCTGCTCTACTGACGGGGCGTCGTCAGATCTGGACGCTTTTGTAGCTGCTGCCGCCGCGGGGGCAATAGACTGAGAACCGGTGGCCGATCGCTCGCTAGGCACTCGATCCTCCCAGCGCAGCACAGCGACTGCCGCCGTGCACCCGCTGTTCTTCAAAGGCAGCTTTTCCAACTGGGCGTCCACGGAAGTAAACGTCTGGTCAAGAAGCTCGGGTATCGGGACATTGGGGTTCTTGCGTATTATGTCCTCGAGAATGATATGTAATTTCTTGCCGCACCAGTCGGCAGCAAAAGTGCCGGCGTGGCCATCGAATATGGCGAAGTAGCCGTTGTCCGACTGGTTGACCTCCTTATCAACAGTTTCTGGGTCATCGCTATCGCTCTTGGCCTTATCGAGGCCTTCTGTCGCGGGTGCGGGTGTATCTAGAAAGTTGTAGAGGAATGCGTGGGTGTCCTCCATTGTTCGGCGGCATTTCTTGTTTCGGTCCTCCCACACTCCAACACGGAACGTAGATTTTGGACCAGGCACAGAGTCACCAGCTGAGTTGTTATGCTGACCTTGAGGCACAGCGAGCGCGGGGTCCTGCTTGCCAAGCTTCTGAATGGGTGACTGGGAGCTCAAGTCGGAACCTCGGCCGCTCTGGGAGAAATTGAGGCTGTTCTTCGCGGAAGCAAGCAGGCTACTAGCCTTGTTGCTCATACCGCTGCTCCGACGCTTCTTCTCGGTGGAACCGCCGGCATCGTTGCGGTCCGGAGGGCTTCCATTGCCACTGCGCTTCTCTCCGCTGGCAACTTGGTCGGCAGGAGGGGCTTTTGTCGGGACGGATTCTGAGGAGCTGGGACTTGAGCCTGGCGAAGGCGATTTGTCGGGCTTGGAATCGGTGTCCTGGCCGGCGTTACCGTTGTTCGAACTGCCGCCAAACATCCTATTCAGCAGACCTCCCCCGTGGGAGGAGAGACTGCGGCGCTTGCTGCCTGCCAGCTTTGTGGAAAGAGTGGAAAACGGGGTGAGCGCTTCCTTCGTCTAGAGAGGAGACTTGCGGAAGTCCCTGTGGCACCTGCAATTTCGGTCGAGGGACGATGATCGAGGTTCGAAGACTAAAGGATTCGAGAACAAGGTTGGCTGTAGCAATGTTAGAAAGGGCTATCTGTTCAGAGTCAAGCGAATTTCAATGACGGAAAGGATTGCGAAGGATTGCAGCGAGGTCGGTGAGGTGAAGTGGCAAGCTGGCAGGGTGCGTTATGGTGGGGATTGGCGACAAGGCGTGAAGGAGCGTGCGTACGGCAATTCAGAGCACGCATGCAGCTAAGTCATCGATATCAGAGTGTCGTGAGCAAGCCTATGCCTTCAATGCACCAAGGGAAAGCATGACGTCGCAACGATTGAGTATGGAATGACGAATCCCGGGTGCAACGGGAAACGTGGTGATGACATGCGGCAAAGGCGGGTCGCGACGCGGGGCTCAAGGCAAATGGATGTGAAGCACACAAATGAGATGGAGCTGGATGGCGCTGACATACCTCAAATGGTGAGAACAGGGGCTCGAAGATGAGTCGGTAGGATGGCGAATGGGTGGTCAGAGGCGACAATGCGCAGCCTCTGAAGGGATTCGTTTAGGGAAGAGAAGAGGAAGGCTCTAGGACAGGCCAGAAGAGAGGCCAGAGGGTGGGAGAAGAGGAGAGGAGGCTATGATGACGGTGGTGTTTCCCAGCACTGGACCAGAATGGAAGCCGCTGGTCTCGACTGCAGTGCCGATTACGCGGTAGATAGGCTTGTGTGTGAGGTGAGAGTCAAGGTGAGAGAGACCAGAAGTGAGAAGGACGGACAGGCTTCCCCTCGCTTTCGCTGTGCAGGCAGTGGCAGTGGCAGTGGAGAGGCGGAATTCAAGGGCGGGGGTCAACGTCAACAGTTAAGGTGATGCGAACGGTGCCCAGCGTATCTAACGCAAGAAAGCTTAGCCTTCTTGATTTAGGCGCAACTGCGGGTTGCGGTAGCCAACGGTGGCCGTTTTGGGCTTGGAGGGGTCATTCGGACATGGGTCCCTCCGTAAGCTTCCCGCGTGTTCCCTCCGTCCAAAACGGAGGGAGGTTCAAGGTGTTGAACAAGTCGCACGTCACGAGTGATGTCCGTGAGCACGTGCATGTCCTGCGATTCAATCTCAAAGGCTGTCCTTGTGAATCGAAGCTGAGAGAATATGATCCAGCATGCAGCAGGATGGAAACACACATATGTACGTAGAGAAACAGCAGACGACGCATCGCCCAACACCAGTACGCCAAACAGGTAGACAAAAGCAAGCATCCCCTCCTGCGTCAGAACCAGACTACCATCGTCTATCCTCGTCTTCAAGGCTCGCGCTATTTCTTGAGGTTGTCGAACCTGGCTGCGAGGTCGTCGTCTATCGGGTCAGCACCGCCACCACCACCGCTGCCACCGTCGCCGCCGATGGCCTGCGCGATACGGCCTTCTGGTTGCGCTGGATTGCCCAAAGCTGTAGGTGTCTCGCCGAGCTGTAGATTGAGAAGTCAGCATGTTGTCGCACCCACGAGATCGAGGTGTACCCACCGCCTGATTGAAGTCCACGCCAATCTCCTCCAGGACTTGCTCCACCACCTCATCGCCTTCCTCCTCCTCGCCGACGTCCATGGCATCGTCTACAGCGTCGTCCATCATCTCCTGTCGCTGCTCCATGACGTCGTTCTCGCGCTCGAATTCCATGGCGATGCGCTGGAGCTGAGGTAGGTTCATTTGCTTGTTCATGCTCCCGAGGGCCTGTGTTGCGCCCTTCATGGCCTGCATCATCTGCTCGTTGGTTCGGTAGGTCTGGATCCGGGCGAGGCATTGGTTAGTATTCGATCAGGCCATCTCGCCATGTGATAGGGAACGACAAACCTGGAGTCGGAGGGAGATCTTCTGCAACTGACTCCGCATGGAGTAGAACTTCTCGATGTACCGCCTCGTTCGCACAAGATCCTTGGCCTGGATCTTGCAGGCGCCCATCTGTCCGTTCTTGGCGCTCGTTTTGATCTGCTGGATGAGGGTTTTCTCCTGCTTCTCGAGTTTCACGCGTGTCTGGTCGAGTTCGCGGATGGCCTTGTCGAGCATGCGCTGGTTCTTGCGCAGACGCTCAGCGGGCGTCATGCGCTTGCCGAAGGCCCATTCGAGGATCTGGCGGGGAGGGGAGTGGCGGTTAGCCTAAAGGCCCCTCGAAAATGGCTTAAGTTGCCAAGATAAAGACTCACATTCATGATGCTGGACTGGTGTCAGGTTCGGGAGGTCTGACAATATGAGGAGATGACGATATGACGGTGCTAGCAGCCGCGGCAACGCAAGGAACCTTGGAAGTGGGAAGCGCGCTTAAAGGTCCACGGCGGTCAACCGTGGTGCCTGGGAGAGCAACGTCGTCCCTCCTACGTGACTGGTCTTGGCGCCAGCGCTGCCCAGAATCTCCCGCAGTTCGCCCGAACGGCTGCCTGTTGGTATGATGCGCTACCCTACAACTGCGGCCTTCCATCATCACGGTTCTGCATCGTGGGCTTTCCGCTGCAAGATCTTGACTCTGGGGTATCTTACCCCGCATAATGACTCCAGATTCCAAAATGAATTCTATGTGTCAGAGGAAAGGTCGTGTTCATGGGTGTTGGGACGCTCAGACTAAGGTAAGTCAGGTGGATGATCCATGCATGTGAGCCTCCATAGAAAGCATTCACTATCCGCACCGACTTCGAATCCACGACAATGCATCATTCCTGATCAGAAGCTGCCGATATTCGGACAATACATAGTCTCTTGATGCTTCCCAGACCATCCGGCTGTCCATCTCCGTCCCGATCACTATTTTGATCGGAACCGCTTGGCAAGAATATGTGGTATCGGCTTGAGCCGTGAGGCGTCATGCACAGATCCTACCTAGCTCCTGAAACCCTGCATATCACATCGCGCGCTCACTGAACCTCGGATTTGGCAGGACAAGCCAAAGCCCGTGTTGGATTCGTGTGGTCATACCCTATCTCTAGGCCCGTCTCGATTGCACGGCGCTCATTGCCGCTGGCAGGGTGGCGTCGGCCGAGGGCAATGCGACTAAGACGCTATCGGAGTCGGCCCAGGCCGCAAGCCCGACCACCTCATTCCCGTCAGACGGCATTTTCCGATTCGCCAGACAAGAGACGAATTTCCGTAGGTGGAATCGATGAGACATACGATTGGCTCGAGCCGCCATGCCTTATTACACCGTCACTGTATGGTAGTTGACAATTCGTGCGAGCAAGTTTATCGCATTGTTGTACTCCTGAGTTGTGAATCCAGTCTGTGTTGAAAAGGCGAGCAAGCAAACATGGCGGTCGATAATGCACAGTCGAGTCTCAACGGCACGGGACCAGTGGCAATGGCGCCGCCCGTCATGACAATCGAGGATCTGAAGGAAGAGGCCGCGGCCAAGATGTCGCCAACAGTACGAGGTATGTCCAAGCACAATATCGTCTGAGATTCCTGATAAGCTAAAGATGGGAAATAGCGTATTATAATGGAGGCTCAATGCAAATGATGACGTGAGACCATACTCGAACATGTGAAGCTGGACTCCGGCTGACGCCTTCATAGTCTGAAAGAGAACGAGACTGCCTTCGATCGCTTCAAGATCCGTCCTCGCATTCTCACAGATGTCTCAAAGATTGACACATCGACCACAATTCTGGGATCAAAGGTAAATGTCTAAAGGATGTCCAACCCAAACATTGATAGCTAATGCCATTCCAGGTGTCGCTGCCCTTTGGCTTCGCGCCATCAGCAATGCATTGCCTGGCGCACCCAGACGGTGAAAAGGCAACTTCAAGAGCCGCCGCGCGGAAGAATGTGCCCATGGCCCTGTCAACGTACTCGACAGTCTCTATTGAGGATGTTCGCGCAGAGGGAGGCGACAATCCGTATGCCTTCCAGTTGAGTATTGTCAAGGATCGCAACACTACCTTGTCTTGGATCAAAAGAGCCGAAGGTGTGTCAAGCCTTGTTGCTGGACTTTTCTCCCTGACATCATGTAACATGCTGGCTGACACTATACCCGTACAGCCGCCGGCTACAAAGCACTCTTCATCACCGTTGACGCGCCCGTTCTTGGCCGCCGACTCAACGAGAAGTCTGGCAAGAAGTTTGAGCTTCCAGAACACCTCTCGTTACCGAACCTCGCACCGCAGCAGACCAAAGACGGCAAGACCACTGGCGCGCGGTCGTATCACACCAACGGTCGCGACCCTTCAGTCTCGTGGCAGTCAGCAATTCCCTGGGTGAAGCAGAACACTAAGCTAGAGATCTGGCTGAAAGGAGGTGTGTTCTGCCGAATGGCCCAGAAGAAGTGGTTGCTGACAAGGAATAGTCTATACGCCTGCTGATGTACAGCTGGCGATCCAATACGGCCTCGACGGCGTGATCATCTCGAATCACGGCGGGAGGCAACTTGATGGCGTACCAGCGACAATCGACGCCCTAGCGGAGTGCGCGCCTGTCGCCAGGGGCCAGATCAAAATCGGAATCGACGGTGGAATCCGTCGCGGCACCGACATCTTCAAGGCCCTGGCTCTAGGTGCTGACTTTTGCTTTCTCGGACGAGTCGCGCTTTGGGGTCTGGCGGTGAGTCGCTAAAGATACATTCTTCTTGGTGCTTAAACTGATACGTGTGAGTAGTACGGGGGCCAAGAAGGCGTTGAACGTGCAGTGAGCATCCTCGAGGATGAGCTGAGATTGGCAATGGCACTGTCCGGGTAAGCAGCTTCTCTCACGACCTGGTTGACACGCACGTTGCTAATCATCGCTCTTGTTCAGCTGTGTGAGTATCAAGGACATAACGAGGGAACATGTGTCTGTCATTGGCGCCAATGGTCTACTTTGCAAGCTGTGAAGACGACAGAGCCAAAGCATATGGTGGGGTATTGAGGAAGCGACGGGAGGCTGTATACAGCAATTTAGGAGCACTATCATAATCGAAATCGTCATCTCACATCTGTACGCTGTTAACCGTGGTCGCCTTGAGAGACGGATTCCGCCTTTGACATGGGCGGTGAATGGTGACAGGACACTGAACATAGAGCGAGCATATGGCATTGCGACGAAAAGAAAAGGTGTTCGCGGCATCGCAGCGATGTTTCTACAAGACGCCGCGCATGCTTGTCTATGTGCGTCGCTCTAAGGTCACTACGTGCCAACGGTGAATATCAATGTCAAGATTCAAGACAAAACTTCAATGAATAATCGCGGTCCTAGCCTAACTCGCATCGTCTCTTACCCCCCAGCGTGTCGAGCAAACATAGGAGAGGAAACATCCAGGCAGAAAATCACCATCGAGAGTATGCTCACTCCAACTCCTCCTGAGCCCGCCTTTGAGCCTCCATAGCCTCTTTCTCCTCCTTGGTCGGGAAAGTCGGAAGAATCTTGAACAGATAGGGCGCCACCGCAGCGATCAAGGCGCCTATGCCAGTGAAGCAAGCGACAGCAGTGAACCCGGTAGAGTAGGTAGGCGCATCAGTAGCAGGCCAGATCTGGCTGCCATAGACGGCAGACAAATTGCCGATACTGTTTGTCATGGCGATGACCACAGCGCGTTTCTCGGCGGGCAAAGGCATGAGACTCGAGCACCAGGTCATAATCAGGGGCAGGGTGTAGTAGAGTCCCGAGATGTAGAAGCAGAGGAAGACGTATCGGGTGATGTTATGCTCCACCTGGAACAGGATGATGGCACTGACGAAGGACATTGTAAGGCCTGCAGTAATCGCCCATCGGTTGTCGCCGAGTCTGTCCGCAATTTGGGGAACGACGAGCAGGAAGACCGTAGCGACAGCCCAGACGGGGATCGTCATCCATTGCACCTCGACGCCTTGGTATCCCATGCTCTTCAAGACAGTAGGAATGAAGTATGAGATCGTGGTCGAGCCATTGTCCAGCATGTAAAGGACGACGAAGACATAAGTTCGAAAGTCGGTGACGGCAGCACGAATCGCCTTAAGGAGAGGGAGCTTTGCCGTCTGCAGAGCAGAGGTTGCCTTTCGGTCGTGCATCATCCTCACGATGGCAAGCTGACGCTCCGCAGGCGTCAGACGGGCTGTGTTCTCCGGATAGTCCAGCAGGATAAATCTGGCGACAAAGCCGAAGAAGACCGTTCCGACTCCCTCGATGAGGAAGAGCCACCTCCATCCTTCCATGCCCTTCGCACCATCGAGACCGGATATGACAGCACCCGAAACAAGACCACTGACGGCGCCAGCGAAGCACAGGGCGGTGAAGAAGATGGCAAAACGTTTGCCTATACGTTCTATGTCAGCAAATTTCTTTACAACTATGATCATCACCTGAGATCAGAATGAAGCCGAGCACATACCGATTTCTGCCTTACAGTACCATGCAGACATTATGAACATGGTGCCCGGGAAGAAGCCTGCTTCGACTGCTCCCAAGAAGAATCGAGCAACGAGAATGTCTGTATATCCTCTGCATTGGGACATGGCGGCGGTGATAGTGCCCCAGACCACCATAATGGCGGGAACGTACCAGGAGGGGCGGGTGCGGGTCAAGACCAGGTTGGAGGGGACTTCCATGATGAGGTAGGCGATGAAAAAGATCGAGATGAGCATTGCATATTCTATGAAACGTAAGATTTCCATCTGCTCTGGACGACTCAGGCGCCAGGTGTTCCGTTTGCTGTGCAAGAATCGCAATGACTTACGGGAAGGGTTGATACCGAGATCGTCGCTCATTCCTGCAGCGTTGGCATTTCCCTGTGAATGCCCATTAGCATGAAACAACGGAGTGAGGGATGGAAGGTCATGGAGGCATGGAAGGGGTTTAGTGGTGAAGGGGCGAACGAACAATGTTGTTGCGATCAACGTAGCACAGAACACACATCCACCAAAGCATAGGAATCATCCATCTGTCTAGCTTGCGCTTCAGTCTCTTCTCTTCGTCGGTGCCTGGAACATAGTCTCGAAGAGCAATGTCGAGCTCGCTGAGGGGCGCAGAGACCGGCTTCATGGCCTCGCTGTCGTGTGTCATAGTCTCGAGGCCATTCTTAAGGTCTCGACCTGCGTCGGTCACGGATGCCATCGTGTGAACTGTGCTTGAGGATAAGAGACAGTTGCAGTATCTTTGGAGCAGTTAAAATGTGAGGTAACTGCCAGATCGAAGGATGGGCTGCTGCAACTCGACAATGTGCAGATCGACGGCACCCTTTATGTTCAGATGTTCCCCAAAGGTGGCTGCACCATGCGGAACATGCCCATCGCATATCAGCGCGGATTAGCCTTGCCTTCAAACAGTTTAGCCCCAGACTAACTTCGTAGTACATCCCAGATAATGGGGTTGCCATGCTGCAATCTGTGGGGAAAGGAAGCATGGCCCCAGCCGAATCTCAGAATCGGCAATTGCCGACCCGAGGGGTCAAGGGGCAAGAGAGTAAGCCATGATTGGGAGGTCTACGGTAGGCCGGTTCCGACGTGTTGGTCATTAGACTCGAGACTGCAGCAGGGGAAATGGGACTTGATCATCCTCGCGGCCCAGGCCGGCCAGTTTCGGCGGCTTTCGACGACCGAGATAGGGACAAGGTCCTGCGCTCGGCCTTGTAGATAAGAATCGTGCCAGCCAAAGAGCAATTGCGTGGTCGCTGAAAAGGGTATTCGACGCTTATCTTCGCTTCCACACAACAGTCATTGTTCCCTGCAAGTCATTGTGCCCTGCAAGCCTTCCACGCCAACTTCCCTGCTGTTCGAGGGAAAGCCGGAGACACTTCACGTAATCATGGCGAAGCCAAAGGTTCTGTCAATTTCGTACCCCGAATGGGCAGGTGAGGATTATATGAAAGCGTTCAAGGCCGATTTCGATCTTCATGTAAGTCAAGTCTGAGCGATGCTCTGTATTTGTTCTTCGGCAGACCTTGCCGTCGCAGCTGCGGAATTGCTGGCATGCAATTGAGTCCAAGTTTATTGACGAGACGAATAGGTCGTCTATCCTGGTGATCGTGAAACAACCATTGCCCGACTAGCGCAAAAGGTGAAAGAAGAGGGACCTTTCGATGCAATCGCAATTCTCATGGGCATCTTGCATTATGAGCCCTTCGATATGAAGCTGTTGGGCCCATTGGTGCCTCAATGCAAGATCCTTGCATCTGCAAGCGCTGGTTACAATGAGTTCGATGTGGGCTGGATGACCAGCGCAGGCATCACGTTCTGTAACAGTCGCAATGCTGTCAATGAGGCCACAGCCGACATGGCCATTCTCATGACGCTGGGAATCCTCAGGGATGTCCAAAGAATGCGGTCAAGTATCGCTGCAGGCACCTGGAGAGGAGGCATCAGGCTCGAAAAAGGCCAGACGGGGCTTGCTCCTACAAGAGATCCGCGCGGTCTGAAGTTGGCCATCATCGGTATGGGTGCTATTGGAAAGGTGAGTCGTAGTGGCGAAGGAAGGTTGACGCAGTGCTGATTGTACCTGTTCTAGCACACGGCGCGGAAAGCAAGAGTCTTCGGCATGGAGATTCTCTATCACCAACGCACTCAGATGGAGTCTGAGGAAGAGGCATCATTCGGGGCCACTTATTTTTCCTCATTAGATGACATGCTTGCAGAAGCCGACGTCCTCTCGGTGCAGTGTCCCTTGAACGACAAGACCAAAGGACTGATCTCACATGCGGAATTCGCCAAAATGAAGGACGGAGTCTTCATAGTAAACACCAGCCGAGGCCCAATCATCGACGAGGAGGCCCTTATTGAAGCAATGAAGAGCGGCAAGGTTTCGAGAGCCGGTCTCGATGTGTTTGAGAACGAGCCAAACATCAAGTGAGTCCCTGCAGTGGCTGTATAGATCGACTTGATCGAATCATTCCGCTGACATAAGCTTTCAAAAAGTCCGTACTTTATCAACAATGATCGGGTCATCATTCAGCCCCATATGGGTGGATTGACCGACGTCGCGTGGCAAAGGGCTTATCGGGAGGCTCTTGAGAACATCAGGGCTTTCCTGAAAACCGGCAAGGCGATCTCACCTGTCAACGCCCATCTCATCTCAAAATGAAGGTTCGATGTCACGCGCCTTGCCAGGCACCCGTGGGAACAGTGGGCAGCAAAATGAGCGACTCGGTGTCGTCCGTTGCGGTGAAGGCGACAAGCCATAGACATATGCTCCAATTATAGAATCAAGCTCATTCGGGAACCATTTCTGTCAGAAGATGTTCGACTGTGAAACACATACCAATGCTGTTGATGCTGGCCAGGTGTCGCGACATGGCATTGTTAGAGCCTGCCGGAATGACGGGGAATGCCGCATCCCCCGAAGGCCCTTGAAGCCTTTGCGCGAGCATAGTCTGGGTCGCATCTGACAGCGTTAGGAAGATGTCTCGGAAGGCTTGTGCGGCAGGCCATCTCTCCGCCATGACCACGAGGGAAACGGTACACGCAGTGCAAGTAGCCGTGACAGCGTCGCGCCTGTAGACCGTGCGACAACTGGGGTCGGCCCAAAGGCAGTAGAGGAAGGTGAGTCCACCAAGGAAGAGGATGTGCAGAGCGCCCCAGGTGTGACTCATCCCGGGACCAAGGTAGAGCTTTTTGTACACATTGCACAGTATTGACGCGGACTCTGCGCACTCGAGATACACCGAGGTCATCTCTGGCGACGTCGGGTACCCTTCTGTAGAGTGAGTCACCAGTGACTGCCTGTGCAATAGAATCATGGAGTGGTGGTATGTTATCTGGTACCACTTTGAAGATCCATAAGGCACATTGTTCATCCCATCCCCCGCCTGTATGGGAGGACATTGTACTAGCCATTCCTGCAGTCGCGCTTTGAGCTCATTGCTCGCCAGACGATGCGGAGATGAAGGTGTCTGAATTGCGTAGAGTCTCGACTTGATGTCAGCCCATATACGCCTCAGCCGAAGATTGTGTATCGCTAGCGACATGACGGTCGCTGGAGTTGTATGATCTGTTCTCGGACTTGCTAGCAGCTGGTTCTCTGCGATGTCCTCGTCGTTGATATCGAGGGGGTACTGTACGCGCGGTCAGGACAAACAGACAAACCGAGGTACCAAATTTACTCTCTCACCTTCACGTCAATATCCTCTTCAGCTATTCCGAACGGTCTGCCCGTCGATATCGCCGCGATACGATCGAGGTTGTAGGCGACCCAGAAAACTCGACGCTGGATTTGAGTCTCTAGAAAACTCGCCCCTGCGCTCGCACGCGCCGCATGACGATGCAAACCCAAGTCGGTGCACTGCCGAAGGGCTATACCCGATAATGTCCTACGCAGAGGTCTTGTCAACATGCTGTACACAGAGTGTGTGCGGACGACGGAAGGGCCCCTACCAAACGGAAACGCCGGTTGTCGAGCGCATGGAATACATGGCGCAGCACAGAATGGCTTGAATGGACTCTAAGCTCTCAAAACCAAGCAGCTGATCGATATAGATCTCAGCAGAGGCGTACAGACTCTATCTCTTCATTAGCCGAGGACGCTGCTATACAGGTCAAGAGTGGTCATACTTCCGCAGAACATGGGCTAAAAGCCGGAGCTATGAGAGCGCCAATCGCATGAACCTGAGAGCGTCAATAAGTGTATATCACACCGTACTTTCGAGTATCTCTCACTATAAAGACAAAGAAATGATATCTTGGGTCAGGCGTAGTACCCTGCTGCAGTGCGGCGTTGACTTCGTCTTGCCACATCTTGAAAGTCGGGCGATGAAGAAATGGGTACATTGGATGAACATGCGTGAAATATGCGTCGACGAGTAAGCTGCCAAAGACCGGATCTGGTAGGGATGCTGGAGGCGGCTTTGGTAGATCTTGGAGCACGGAATCTCTGGCGCCGGAGAGGCTGAGACCAGGTGCTTGAAGCCGCACTCCGCTCAAGATGGTAGTCAGAATCTTGCTCAAGGCAAGACTGGATGTCTCGCCAAAGTAAAGTTGCTGGCCACTGGCAGCACTCATGCAGAGGGTTGTGATATCTGATTGTGACGTTGAGCAGATCCTGGCCCAGCGTCAGTAATGGCAGTCCACTCCTAGCTGAAGCATCCGAACGTACGGCTTTGATGAGTCTGGGTGCGAAATATCGCCTTCTGAGACCAGAGGACTGTCTTGAGTAAGGTCTGAAGCTCTCCTATGCGCGCGATGTAATTGATTACGGTTTGTTGGCATCTCAATGTGATCATTGACCATCTCAGGATGAGATTGGCTGAGGAGGCGCTCCAGCTCGGCAATTCTGGACTCAAGTACCTCGATATAATTGGGAGGTAGCTTTCTCTTTGATGAGGGATCTTCGACGGTACAGTCTGGTGCAGTATCAATGGTGGTTGGCCTCGAGAACGGGGGCGAAGACATCTGAGTTTACCTCGACCAGCCTTGACACAGTTACTGCATGCTGGCTGCATCCCATCGCACTGAGCACAAGATGTCAGAGCCAGATTCATGTACCGTGGTCATGGAGCCACGTGAGGCCTGTGATTGGGAAACCTAGAGATGCCAAACGTACTCGCTGTTTCTTCTGCTTGCATGCACTGCAAGCTATGCGCGCCCTTTTAGAGGGTCGAGCGGATGGCGGCGTCTCCATGCTCACCCATATGGTGATTACCGACCCAAGAGAGTGTTTGTCCGTGATTCGTCACGGGAAGGATGAGAGGTTTGTAGGAATGATGGATCATTGGGAGAGAGTAATGAGATTCCTCGAGAGGTAGGAAGACCCGAGGCTCTGGATGTCCTGGAGCGAGCGTTATCGCTCTCGGTGTCTAGGCCCCGCTGTTCTTAGTGCACAGCGCTAACCTACGGGGAGTTGATACGACACTGGTAGTGGCAGGGATCCTCCTTGAGCTCAGCATGGCGTCCACTAAACCTCAGGCTATCGTCCCCAACCCCGCAAAAGATTAGGCGCAACTGGGGCATCTTGCAGCGCTGTGCTTGGCCCAACGAGGGCCCGAGGCAAGCACTGCACCTGGACCAGCTCGACGGATGGTGAGGAAAACCACAGTCTCCTCCTCATTCTCACCATCACCACGCTCTCTCACACCTGGTTCCACTGTTCCATTGACTTCAGAGCTTCTCAGCACTTCTGGATGACCACAATCGTTCATTTATCATTCATTGATCAATCGTTCTACGGTGAATGTCCTTGTTTCCAAATGGACGTCCTTGGTACCACGACGTGCAACCCTTACTCCAAGACCTTGCCGTTCGAGAGCTCAACCGTCAAGTCGAACTCCGGCTGGAACTGCATGTATGCGCACCCTGGCGTCGCTGTGCAGTTGAAAGTGTACTGAGCCTCCTCATCACCGACGTACTTCTTCGGAACACCATTTGCTGCCGCAGATTCGACCAAGATCTGGTTGGCACACGCACGCTCAAGGGCGATGAAGTATGCCACGGCCTCGTCAACCGTTGAGCCGCACGTAAGAAGGCTGCAGAGGTGTTATAGTCAGTACCGTGGTTGTCAAGGTCTTAACAGTAGACTTACCCGTGATTCTGGAGGATGAGGTTCAGGGAGTCCTTGCCCAAAGCCTCGGCCAGGCGCAGACCTTCCTCCTCGGCCAAGACGATACCACCAAAGCCCTCGTACACAGCGAGGTTCTTGTAAAACATACAAGCGTCTGTGAGATATGGCCAATCAGTTTCGGGTCCTTGGGGCTTCTATCTTACATGAATACTTACCCTGGTTCAGCATCTCGATTCCTTTGCCGAAGGACGACCACGCCCTGCCCGCAGGCGAGTGCATGTGGCAAGCAGCGTGGATATCAGGACGAGCACGGTGAATAGACGAGTGAATGATAAAGCCAGCAGCGTTGACCTTGTATGGCGTCGGTTCCACAGGACGCCCGCTGTGGTCGACCAGGACAAGATCACTGGCCTTCATCTGAGCAAAGTGCTTGGCATAAGGGTTGATCCAGAACCAGTCAGCGTTGACAGGGTCCCGGAGACTGATGTGACCAGAGGCACCGTCTGCCCAACCAAGGCGAGCCAAGGTGCGGAAGGCAGCGGCCATATGTTGCTTGGCCCATTGCCTCTCATCCTCTTTGTTCTCAAAAGTCGGGATCTGGTGCAGACCTTCCGTCTTGCGAACGTTCCAGTTCAAGACGCCATCGTCTGCGGAGCGGAGTTGAACCTCTTGAGCCGGTGCAGCTCCCGTCTGTGTCACAGTGGTTGTTGAGCTCATATTGATTGATTTGCAAGAGGAAAAGGAGGGGACGATCTCGAATTCGCCAGGTAAGGTAGTCTTAGACGTGAAGTTGAGGACTGATTGATTTAGTGAGTCGGTCTTATCGCGTCGAGAGGCTATACTTAAACGGCATCTGGGGGATCAGCACCTCGAATGGTCCCATGCACCCCGACTAATCTTTGGTAATTGCCACCAAAATGCTTCGGAATGGACCGACCGCAGTGCACATTTGTCCCAGTGCGAGTCCCTGCGTGTGCATCCTTGTGCGCTATCACCTGATCCCACCTCAGGTTAGCATGCTTCGGCCCAGGCCGACTCACACCCACTTCCTACAGAGTGGAATCGGCTTATGCCGATTGACGACTTACATCGCAGGCCGGATCCCGACCGCGGCGCCGAGACACCGGTATCGGCCGTGGTTGGTAACACTTACACGAAGGTGACAGTGATTGAGCTTCAGGTAAAGGTAATAAGATAGGAATGAAAGTCGTATTGTCGCTGATTGAGCAATCACTAGGCAAGACATAATCATCAACTCATTATGGGCGACAACATACCCCACGACACGGCCATCTTCCATAGGTCTTTGACCAAGAAGTACGACACCGCAGCGGGTGGCGATGGCATCTACATTGTTCATTCCGACGGGTCGAAAACACTGGATGGCTGCTGCGGCGCTGCTGTGTCGTGTCTTGGGCACAGTCACCCCGTCGTCATCGATGCGATCGTTCGCCAGGCGAAGCAATTGTCCTTTGCGCACACTTCAATCTTCACAAGCAAGCCTGCTGAAGAGCTGGCATCGCTCTTGATAGCAAGGAGCGATGATGCTTTCAGTAACGTGATGTTTCTGAGTTCTGGTTAGTGGCAGACTTGCAAATGTGTGTCGATTCTGAAACTCACCATACTGCGTTCTTAGGTTCTGAGGCTATAGAGTCAACTATCAAGCTTGCGCGCCAATATCATATTTCCAATAATGAACCTGAGCGCGTCAACTTCATCTCGAGAAAGTACGCATATCACGGCAACACGATTGGCGCTCTCTCAGCCGGCTACAACCCGCCCAGGAGGAAGCCCTTTGAGCCTCTGCTATCCCAGGCCTTCCACCACGTCTCCCCATGCTTCTACTCAAGAGATGGGCAGGCAGGGGAGTTGGAGTCGGAGTACGTCGATCGCTTGATTCAAGAGTACGAAGATATGTTTGAGCAGCTCGGGCCGAAGTCCGTTGCAGCGGTCATGATCGAGACACTCTCCGGCGCAACTTTGGGCGCGGTCACGCCTGCGGAAAGATACCTAGCACGTCTCAGATCTCTTTGCGACAGATACGGCGCACTCTTGGTCTACGACGAGGTTATGTGCGGCATGGGCCGAACAGGCACCACACACGCATGGCAAGCTCTCGGCGGCGTAGCTCCTGACCTACAAACAATCGGAAAGGGCCTAGGAGCCGGCTACCAGCCCATCTCCGCCATTCTCGTCGGACAAAAGGTTCACAAGACGATCCAGTCTGCACAATCGGACCACCCTTTCGTCAGCGGGCACACGTATCAAGGCCACGCGATCGGTTGCGCCGCCGCACTAGCAACGCAGCAAGTCATCATCAACGATGGTCTACTGGACAACGTCACGGCCATGAGCGGTCTTTTACAGCAGCAGCTTCGCGAGCACACGCCTGCGCTGAAGGAGGTCCGAGGACTCGGCTTGTTCCTGGCAGTGGAATTTGCGCAGGAAGAAGGGAGGGGATCTATCGCTGGTGAGGTTGCGAAGACGTGTTTAGCAAATGGGCTGGCGGTGTATCTGTGCTCGCCGGCTACGGACTCTGTCCTGTTCGCGCCACCTTTTATCATCAACGCGGAGCAGGTCCGGGAGATGGTGCAGATCTTCGTCGAGTCAGTGAAGGCCGTTTTGAAGAGCAAGTAGTTGCCCTGACTGGGAATCAATCTCATCTGCCGAGTCTGATGCGCTGCATTGAGCTCTAGGGTTCATCGCGAGCATGAGCCAAGTCACTCTGAAGAAGCAAGCAAAAACTTAGAAACATAATAGACATGTATGCCGGGCACATGGGCCCGCCTATTCTCTTCGCTACAACTATATACAGCAGTCCTCGTCAATGTCGCCAACCGCGGACAATTCTAATAGATCCACGCGAAGGATGTGCACATCCTCCCTTCGCGCGGGGGGTATCATGCTTCTCTCGCTCTTGTGCGCAGTAAACATCATAAAACACAGTGTATGTCGTCCACCCTCTTCCACTTCCCTCCGTGCGGCAAGGGGGCTCAGTGAGCACTCACTACTTGCTCTTGGGCTTGATGACCGTCACCCCGTTCGCACTGCCCCATACGCTGTCCGACACCTTCCTCGGGATCTTCCGACCCTTGAGTCTCTGGTCGATCAGCCACATGCCGACCACGAACTCTTGCCTCCCCAGCCACCCGCTCTTGTCTCTATCCACGAGATCCCAGACTTCTGCCAGCTCATCCTCTGGCAGTCTCGACCGTCGCCAGAGCTCACGTACAATGACGCTGACAACCACATCTGTCGTATCGCGGTGTTTGCCACCGGTGGTTAAGTTCGCACCAGCCGAAGTGGTTGGCGGGAGGAGTGCGCCACGGTTGGAGGCCCACACGGCTTCGTAGCGTTTCCTCTCGCGTGGTGTAACTTGGTCACGCCACTTCTTACGAGATCCCTCGTGGTGGGCGTGTTTCCCCCGCGAGAGCTTGTGTTTATGGGATTTGTGGCGATCCGGTTCTTCCAGCTCTGCACTGGTGGGCTTGCGCATGGTTTCGCGCAGGTGAGGAGACTTGTGGCGCTTCGGAAGAGATGGAGGCGGTAGCGAAGACCCGGTGTTGTGTGGTGTAAGTCGTGCTGCGGCTAGCGAGCCCGCCATGATGGCATTGGTCATGTTGCTGAGTCCTAGGCTGCTCATCGAAGAATTATGCGGTCGGGGCGTGCCTCGGGTTGGGGAGATAGGGGCGCTCAGATAGATTGGAGCTGCAGAACCTGCCCTGGGCGGTAATGAGGGCGGCGAAAGCCGATCCCCAGACTGATATGAAGATGCAGACACAAAGCTGTCGTCGGTGGACATTGTATCTGACCGCTTAGGTGTAATATCCATAGGCGCCGACCTCTTCACCTTTGCCGCTTCTCTCATGCCAAGCTCTGGCGTTCCCTTGACGAAGCGAGTTGATGTCACAGTCGGTGCAGGCTTACTGGCAGTCCCACGAGGCTTCGGAGGTGTTGGAGGCCGCTGTTTTTGGGTTGATGCCTGTGGTAGATCTGTTGACGCATGGCTCTTGGCTGGTGACGGATGGCTGACTTGCAGGGCAGGTTTAACTGGACGTGTCGGCTTCGGTGACAGAACCTCTGGTGTCGAGTGGCTGATGACTCGCGGGATTGGGTTCAGAGGCGCAGGTTTCGGCTTCGCAGGCTTCGGCTTCATGTCTGGTGTTTGAGGTCGTGGGCTCGGCTTCTCCGAAGCCTTCTCAGAGGGGATCGTAGGTTTTTGCTTCAGCACCGCAGGTTTCGATGCAGAGGGCGCAAGTTGAGGCTTGGGTTTCGGCTCGGGTTTCGGTGTGGGCTTTGGCGCAGCCTCCGCCACAGTTGGGGCTCTTGTCGATGCAGCAGCCGAAGGGGACGGCGCGCTGACGGCCTCCTGTGAGACCTTGCCCACAGCTGGGGATGATTTCGTATATGGCTTCAGTTGCTGCGGCGGGCTTGCTGGAGTCATCTTGAGTTGCGGCTTCGAGCCAGGCGATGGCGAGCCAGCCATTTCCGAGATCACCGTCTTTTGCGCCGACCTTAATTGCGGGTTGACGTGTGCGGTCTTGACGGGCGCTCGCACTCTTTCGTCCAAGCTCTCATCCGACGCCATAGCTGCCCTGTTCGGAACAGCGTGCGTCTTTGCTATACCCGGCAGCTTCACCGGTGCATGCCACGTCTCGGGCAAGCTCTCTTCTGACGACTCTGTGGGATTCCTCCTCGGCGACATCCTCTTCACCGGGTCTCCATCTTTGCCGCGCTCAAACATGGATATCAGGGAGGTCGTAGGCGGTATAGACACTGAGTCTACCGCCGTGTCGCTCGCGCTGGTCGTGCTGGCTCCACCTACACTGCCCACCCGTCTCGGCGTCCTCTGCATCGGACTCGGGCTGGCACTCCTACTCGCCGCCAACGTCGCTGCGATGAAGCTCGGGCTCTTAGTGTCCACACGCGCCTGTAGCAGACCGTTCCCACCAACGCTGCCTCCGTGTCTCGCATTGTACCCGTACGTCCCCTCCATATCCGTCACTGTGCTCCCACCTGTGCTTTGAGGAGCGAGGCGCTTCGAGGGACTGACTGAGCGGCTAGCCGCCGACGACGAGGCTGTGGCCGCTGTGAGGGCGCCATTGTCCCTTCTCTGCACGGGTGTTGTGGGTGCTGGGGATTTGCGGTTCTGGAAGGCGAGAGAGGCGCCTTTGAGAGCGGCGGCAGCGTCGGAGGAGCCGGTGGGCTGGGACGCGACGGGGTTCATCGCCGTATGAGGATCTGAGACGACATTTGGTGATTCTGGGAGGTTTCGTGGATGTTAGAGATGTCGGTCGGGTCGTTGAGTGAGTATGATTGGGGAGGAGAGCCGCGCGTTCTCGGTACTGGTATATGGGATCTCGGGGTTTGGAGGAAGCTCGGATGTCCAGGATCCCTAGGCAGGGGAAGGTGAGGCGGATTCGGATCGAGGCCGAAGGTCAGCGCAACGCAAAATTCGTTAGGGACACTCTCGTCTCGGATGTGCACAGTCGATCAGAAGATTGACTTGTAGACTCGGCCAGTGGGATGATGGCCGAGTGAAAGATGGAAGTTCAACAACCGTGGTGAACAACGTACGAAGCTCGTATCGACATGGGACTGGAGCAACGCCGTGCCGCGCTAATTTCCAAGTCTGACGACAGGGTGGGGGTCGCCCTGAAGGAGGGGAGACACAGTGGCTGCCAGTGGCGGTCGCGTGAAGCTGTCAACGGCGGTGCAGGGCGCTAAAGAGGCCACTAAAGAGGCCACTAAAGAGGCGCAGGGCTGGGCCTGTCATTGGCAGGATTCCCCCGTAACAATGATCATTATTCCCAGCGCAAGGTGCCCACCGTGAGACCGTGAGTAAGCACAAGGCCGACATGATCCGTAACGGACGGTTCCCCATTCACGTTTCAGACGGACATGTACTCCCGTACCATGCATGCATGATTCTGTCATCAGGGGATATTAGACATCACAAGACAGCCGACAGTGAATGATCAACATGTCAATAATCAGCAATCAAGACAAATCCCGGTCCTGCAGACCACATCCAGAGTGGCTGCCAACCCCTCAACGCCGTCCGAATTCTCACTGGCTATCCTCCCTTCGCTGTTACGCCCTTCCTCTCATCTGACCATCCACCATGGCCCTCGTCCCCCTTGCTCCTCCAACCCCCTTCAAGACAACTATAACACGAAGAAGAGTATCAAAAATAACCAAAGGAGGTATATATGAAACAAGCAGCAGCAACAAGTATGGACCCAAAGAAATTATGTCGAGTTCCGTCAAAAAGACGAGTCGTGATAACTGTCCAGCATTATCACGTAATGTGTGCCAGACCGCAATGCTTTCATTTGCGAGTTCGGGCATGGAAGAAGTCGTATCAGAGGCGCATAGTTCGTGAGGTCGTGTCGAGCAGTCGTTCGAAAACATCACGCCAAAAGCAAGCAAAGACAAGGGAAAATGTCGCTTAGAAAGCATCCTCATCCGTCCACTCGCTCGCTGACACAATCCGTTGCCCGTCCTGGTCGACCATCACCACACCTCCGCCATAGCTGGGAGGCACGCCCCGAGCACGTTTTGCTTGGCTGCTCGTCGGTCGGTGTCCTTGCTCTGGCTCGAAACGTTTGCCTCGCGCGGCGCGGAGCTTGGCGTAGTAGGCGTCTGATGCATCGGGTTCGGGCTCGCTGTTATCGTCGTACGTCTCCCAGTTTTCAGAGCCAGAGATCGTTGTTGATGTATGTGATGTGCTCGAGACTTGACGAGGCGGCGGTGCTTGAGGATAAGCTCGGATAGTCGCGTACCGGTCTTCCTCTTCGTAGTAGTCGTTGCTGTAGTGGCTAGGTTGCCTTGCGTGGGACAAGGCTGAGTTCGAGCGTGTCACTCTCGTTTCTTGAGGAGGGTCCTCGTAGACATCCTCTGGCTCGACAGGACGAACAATGACGTTGGCGCCCATCCTCATTCCCTTGTACGGGTTTTTCGGCGTCTCCAGCTCCGGCACGGAAGTCAGGTCCCTCATCTTCGGGGGTGGCGCCCTCACAGGTGCGCCATTGCGTAGCGTCTCGCCTCTCGATTGAGGTCTTTGTCGCTCAGGTGAGTTGTTGCCGTTCTTCAGATTTGATAAAGGGGCGCGAGCGGGAATCCTGGTCGGGCTGCCTTTGTTGGTCTTTCCAGGCGAAGTCTGCCCCTGGTTCGCAGGTTTCCTCTTCATCGTGCTCGGCGCAGTCGGCGTCTTAGTCATAGATCGCGGCGGCACAGATCTCGGAGCAGCAGGTTTGGCTGGTGCAGACTTGGGGGCCTTGACAGCTGAAGGCGGTGGTCCTGCTGGAGTCTTGGAGCGTGCTCCAGGCAGAGCCTTCTTCGGTTCCTCGTCCTCCATCTCATCGAGGTACCGCTCGCCAAAGACGAGGAATGGGCGTCCGTACTCATCCTCCCACTTCTCGAGGATCTTTCGTACCTCGGTCGCGACCTTGGGCAACTCCTTCGCAATACGTTTGCGCATCTTCTCCTCGCGCAGGAGCTTGCCAGGGTCGCGCTTCTCGCCCTTCTGACCGCGCATCATCAGACGAGACGCGTCTTGACTCGATGCTTGAAGGTCGTTGCGCTCTTTGATGAGGCTCTTATGGCGGTCGACCAGAGCCAGAGTTGGTGCGCGCTGTTCCCGAAGTGCCTCAAGTCGCGCAACCTCGCGCTCGTGAGCCTCCAGAAGCGCGTCACTGTAGACGTCAGAGAAGGCGGGCGTGAACTCAAGCATCTCATCCTCGGAGAAATACAGCGCGTCCCAAAGCTCTTGAAGCTTGACGCGAGCATCTTCCACGAACAGATGCAGATTCTGTCGCTTCAATTCGTTCAGGCGCTCGAGCTCATCTTCGAATTCGTTAATCTGACGCACGCCGCAGCCCCTGTTCGCGTTCAGGAATGGCTTTGTCTCCGCCTCATCGACGCCGAGCTTCTCCCAAAGCGCCTCAACAGCCGCCTTGAGGTCGCGAAGCTTCTTCTCGCGGTTCTTCTTTTCGTCGGACAGGCGGTCGCGTTTGGATCGGAGACGCGCAATGTCCTCCTCGTGCAGCCCCAGTTGCTCGGGAGCATCGCGATAGTACTTGACGATGCCTCCATCTTGCTGTGCCTGAGGCGTGCCAAGCTCGGCCCAAAGCTGGATGATGTGGTCGCCAAGGGCCTGGACATTGGCAATACGGCGCGAGTACTCCTCGTAGACTCGGGTGAATTCCGCGTCGAGCTTGTCGACGTAAGCGGGTGAGAGGTCAAAGCTAGGGGGAATCGACTGGTTCGCCCCGGTGGGAGGGAGGGCGATCTGAACGAAGGTCGGTTCGAGATGTGAAGAGTATGACTCGAGGGCTTGCGCAAGTTCTGTACTCTGTTAGCAAAGGCAGGTAAGCTCGTTTGTCGATTTGAACGTACTCTTGACTTGCTCGTAGCGCTCTTTGTGTAGCCTGCTGATCTGAATCTGCTTCTCGCGCAGTGATTGCAGGCAGCGCGTCAGGGGATATGTGATTTGCAACTCCTCGTCGTCGAGGTTCCGGCTGTGTCGCGTGGAGTTGTCTAATGATGCCTCCATCTGGCGTATTGTTGTGATGATCTTCTTTGCCTCATCGACAAGTTCCTTTTTCTCACCATTGACGAGGCGGACTTGGTTGTTCAGGGCTTCTGAGAGCGCCGTGAAGAGCTGGGCGCCAAGGTCAGTCTCGGGCACTCGTGCGTTGGCGGCATCAATCTTACCTCTTCTTCGCGAGCTTCGCGCTCATGGTTGGGAACACCGATCTCATCGAAGAGACCGTGTAGTTGGCCTATGCTGGACTGGACCTGCTGTGCTAGATAGCTGGTATCCATGGCGCAATAGGATGTAGGCAAGGATCACGCCCTCGCGAGACAGGGTGGAGGAAGATTGTGTTTCGTCTCAGGATGGATGGATAGATGGAGAGGAGAGGGATCAAGACGCGCGACGAAAGGGTCGGGAGGCGACTGGAATGTAGCGAAGTCGAGCAAAACGTGGGACCCGAGTCGGCGGGGTCTTGTCTTCGATGGTGTTTATGATGAGGAATGCAAGATGGTGGCGTTGAGAGCGTGCTTAGGTGTACACGATTCTCACCCGTGGGGTCATTGAACGAGAGTCGTAGTTGTGAGGACAGGTGGCATGAGGGTTGGCGATCGTGAGAAGAGAAGTTGCCATGCAATGGTCGGGGGTTGCTTGCTGGAAGAATCGCAGAAGATGGAATCGTGGAAGCGAAAGAACTAAGACAGCGTGAGCCGATGTCAGTGTTGATGTGGCTCCGTTGCTCCACTCAGGCTCCCATTGTTTGGCGGAGGCGCTGCCGTTGAGGTAGAGGAGCGTTGTCCAGGCAACCATTTGTTTCATGTTTCCCACCTCAGCTTCCAATGACGGCAACCTAAGGTAACCTCACGCGTCAAAGTTAATAGTGCCTACCCTGCACCAGCATCACCGAACTTTCCTGGCTTTCTTCCAGTGGCCATCTTGACAATTTTACTCTAGAAATCTGATTTTGATGCTCGTAGATCACAGCCATTGAGCTTGAGCTTTTGCTTTGCTACCAGTTGTGCTGTCTGAACTCGCTGCTATGTGAGGTTGCGACGCTTACAGCTTTGACACTCACAACTACAAAAGTGACGTTATCATTGAAAGCCCGAGTTCATCAATTCAACGCAGTAATGGTAAATTTTGCTTAGAAAATGTGCAAACTTACTGTGTATCTCCAGCAAGAACATAAAGCCGATGTTCTGCACATATTGTCGAACAATGATATTAGCATATACTAATCGGAGACATGTCTGCTTCTCCGCAGAGTCCTCCATCTCTGATCCTGGCTGTTGCGATATTATATGCTCCGAATGACGTCTGAAGGCGTCTATCACCTCTACATTTTAGAAAATTTGATCACTTGAGAACGGAATCATGTTGTCATATGCCTCTTCGGTTCTTTGGAAGAACACAGCATGAACACAGATACCCCCAAACACAAGCTACCAGCTCCCTAATAAGATACCTGGTTTATCCCTCGGATGTATGTCTCAGTCACGGAGCTAGATCTCGAAAGACCAGGAGGACATCGACTACTCACCTATGTCATAGATTCGGAAGATCGGTAAGCTGCCGGCCGGAGACTAACTCTTCCACTCGAGAGTTGCTTTCCACAATTTAGTGTTACCACGGATGGATCCCGATCCTACGCTTTCTCGAAGGCACAAAACCGTCCCAATCAAGTCCATCATCCCATGTTTAGGTTTCAGTCTCAATATTTGCCTTCAATAGTGTCATGAACACGAGCCAGCGCCCAGCGCGATGTGTCACCGCCGCACCTGCCCCCATGATCATCTCAGCCTATCTCGATACTATAATCCGACCTTAAACCCCTCTTGGACGCGAGTATTCTGTCGACTCTGGATAGGGTAGCATCTCTAGTACGTAGCGTAGCATTGGCAGACTCTAGTCAACCTACCCCGTGTGCCGATGGAGGTGTCTTATTGCCGCCTGGGGTAGTGCAAAGCCCACGGCCAAGTTTCTTTCGGCCGAGTAAAGGCCGCCTAGGCAGGAAGACCTTTTTGGCCTCAACTAGAGCTAGGAGATGTTGCAGTTGGTTTGCCTCGATCGCCGACTATGAGGGTCAGAGAGCTGGAGAAGCCGCAGGCGAAAGAGTGAGAGGGCCATCAGCGCAAAAGGAAGGCGAAAGCCCCTGGATGAAGGCTCGGTCACTACATTGGGATTCAGAAAGTCTTTGCGGTAGATGAGACATAAGCATGCAGCTTTGACGAAGAACTTGAGGTTCCGGGCTCCATGTCAGGGCATCGTCGCCAGGGATCCATGAGCATGACAGGTCTCGCAAAGCTTTCCGAAAACTCCTCATCTAGTGGCCATGTCACGTTGCTCTAAGACAAAATCCCCTGCAATGGCATCATTACGAAGGCTCAGTCGGTTCCGCTTTAATGTGGCGTGACTGGTGTGGCCAGCATCGCTGCGCGCATCTCTTGCATGAGCCACAGCAAGATTGTATCCCTGTTCGTTCCCTCCTCGCAATATCAGGACATTGATCGGGCTGGTGAGAGATCTGAGCATGAATCCAAGCAAGACACTATTTGAGGATGAGGCGGCCGACGAATCCCGGCGGCATGGCGCCTTGTGGGTGGGAATGTGGCGACCCTGCTCCTTGACTCCACAGAATGGAGATCATAGAAGGCTCGTGCTAACAGGAGGTTTACTTGACATTCTCGTGTTTGCGCTGCTAGATCCACCCTGGGTTTTCTTGGGACATCATCAGATACGCCGCATGATTGCGGACATGTGCTATGTGCTGGACCCTGGGCTTCTGGACAAGAGGTCTGGGAGATCCCAGGGCACCCTGGTCGATTCTGATACGACCTAGTATGATAGCTATCATGTCTGACTGTACTTGACCGTCTTGAAAAGGGGTACGATTTTTCCTTCGTACAGCACTGCCAAAGTCCACCTGGCTTGGTTGCCGAAATGGTCATTACAGGTTGGCATAGGATTAGACAAACTACAATAGCGCTTTCATGATAGTCTCCAACTCTGAGTGATTCCTATAATAGGTAGCGATGATCTGAGCAGGGGACTACTGCAATCCTAGGTGCACGTCCCCCGCAACGCCAACTTGGCTACTTCATCGTAGTGGACCAGAACCCTTCCTGCGGAATTATAGGCCATGCTGGTGCATCACACAGCACAGGCTCTAGGCCCAGGCCAAGGTCGCCGACCATATGGATCGCCGATAGGACGAAGAATGGCGGCGGTTGACCAATGCGTTCGGATGGTAGACGCTGGCTGTGAATACAGTTGACTGGGCGCATCCTTCAATGGAACCTAGTCGGAGAATAGATCCCGAGGACAAGCTAAGCTCACATATCATCCCATCTAGGGACTAGCTGTCACACGACGGCGCCATCTTGGCTAGGAACCTGGAGGTGATACATTCCACGATGGATTCGGTCAGGACTTGAAGCCGACTGCGCGAGTTGTGGTTATTCCATCTCTGTCTCCGATGAACGATCAAGCTGGGATGCAACATGAGGTTTTAGACCGATGATGAGGATCCCCGAAACAAAGAAGACTAGACTCTTCAATCATCTCAGTCCCAAGTCTCGCCATAGAGTCCAGTTGAAAACTCCCCACAAAAGATGGAAACGTCTTGGGAATGCAGACGGGCCGTTTCCTGTGTCGCTAGTGCTGCGGTCGGGCCTACTGCAGACCGTCGCTAATCGCAGAAGGAAGGTGAATTGAAACGCGCCAAGGATGCCTCTGGAGATGAGATGGGATTAAGGTGTTAATATAGGTAAGGCTGTCAGTCAGTCAGTCGTAGTTGGCTGGAGGCTGGTGGTGTAAGTTGTTGTATATATTCGACAAAGCCGACTTTGCTCTGGTCGTTCGAGTCAATTGTCTGTCTATCCTCACTCATCCGCTTCAACTCTCGTGTGCCTTGACTTGACCATCATTTTCCATTCCTTTAATCTACCAATTGTTCTCTCCATCATGCAGCTTCGTACATTAATCGCCTTGATGGCGAGCCTGGTGCCAACCATCTCGGCCGGCGAAGTCTTTGCCCATTACATGGTACGTTTTTATACTCCCTCCTACCTTGCATTTCAAGCGATTCGCCAGTCTCACAGGATGAATGTAGGCCGGCGATATTCTTGCTTCCAGCGCAGAGACCGACGTCAACGCCGCCAAAGCCTTGGGATTCTCCGCCTTCGCCATCAACCTCAACGCCGACGCCCTCAGCTCCAACTGGGCCGAACGATGCACCGATCGCCTCTTCAGCGCCGCCGCCAAAGCCAACTTCAAGTGCTTCATCAGCATGGACCTCAACAACGCCGACGACAACACGAGGAACCGATTCAAGAACTATGTCAACAAGTACATGGCGCACTCGGCCTACTACAAGCGCGACAAGCGACCGCTTCTGAGCACATTCAGCGTTGGCCGGACTTCACCAAGCAGCTGGCCCAACTTCCTCAAGGGCCTGAACAACGGCAACGGTGTTTACTTCATCCCCGAGCCGGATAATGCCGAGGGATACTACGCCTACGGCCAGCCTGCCGGTGCAGCCGGTTTCTGGAACGCCTGGGCCCCTGTTGTCGACGGCGTCTTCAGCTGGGAGACGGCGTGGACAAAGGACGGCAAGAACAACGTCAGCGTCTCCGACTGGGACGAGCCTCACGCCGCCGAGGCTCACAAGCGCGGTCTCAGCTACATGGTGCCCATGTCCAGCCTGCAGTACAAGCACTGGGTTGATGGCAGCCGCAATGACAACTGGTACCGCGTTGGCGAGGTCAACCTGCCCGAGCGCATGACGCAGGTTCTCGCCATGGACCCTAAGCCGGACATGGCCGAGGTCATCACCTGGAACGACAGCGGCGAGAGCCACTATATCGGAACTGTGCACACGGACGGCCAGATCCCTGCTTTCGCTGAGTACGCCAACGAGCAGACATACAGCCACGTCGCATGGCAGCCTCTGTTCCGCTCCTTCATCAAGGCGTTCGCCGATGGCAAGGACGCCAGGGGCATGAGGCCAGTCCAGGGCAAGGACTACGAGGGCGCCCTCTGGTACCGGTCCGTCCTGACCAACGCAAACTGCCGCGACAAGCCCTCCGGAGCGTCGGACGCAAAGGACGCGCTGAACTGGGCCGTTGTCGTGGCTGGCGGCAAGACCAACGCGTACATCCAGGCGTACAGCAACGGCGTGCAGATCCTGTCGAGGACGAAGCTGTCGCCCGGTCTCAACTACGGCAGCATCCCTGGCCTCAGAACCGGCAAGCCGTACATCGAGGTCGTTGAGATTGACGACAGTGGAACGTGGAACTACAAGTACACCAAGACGGGCGACGTGTCGGTGTCGAGCAGCGGTGGGCTCTGCAACTACAACTACCTGGTCTACGGATTGGAGGCGGGCAGATACAACTAAGTCTGCGGTGCAGACCCATTGATTGACTATTTGGTTTCCTTTTTGTATATATCTTTTTATGCATAAACACCTACTTGGTGGTCCATCTACAACATAGCGTCGCGAATTTGAGCAACACATGACGCATGAAGGAAGATACATTACCGTGATGATGAGATGAAAAGATAAAGATCTACAATGCCTTGCTACATACAGACTGGAGTCCGGCAGATACAGATGATCGTCCAATACTCTGCACTACTCGAGGGGTTCCTGCAGAGCCACGAGCTGTACCCAGACTGGATGGGCTTTTGTCCAGCCACTCCATATCGCCCCGGGGGTTGATGCACTCAAGTCCGTCGACGGTCTGATCATGTTGATCCTGTTGAATTAAAGAGGTAATCCGGCGATACTCTGTCTCATTATCGCTCATTATCACTTTCTTCATAGCGATATGACATGACTGAACTGAGCCTGGGACACAACGATACTCCAGCTCGATCCTGAGACCAAAGTCACCGACACCAACAATGTCACATCGTCTTCAAGAGAATCTACGTCCTGGAAAAACACGTCTCATTGCATTTTTCAATCCAATTCGGCAGTCCATCTTCACCAAAGTCCCGTTGTGCGTGCGCTGGGGATCCGGAGCAGCGGGACTGGGAAATGGCGATCGGCACAGTCTGACGGAGCGGACTATTCCCAGATTGTCGCTGACCCCGCGCACCCAATTCCCCTTTTCGCTTCGCAGTTCGACGTAATGGGCTTTTCTCTGGTTGTCACTCTTGTCTCAGGTCGTCAATGGAGATATTCCACGTGCTCTGGTGGCTCTGGTGGCCCTGGGGGAGGTCAAGGCGACGCAGACGGGCGATGACGTCTCAGATCAGGGGAGACGCAGCAGTCACTGGTGGATGATCCCGAATAGAAGTGATTACCGTACGCTCGGATGCTGATCTGTGTCAGTTGCTGTATAGCGACTCGCCTTGGAGATTTCCGCATTGGACAAACATCCTGAACTGTTCCTCGTGATCATCAGGGGCAGCATGTACCCAAAGTCATGAATGGCAGCTTACAACGTCGTCATAGGAACAGGGATACCCTCCCAACGCCAATGTCATGATTATACTAGTCTACCCCAGGCCTGATTCTGACAAGCGAGCAGGGGGTTGAGGAGCGTCTTCGCCATTCTCGGACGCTCCATGTGGAACTCGCTTGTCTGCAATAGGCGCATCCACGAGAGATCATCAACACCGTCGAGGATGGCCTGCGATTCATGACATGCTCACCAAGAGGGGGGATCGGCAGTGGAGGAGCAAGTACAAATATCGCGCTTGTTGCTCTTCGGTAGATACAACTACTTCTTCATCAAGCTCATCAGCTCATACATTCATTCCATCGTTTCCATCAGCTCGCTCGACAACTCACCCAATACGTTCCTTATCACACCCACCATCCTCCGTCTATCTACAAGACTCAAGCTTCACTTTCAGCCTCACTCTAATTATCACTCATATATATATATACCCACAATCCATTCACAATACCCAAGTAATACCGCCAAGATGCGCTTCTCTACCGCCCTCATCTCCATCCTCGCCACCACCACCGCCTCCGCCCTCCCCATCCTCGACACCGTCAACAACCTCCTCGGCGGCAACAGCGCCCTCGAATCCACCAACGACGCCGTCCACCTCGTCTGGACCAACATCAAGGCCGACCACCTCGTCTCCCTGTCCGTCCTCGACCGCGCCGCCGAGAACGTCCTCGCCCACACCTGCGGCGACAAGCTCGTCGAGGGCGTCTTCAGCGACCTCCCCATCAACTTCTCCCAGGTCACGCCCGAGGGGCTGGGCCAGTTTGTGGTTGGTGACGCAAAGTACGTGGTCAAGAATGTCTTGAGCGGAGGAGCGGGCGCTGTGCAGTGCGTGCACAGGAACCTGGAGGATGTCGCTGTGCTGGACTGCGTTGTGCCAGTTGCCTCTGGGCTGGTGCTTCCCATCGTCTCGGATGTCAAGGATATGGTCACTTGCCTCACTTCGGGTCTGCCTCTCCTCGGCGACCTTCCTGTTCTCGCTGGTCTGCCTCTGTAATATGCGCCAGATGGTCGGCGTGCCCTAATCATACGCAGGGATACATCACAAGATAACAGCAGGCCATATTGCGCGTTCTCAGTAAAACATACCTGGATACCCAGAGTCTGTCTTCTATCTAGTCAATAGGATTTTCCAACTCTCCAAGTCTACCTTGTTACTCTATGGCTCCGTATCTACCAGACTGGCAGCCAAGTCTGAAGTCCCATATGCGACAGGAACATGCCACCGTAGCCTGCGGCCAAGTTGGCCCTGCCCATCAGGTCTAGAATCTTTGCTGCAGGGACATCCACAGACGCAGGACCCGTGAAAGCCGGGCCAATACGTGCAAACTGCGCACCCGTCTTTGCGCCATTCTCCTGCTCTCGCTCTGTTACAGGCCCTGATCGGGATGTTAGTACACTCATCCTCCAGTGGGCACGGGCTCAGTGACCAGACTTACTTTGCATGCCGTCAGTAGCAAAGACGCCGGGACATACGGCCATGAAGAGGACACCTTTTGGTGCATACGTCGCGTGGAACTTGGCAATGGTCGCATTGAGGGCCGTCTTGCTGATGGCATAAGGCCCACTGACACCAACACCGTTATCTTTGATGAGGCTAATGTCGGCATGGCCGCTTGAGATGGCAATGACCTTCTTGCCCTGGCCTTTGAGAACGAGAGGCATGAAGGCGTTGAAGAGGTGGATCTGGCCAAAGACGTTGACCTGGAAGGTCTTGAGGAGATCGGCGTCCAGGCCAGCAGGGTCGGTTGCACTAGAGGGAGCGTGGTCAGTAAGTCTTGCTTGAGATCCTAGGTGCATGGCATACAGGTCTGCAAAGTCGAGGTATCCAGAGTAATGAGAGATGTAGCCGGCACTTGCGATCAGGTAGTCAATTGCTCCGCCCGTGATGCGAGAGACATGCTCTGCCGCGGCCTAAAACATCGTGAGTCAATCGATGCCCAGAGAGGGTAGTCGGCAGGCCACACAAACGTAGAGGGACTTGTGGTCGGTCAGATCAGCCTCGACGATGTCAATGTTCTTTCTGTCAGGCAGCTGGCCGGCAATCTTTTCGAGTGTCGCGGCCTTGCGTCGCACGAGGCCAATGACCTTGTTGTTTGGGTCTTGGGAGATCTGCGTCAAGAACTCGAACTGGAGTTGGTCAGTTTGTGGTGTTTCGATCTGTCCAGGAGAGTGGGAGGTGACTTACGCCCAGCCCTTGAGTGACACCGGTGACGAGATAAGTCGGCATCTTGACTGATGGTGATTGTGAGTTGGTTGAGTCTGTAAGTGATGTAAATGTAGATGCTGTCTTCAATTGATCTTGCTATACAAGTCTCTCAAAGGCAGCAAGTGTCTACGACCTCATATTTATACAATAAACCAGACGCTCTTCATCTTGCGAAACCTCTCGTATTCTATCGTATCTCCCATCATTTGATCAATCCTGTCTATTCGCATTCGCAAGCAACGGACAAAGTTGCCAACCAACATTGCCATTCCTAGTCTCTTTTGGGAACCAGGGCAACTTTCTGCGATCAACCGCGCAGTTTGTCAGCATCGAGTTTGCCGATGGTCCGGCTCCGACTGATGGAAATGCATGAGCCATAATTACACGCAAAACATCGCTATAGTCCAGCTCATTCTTCTCACTAAATTACTATATCAGGTCAGTTGTGAGTAAGCTGTGCGTAATTACGGGTTTGGCCATGTGCGCCCTCTTCAGTATCCTGCGACCCGGTGAATGCTCTTTGCCGAGACACTTGGAGTATTTTGCGGCATTTGTCATTCTCAGCAGAATGGCTGTCTTTCAAGTCGATGACATAGTGATTCATGCACGGAAGAATCGGCGTTGATGGCAGTCCTTGCATTCCCGGGCTTTGTCGGTGGTGACCAAGATCGCTCTTGATTGAGGACGGCGACAGGTGGGAGGATAATGTCGAAGAGTTATGTCGCATCCTGGTGCATTATTCAAGCTAAAGTCCAGCTGACTTCTCTGATCACAAATTCTATAGGCAACTTGAGGAACAGGATCAAAAGTCACAAGCCACGCGGTCAAGACACAAATTGAGAATCAGTCAAGTTAGATTCAATGGAGTACCAGACTCTCGGGTACTACCAAGCGTAGTAATATATACGGGAACTGAATCGATCATCGCTTCCGTCCTTTTTGAAGAGTCTCCCGCATCTCAAGCAGTCCACCAAGAAAAAGAGAAAAAAAGGTGTGTTATCCTGACAGGAGCGCGTTTACAGGCACTGGGAGTAGTAGGCGTTGACGACGGTGCAGCTGCCGGTAGAGCAGCAGGTAGGGCCGGAGAAGCCGTTGCCACCGCACTGCTCCCACTGGTTGGCACAGGCACCACCAGCGTTGCCACCGTCGGCGGGAGGAGCGGGAGAGGGATCAGCGGCGGCAGGGGAAGAGGCAGCAGGAGGAGCGGGAGAGGGAGCGGCGGTGTCATCACCAGCGCTCTCATCTTCGTTACCACCGGGAGCGGGAGCAGGAGAAGCACCAGCATCGCCGCCAGTGCTGCCGCCACCGTTGCCGCTAGACCAGACAGCAGGGCCGGGCATGGGGAAGGGCTTCTGGCCACCGTAGATGCTGAAGGTGGCGTACTCATCGGTGTCCTTGTAGGCGCCGGGGAACTGGACGGTGGGACCGGGAGTGCCGCTGCCGCCGCCGGTGACCTTGACCTGGACGCAGGAGACGTAGTGCTCGGGCTGGTTGACGTGGGAGCGGTGAACACCAATGTGCTCGAAACGGACGAGGTACTCGCCATCCGGGGTGTCGGCGGGGATGTCGGCAGCCATCTCATCCTCGCTCCAGGTGCACCAGGCGTCGGTGGTGAAGTCGCCGCCGGTGTTGCAGACGTCCTCCTCGAAGATCTTGAACCAGTCACCGGAGCCGTCGTAGGACTTGACATCATCATCGGGGGCACGGGACATGTAGACGAGGGCAGGGCCGGGGTGCTCCATCCTGGCCTGGACACCGAGCTTCACGCGGACCTCGGAGCCGGCGGCGACCTCAAGAACGTCGGTCTTGGCGGCATTGGTGAAGGCACCCTGGTTGCAGATAATGTCCTCGCTGTCGACGAAGGAGTTGTCGCGGATGTCCTCGGCAGGGTTGGAGGAGAACTTGATGGGGTTGAAGGCGGTAGGGCGAGTGAACTCGCGGATGTACTGCCACGGCTGGCTGGCCTGACCGTTGACGATGTTGGTCTCGAAGAAGTAGTGGGCGCTGGCCACGTTGGCGAAGGCGCCGATAGCGAAAGTGGAGGTCTTCATGGTGATTGAGTGTTGGGTTTTTGTTTGGAACTGGAAGTTGGGAAGCGAAGTTGGATTCAAAAGAAGGTCCGGTCCAGCGGCAAGCGAAAGAAGACTGTTTGGAAAGAAAGAATGAATGAGAGAGAATGGATGACTGGTGATCAATGATGAGAAGAAAGCGTGCGATATGTTGGAGAAGACGGGCTGGATATATATACTCTACTGGCCCCGGCATCAGCAACATCGACTGCCACCAGGGTTCACTCTCCGATTCCGCCGGGAATGGCTCCTGAGGCTGAGAATAGAAGCCAGGAGAACAAGACAAGACTCTTCTTCTCCGCCGCAGAGTCCACCATCATCGAGCATCAGCCAGTCGCATCTTTCCTCTCTTGAACTGAGGCCCGCCAACACGAGACCCAGGGAGACGAAACACTGCCGTTGAAAACGCAGATCCACCAGTCGTTGGCACGGATCAGGCGCGCCCCCTAAAGGACAAGCATAGGTCAAGCATAAGCGACTCTCGCGTCAGGCGCCGGATGCAGCCGAGGGGAGGGGGAGGTCAGAGGTCAGCGACCAGGCACAGACCAGACCAGACGAGTGGACAGCCCCAGCCATGTTTGCATTGTTTTGCATGAAAGAGACGCTGATGAACGGCGAGTGGCTGCGGCAACGGACGCGGCGAGTAGAGTAAAACAGCGGGTCCCGATGCTGCCGAGGCCGCCCTGATTAATCTCGTCACTATGATCTGCCCAGCGTGTGCCCAGCTCAAGACGAAACACCTGGGATCAGTGCCGGGGTGTTGACTCCCCCCCCCTGGCCCCTGGTCCCTGTCTGTGTGCCAAACCCAACTGTTTTGACTGGCGCCCAGTGGGAGAGACCCTGGAGGGCGATAAGCCGCGAGAAAGTGAGTGTCCCGATGCTCGTTTAAGCTTGAAATACTGTGAAACACTGGGCTCAGTGGAGTTACCCGAACGGGAACCAGGGGGCGCTGGTGATTGGTCGGATTACACGTGGTCCCCTGTTTCCACCAATGAGAGGACAGCCTCGAGAGAACACCTGAAGAAGGGGGGCGACTCAAGCGCTCCAGTGCGGCGGTGGCCTCTTGTTTCAGGAGACAGGAGAAGAAGAAGAAGAAGAAGAAGGAGAAGAATGAGGCTTTGTTCAGACTAACGAACTGCCGGGGCATCGCCGCTGTCGAGGATAGAGTTTGCGGGAAACGGGCACTGGGCACAGTCTCTACACACGTGGGTTGCGTTGCATCGTGCGATCTCTCCCCCTTGATGTCTCGCCGATCTGGGAGTGAGGCATGAACGACAAGTCTGTTTGCACTATTTCCATACGAGACCTGGTCCTGGAACGCTTGTTTATCTTCGACGCCAGTAGCACTGCGCTGAGTGTCTGATCACTTCCTTATTCACGTCACTCCTTGGATTCCATTAACCTTGACCGTCATGCGCCAAAGCTTCTAGACGGAAATTTGCAGTTTCATCAAAGGCTACTCGGGGTATCGGTCTTTTGTTTTTTCCATCAAGCGCGAAAGGCTTGATTCGATCTCCAAAGATCATCAGCAGACTTGATGCCCGTTTCCTGAAGGCTGTTCGCCAGTATGGGAGCTACCGCCATGGCGTCCCAACCACAGTACACGAATGTTCCCACATCTGAGGATGATCTACAGTATGGCCTCGAGAAGCAGTCTAGAAGGTCTCAGAGTATCTCTATATCGTCTTTCACCAAGATAGGAGCACTGATTGGAGGTGTGTTGGTGAGCGTCGTCGCATCATTTGCATTCGGCTATGCCTCTGGCTACAGGCACAGCGGAAGCGTGATCAGTCCTGGGGGTTCAAATTCGTCACTTGCGTCGACAAATTGCACAGAGCCTCTCATCAGACAAGAATGGAGGAGTCTGTCTAAGAAACAGAAGAAGAGCTATCTCGATGCCTTTCAGTGCTTCATCGATTCGCCATCACAGCTGGGGATGAACGGGTCTCTCTATGATGACTTTTCATGGGCTCACAATCTTGTTGCCCACAGCAGTACGTTGGACCTTCCTCTCAATCGTTGCTATTGGGATATTCTCTTGTGCTTACATCCAGTCTGTCAGATCATGGGAAGGCACCCTTCCTGACGTGGCACCGACGCTTCATCTCTGTATACGAGAAGCAACTTCGAGAAACCTGCGGCTACGACGGAGCCCTACCGTACGTACATCACTCCCCATTGATCACCCGCAAGTATCTAATCACAGACTAGGTACTGGGACTGGAGCCTCGACTGGGAAGAGCCAGAAAAGTCCGTCATCTTCGACAGCGAGCTTGGCTTTGGCGGCGACGGAGATCCGAAGGCGGGGAAGTTCGGACACGGGCACTGCGTGACCGACACGCCGTTCAAGAACCTCAAGCCCCTGTGGCTGGGGACTGAGTACAAACCTCACTGCCTAACGCGGTCCTTCAATGACGATGGCTGGCTGGGACACTACATCAGTCCAGAGTCGCTGGCGGACATGTTGAGTTCGGCGACGTACGAGGAGTTTTACCTCGCTCTCGAGCTCAAGGCTCACGATATCATACCGACGGGTGTTAGGGGAGACTTTATGGCCTTCACAGCGCCAAATGGTCAGTCTAAGCCGATGCCAGGATACGAGACAGTGATTTTAGCCATGCTGACATTTTCTCGCAGACCCAATCTTCTATCTCCACCACGCACAGCTTGACAGAGTATGGTGGCTCTGGCAAATGCGCGATCGACAACGGCGAACGCAGGAGTACGGAGGAGTGGGCGACAGGTCGATGAATGTCACCTTGACGGACGTCTTGCCCCTGGCGGGTCTTGACGCAGACTTGACGGTGGCGGATATCATGGATACAGAGGCTGGAGGGTTGTGTTATCGTTATTCATATGTATAGAGGAGCCCGAAACCTACCTAACGAAAGAAACGGCATTCGAAATGGATGAATGACCGGCGAGAGGCCTCCAGAGTTCCTATGGAGTGACGAATATTACTCATATGGGAGACATGTGAGCCCAGAACTGCCTCGGGAAAGGGTCCTTGGCTACGTCAAAGCTGGGGCGGTTTCTGAGAGCGGAAGTTCGTGTCAGGTCGTATTCGACTGTAAGGATGCATAAGATCGTTAGAACTCGAGTCACCTTCGATCGACATCGTCTTCGAGACAGTGTTCATCCACTTCATCCACATTTACTTGGTCAAGAGCTACGGCTGAGTGGTCTATCGAACCCTCTTGTCGACCTCAATGGCACTGAACATCTTAGTGATTGGGCACACTGACCGGCACCCTGTCCTATTCCACGTGTAAAGTGGTATAATGGCGAAACTGTGAGACCTCGATGGAATTAAACCTGTGCTTATACCCCGCCTAACTGAGCGCGAAGTCAATACCACAATCCTCCACGCACTATGTGCACACTATGTGCACAAGCATGGGCGGTCCCATTTGCCTGTGTAGTTCGGTGACGTCAACCAACTTCAGAATGCGAATACCACACGGGGACACAGCGTTAGGACCATGTAAGACAGTAACGTCTTGGCCTCGGTCACACTTTTGAGCGACACCAGAATAGGACGACATGGGAGCCAGATTTGGGTTGGGACATCTAGCGTTGCATACACGAATCTCCAGATCCGGCGTCTTAGTCTTCCGCCCCGCAGCCTCAAAGGGTTCGTCCTACAAACTCTCACCACGACCTTAATTCCAACCATAATCTCCAGTTGCTATTATCAGCTCTGCTATACAACCTTGCATCGGGACAATACATCCACCGTATGAGATCGACGGCCACGTGCAGACACGAGTTGACTATTCCAGACGTATACTCGGCACTTGGCTCTATATGTCAATTCGTGTATGCACGATGCCGCACCTGCATGTCGTATACATAACTCCCGAGGTGGGATCGGCAAGCGACTTTAAAGGCGATAGAGTTGCGTTTCAGATTCTCAGCCGCAAACGGTTGGACGTTTGCCACTTTCAGGTACGGGCGCTGGGAATAGAGTTGCATTGAAGCGTAAACTACTAGTCGTGCACATACACGAACTGGGTATATTCGGTAATGATTATCGCAATGATGCGCATAGACTACCATCTAAGCACCACTGATCGACTAGTATTGTTCAGAAGAAGTTACAGGATCTGTAGAAGCCTAGGGAACCACATGGTGAGAAGCGGAGGATCGTCAGCCACAACTCGGCCGAGGCAAGCGGCCGCCGCATCTCTAGCCCTGTCGATCCTGTAATACTCCGAACGTCTATTGTTATACAGAAGCAACTTCAACGTTTTCAACTATGTCATCTGGAATGAGGTTGGTGGTCGTAGCGGAACCTACATCGTGGCGTGGGCTGATTCACTTGCTCTTTTGAGTAGGAGAATGGATTCTGCTGTGAAGGGATCTACGATTGAGATACTGCGTTTCGTAATTGATATTCACTCATGTAGTAAGCCGGAAGTATCGCGGTGACATCGTGTCTTGCAGAAGTGGACTTTCATGAGCTTTCTTGCTGAAAGGAGTCAGTTCGTGACAGCATCGAGGATCTTCCTTCGCACCGAGACGGATTCAACGCATGACAGAGTGCATACAGGGGCTTCTTGCGAGTACTCGACGAGTTGATAAGTCAACGTTTAGTTGGGTCCAAAGTCTAGCTCATGGCCATCAGAAAAGTATAAAGGCAGCTCTTCATCTCCTCAACTTCCCAACATCTCATCCACAACATCCAACAACACAAACACACTCCAATCATCTCAAACTCAACTTCCTACCACTTTCCAACACCCCCAAACTTTTCAAAGACTTTCGTCTCTCCAAAACCATCAACATGCAGTTCTCCAGCATCATCACCTCCCTCATCGCCGCCACGGCCGTCTCCGCTGCTGCCACACCTCAGCAGGAGAGCCACAGCCGCCGCGCGGTCAAGGACATTGAGACGAGCGCGGCCTCCGAGATCTCCAAGATGGAGGCCGCTGGCTGTGATGTCTTCGGTAAGCATCCCCCGGAGAGGAACTTTCAAGTGGGTGAACAGAGTGCTAAAATCGGAATGTAGCTTGCATGTCTGGCTATGCTGGAAGCATTGGAATCTGCGCTATTGCTCTTGTCGAGCCAAGTAAGTGCCCCTTGACAAGGAGATGCCATTGAGTGGTGTTGACAAAGAAATGTAGCTCCCGCTGGCGAGATTGCTTGCATCGCTGCCATCATCCAGCAGAGCGGCAACCCGGTAAGAACCACCCCCCCATCTTCAATCACCTCGGATATCTCTGACTCAGAATAATAGCCCGCCTCTTGCAACGGCTGCCTGTAAACGGCTCTGTCAGAGACTTGTCGACAAAGCAGATCTCTCCACAGGTCAAGGCTGTGGCTGGTGCGAAAGCGAGGGATATGCTTAGTCGACGACGAACAAGTCACGAAAGGGGGGATGAGGGGATACGACATGGTACGAATGTATTTACTCACTCGTTAGATCAATGAAAGAATCGATTCAGAGAAAAATGACCAATGTTGTACATTATCGCTTGTTTCGTCTTACATCGTATCGTCTCACACACATAGTACACATACAGCATACAGCCACCTCACCACCAGGGAAATCATGTTCAGTGCTCATCCGAGCATCATGACCAGTCCCTCCCTGATCTTCTTCATATCCGCCGCTGGCAACGGATCCTTGCCGTCGAAAGCCGCCTTCTTCCTCTCAGCGGGGGTCCAGGACGTCACGTCCAACGAATCACCACCAATCTCAACACCCTTCTTGTAAGCCGTGAAACTCTTGGCCCAACCCCAGGGATCTTTCTTGTCCAGGTCAGGCAGCTGTGTATCCTTGGCCTCGTCGACCTCCGCCTCGTCGATATCAACGAGCTTGATGTCGTGCTTGATGGCGAGGGCCTTGAGGTAGTCGTCCAGCTTTGAGGGATCCCACTTGAACGTCTGGCCTTTAGCCTTGGAGGCTGGTGGCTCGAGAAGGCTCGCATCGCTGAAGAGTGACGTCAGTTGGATGTACAGCGCCATGATCCAGCCGTAGTTCTTTGGCTCCCACTTGTTCTCTGACTCTGGCTGCGCCCATATGGCGGCCAGAGCAGCCAGCGGGACCTTGGCGATTAGCTCCGCCGTCTCTTGGATTCTCTGCCCATCGTCGGCCATGCTCATCATGTCACCCCCGGAGAAAGTGAAGTACATGGCCAGGGTCTCGACGTTGACCCAGGCCTCTCGGAGGTTGTTGGCGCGATAGGCATCGTCAAAGTCGATGAGAAGGTTCTGTGCGACTTCAAGAGCACCGTAGCTGGCGTGGCCGTTGTAGGTGTACATGCCGAAGCCGTCCGGGTCGCGAAGAGTGAGCATGCTCCTGGTGAGATGCTGCTTGTAGGTGGTGGCATGGGTGAGGATGTAGGGATGGTCTGGGAACTCCTTGGGGGTCTTGTGGCAAGGGCAGGTCTCGCCTCCGTCACAGGCCGACTTTGGGTTCTCAGAGCCTCCATCAGTGTCGTCATCCTCTTCCTCGTCATCAAAACCATCCTCATCGTCACTTTCGGGGGCGGGATTGCACAGGGTCCGCCAGTCATAGGCCTCCTTTGGATCCTTGTTGATGGTCCAGTAGTGGACGTCGAGATTGCGAGAGGCTGAGACTTTGGACCATCTACTTGATCAAGAAGCAATCTTCTCCTCGGCTGCCTTTACGAGGGCCGGGTCGAAGGGCGTCTCAGTGTTCGTCTTTCCCTTTTCTCGCAGCCTTAGCGGGCTCTCCGGTGTATCACTTGCGTTTGGGAGGCATGGCTGTGGGTTTGGCTTGAGGTGAGGAATGTGGGTAACAAAGGCAAGGTATGTATGTAGTGGGAATCGTGGAAGGCGTTCAGGATGGCAATGACACATTCATGAGTCTGTCTGATGAGCAGGATGCGCTGTTTTGTATCTCATGCTGGTCACTTGTACGTCATGGGCTGCCATTCGCAGCGAACTGGGGTGGACGCGTTTCGACGCGTCGAAGCCTTGACGTGGGACCCGGTGCAGTCGCTTCAACTTGCCCTGCACCCCTTATACAAGGCGGATAAGTGATGCAACATGTCACGAATATTCACTTGCTCGTTAGATTATCTTAAAGAATCAATTCAGAGAATAACCAATTCTGCACACCTGAGCCGGCTCGTTCTTTCATCAGAAGCATGAACCGCCACTGCCTCCGTGTCTCCCGTCAAGGTAAGACCTCTTCAGACAGCAAGTCTTGTAATTCTCCTGGGCGTAATAATCCGGCCCTAGGTCACACTTCCAGGTCTTAGTCTGGAGTCTTTGATCAGGATCGGCATGAGGTTATTAACTTACAGATCTTCCATGGAAGATTGCGTAGAACGTCGGCTGCCCTGCTTGAGCACAGCACGCGTCGGTGTCCTCATCTGCAATGATGCAGTTACACCACCTTCAGATAATGAGCGACTTTGTAGAGACATGAGTGGCAGAGGGGACATACAAAGCATTAACACTGTACCAAGACGCACGTTAGCTTCCGAATAAAATAGAGGTAAGGTCAGTCCTACTTACGTGGTAAAACTGAGAAGAGGGACCAGAATGGCGGAGAAACGCATTTTGATGAGAGTAAATGTGTGTAGGTAAGGAGCTTAGTAACAATTGATGTTGCAGTATAGATGTTACAGATGATATTGATCTTTTCAAGGCAAGCTCGTCTCTTCGATGCAGTAGCCGTAGAGGTGTAAAGAACAGGGCTTTATAGTTGTGCCGTGAAACTGGTTTCGTTGTATAAATGATCTACTCTACAGCATGAATCATGTTCTGTACAGCGGTCTTGGAAGTGGGCTACAATCCTATGCCACAATCCTACACCACAATCCTACACCACAATCCTATGCTACAATCCTAGAGCTCAGGAGATGACGAACCATCACCAGCTGACATGAAGGTTCCTCGCCACACACCAAGGCACTAATGGTGCACCAGGCAACCAAAGGTACACTTCGAGGCCTAGGAGCCCTGTTGACTTGACTCAGTAGATCTCTACAATCTGAGACAGAATACCTAAGTGGCTCCTCTTGCTGGGTCAGAGCCTTACCGTGCCGTGCCGTGCCGTGCCGCTTCTGCCCTGCTTTTCTGATCTGCAACTTCGCTTAAGACAATGTCCAGCCGTAGATGGCATCTAAGTGGCTCAAGATATTAAGTCAAAGTGGTACGTCATAAACTTTAGTGCGGCATCGTTCTTGGATGTGGATAGCTTCATGTCTGAATGTGGTCGCGGATCATTCTTTGCATGCTGTCCTCAGCCTGAATCATGTCATCACTGTAGTTGAGAAACTTGACGTATTCGACGTCTTCACGATCAAAGCCCTATAGGTCACAGTGCATAAATATACTTTAGGCGTGCGCCTAGGGTTCCTGATTCTATAATTGCTATAGCGCTGCCACCGCATGCTCAAATTCAGACTCTGCTATCAATACTTCTGTCTCTGCCGCTCTAGGCGAACTCAGATCTATCTTGCAGACTATTCGTAACAACAAAAATTACAGTAACTGCGCTAGCAGGATTTAAAAAGTGTGCAGAATTTCTTAAAGTCATCACGAAAGCCCCGCTGGACGTATAATACCATCTGAAGAGGCTTCCTCCAAACCATTAGGTCCGCACTCAGAGGGTGCTATCCCCGCACAAATTCCCACGCCCATCAACTGAGACTTAATTAAGACAGCGGTCGTTAAGCACATAAAAGGGCAAAGCATGTGCCGCGTTCCAACCAGAGAGTAGGTAGCCTGGCAGGCCATAGGTTTGACACAGACCTTGAATGTCAGACCGGTAGTTCGTGACCAGCTGCATGTCGCGGCGTGAGGACTCTCGGGCTACCCAACGATCGAAACCTAGGTGAAGATTCATCGTGTGTTTGCAAAAGGGCTCCAGACATGTCGAGGATCCAAAGCGAGCCTGCTTTCAGTGAACCTGTCTGCATTTCAAGTCAGACAGCGTTTGCGCTACGATCCGTCTTTGGGGATTGGATCTCAGGTATTCCGTCATTCCTCGCGCCAAAACCAAGATCAGCAGCGGCCAATTCTACCCAGCCGGTCTATCGCGATTATCAATCGTTGAAGTAGTAGGCGTCTTGTTGATCCTGATGCGTACTCGTGCCCTGCCTGTCCTGTCCTGCATTGATCCAGTCCCAACCTAGAAATTACCACAACTACCGGTTTCGTAACGTAAACCTATACACGGTCATGCCCCTGGGGTATTCAAATCACAAGAAATCAAAGCTGTTCATCGTCGTGATTCGCGCCTTTCGCAATGTTCCCATCTCTTCTTCCTAGAGCCTCCCACATCAGCACGTCCAAAGCTTAGCATGCGCGTACTTCTATTCCTACTCACCATGAGTGTCTAGGTTCGATGAGTCACGGTAAAGGTGACCAAACGCGAAACACGAAATGGGGTACAAGGCTACTTTTGTCTTGGCTCATCTGGCTTACCTCCAAAGATCAGTAACATCCCCCTGTCCGTCGAGACATGCATAGGTCACTAGTCATGTGGAGGAGACAGGCCCAAGACGTCAAATCCGAACCACACTCAGATCTTGGTCCAGCCCTACCAAGTCTGGAGTACCATGGCAGTCTGGAGTATGCCAAACTGAACTTCGGTGTGATACAACGCGTTCCTCTAGCACCTATGATGTTTTCCATCGTTCGCATTGACTCTCGCCGCACGGACTTGGTCCATGCCGTCCATTGGCGAAATCATCTCCAGCTTGGACAGGGCCATGCAGCCCGACGGCGCAGCATCACGACCCCTGCCATTCGCTTCTTCGCTTCTTGGTTACACAAGACACAAATCTGCCCATGAAGCCCCTGTAATTCCTTTCTTGTAACCACGGAACCTTTGCGCGCCCGTGTGGCGTAGGCAGTTTCGTCTGAGGAGACACCCGTGGCTTCACCATGGAAGTCAAGGGGTTCCGAGGCTTCTTGTCCTCTTTGTAGATTTTCTCTCCTCACTGTGACTCGAACGCCGTGTACAAGCCTCTTGTAGTCATCGCGAGGTAGTACCACGATTGCTATCGCTATCTACCATGAAGCTCCCACAGCTCGCTGCCTCAGCAGTTGGAGCGCTGGCCGTCCTCGCTTCAAGAGGTGCGGCGCAGGAGGAGAACCCAGACAGCGGTGCTCTTCGAAGACGCGGCAGCGGCGATTGTACGTCTCGATCTCACGCTCGACCTCGGATACCGAGAGCCTCGCCCTGTTGACTAACTCGTTCCAGGCGCCATCCTTGGCGACTACATATACTGCGACTCCGGAGAGGTCTCGCAGGAAGGCGACAGTGGTGAGGACTCTGGCCAATTCTCAAGACCATGTGAGTAGATCGGCATTCACCACCACTCCTCTGTTGAGGCGCACTGCTTACGTATATCTCAGTCAACCTCACTCTCGCCATCCCGATCAACACCTCATGGACGACCAGCGATGTCGACCTCAAAGCCATCAGCCACGGCGACAAACCAAACGCCAAATTCATCTCCCTCTGGGCCGACGAGAAACGCAACGTCCTCTGGCAATGGGAGGGCGAAAACTCCTGGCCCTCCGGCTCCATTTCCATCAATGACACCGGCGCCGGCCGTCGCGACCTCTGGAAGCTCACCCCCGACGGCTCCGGAGGCGGCGACTGGACCGCTTTCGACGACTTTGTCGATCCCGACGAGGAGACGTTCAAGTACATGGCCCGGAAGGCGCAGTCTGCGTCTGTGTTCTGCGATGATACGGCGTATATGCTCGGAGGGTTCTACAGCCGGAATACAGACTCGAGGATGGATCCCGGGAACGTGCCGGCGACGGACATGTTGACGATTGACATGCAGACAAAGAGCTGGGTGTCGACGAGCGTGAGCAATTGGCTGCCTCCGCATGGCATCTTCATCAGGGGAAAGGCGACCTGTGTGAAGGACTTTGGGGACAAGAGTCTCATCTTCATCACTGGCGGGGCGTTGACGAGCAGGGAGTCGACCTCGAAGGGACTTCGATCGCTAGATCCGTCGAATATCACGTTTTACGATATCGAGGAGGACAAGTGGATGTGGCAACTCGCGACGGGGGAGCCCCCAATGGAGGGTCGATGGCAACACTGCATGGTCGGCGTCAGCTCACCGTCAGGCACCTACGAGCTGTGAGTCTTTCACCTGTTTGAACGGGTACCCCAGCATTCTTACTGACCATTCATAATAGCTTTGTCTTTGGTGGCTACAACGCCGACAAGGATGCCCTCAACGATATCTGGGTCCTCACCATCCCCGGCTTCCACTGGATCAAGGTCGGCACCGCCAAAACACCCCGAGCATACCAAGCCTGCGTCGTCGCCGGCAAGAGACAGATGATCGTCTACGGGGGCATCGCGGGTAGCGCCAACTGGGCGTGGCCCTGGGACGATAAGGACCCGTGGACCAACGGTCTCGGCATCTTTGATCTGACGGAGCTGGAGTGGTCGGATGAGTATCGTGCCGATGCCGAAACGTACCAGACTCCGAAGGTGGTGATGGACTGGTACAAGAATGGGTGAGTGTGACCCTCAGGGGAGAATTTGTTCCTAGGTGGCCTCGCTGACATGATTTCAGGAGCATGGACAAGGTCGAGTGGAACAGGGCAGACGTCAAGAGCCTCTTCAGTAAGTTGAACAGCTCACCGGCCTCTGACATGTTTTGAAGGGGAAGCTCATCAGATGTTTGCAGGCAATGTTGAGATCAACACATCTTCACCCGAACCAACCTCCCGCGGTGGAAGCGGAAGCGGAAGCGAAAGCGGCGATGGTTCGAATAGCGGCAGCAACGACAACAACAACAGCAAAGACAGCTCAGACGACTCAGACAGCTCCTCCACTAACGTCGGTGCCATCGCAGGCGGCGTCGTCGGCGGTGTACTCGGCCTTGCCGCCATCGCCGCCGCCATCTGGTTCTTCCTTCGCCGTCGCCGTCGCCAACAACGCGACGTGGCTCTTGGACCAGCAGAGGTCGACGCCATGCCAGCAATAGGCGCAGGGCCACCGCAAGAGATGGAAGACTCGCGATCGCCCTCGAGTAAACTCTACAGCGCCTCTCCAGCGTCAGAGCTGCACGGGTCACACGGTGCTAACGGTGGGTACGGACCGTATGAGATGCCGGCGGAGGCGGATCCGAGGGAGTTGGACGGGACGGGACGGCCGAGGTTCGCATGACGGAAGTGACTGGTAGAAGCATCAATGAAACAACTTGAGATATCCACTTGGCTTATAAGACGTTCCTGTCACAAACAGTGATACATCTTGGCGTGCGATGGTCCGGTGCGACCGACCGACCGACAACGTCAGTTTTTGATAAGGACCAGCTGTATTCAACTGTTGCGGCGGGCCTTAGGGATATTTCATCTCTATTTCGAGAAGTAACGACTCCAAGAGCCTCTTGTCTCAGGGGGGCTGCCCATCTTTCACTACGAGCGATCCGACTCAGCCTGAGTCACGTCAACGGGCAGCCACCTCTGCTCCATCAGGGTATATTCATCAATAATTTCGTTATCATGCAAAGGCTCCCCATCATCAAAACGCCCCAGCCCATGATTGCGCTCCAAGGTCATCCGCACCGCTCTGAGACATCACCTCGCCAATCTCCATCAACCCATGGAGATCCCAGGGAAAGAAGTTCTGCAGGTCGTCCGCATCCAACATTCCCATATCAAGGGTGTTTCCAGATGGCCCGAAGTTCGCGTCCATACTGAGTGGTGTGGGCATGAAGGTTTGCGTAACGGGAACAGGCATCTCGTGTTGCAGTCCTGACGATCGAGGGCCGGGAACATCTTGACTGAGACCAGATTGGCTAAGGCCGGCGAGCTGTTGCGCAGCAGCAGCGTGTGCCCATCCGAGTTCGTGCCCGCCGATGGGCTGTCCATCCAGAGTATGTTTCTCGCCTACACCGGACCGACCGAGGTTAGGTATTGGGGGAAGTGAAAACTCCGGAGTTCCTGTCGTCGAGGCTTTCCTCCCTGATAGGGCTTGCGCACGGTGGTCTCCTGCATCGCGAGAGCTTTGGGATTCCGGTGTAGGACTATGCGTCTGGCTGTCCAGATGGCCGACCTTGCGTTTGATTTTGTGAAGCCATTGCTCAATGGTTGACCCCTGATCATATTAGCTTGAGTCCCATCATCATGCTCAGAAAACGCCTACCAATGATTCGGCAATAGGGAACAGGGGCGTCATCACTTTCAAGATGGACCTGTTGCTCTCGACAGCTTTGACAGCTTCCTTCATCCTGGGAGCAGCATCTGGCCTTTGTGGGTCGAGAAGCTGAGATACGTAATAGAGCATTACTCGACTACTGTCGTATATAAAAAATGGCAGCAGCGCATCGGACAACAATCTCGGTCCGTGCTCCGCAGCCTCGGCCAGGATGTTGGCGATCTTTCCAGCATGAAAGTATGCCTCCGCTTGCACAACTTTGATGAATTCTTGGTGCTCCTGCGGAAAGACAACGAAGCGCTTCTCGAGCCTGAACAGGTCGGGCATGGCGAATTTGTAGAGCTCGAGGAAGTTATGGTGGTATGTACAGTGAATGAGCATCAGGGACCCGAGCTGATTGGAGTCAAGGCGAGCATAGATCGTGTCGGCGGAGTATTCGACGAACTCTGGGAGCTCACGACGCCAGTGACGGAGGTCAGCTTCGAGAGAGGCGTACTCCGAGTCGGCCTGCCACGGTGGAGGACCAAAGGTGACACTGTTGACGTATCTGCCGGGGGTCAGAAAATCAGCATTAGCCTGTCAGCAGGGGAATGCCAGACGACTCACTTCACTACCCGTTTCCATAATGTGACTATCCGAATATAATAGGCCATGATACCCATATTCGCCGCGGGCTTTGGCGGCACAATAGCTGGTGGTAAAAACTGTAGGACATGGCCAACACCCAGCGTCTCTGTCACCGACGCAATCCTTAGACCAAAGTTGCGTTCATTGCACGGCAGCTGGATCTTTATGTCGTTCTCTCGTAGAAGTGTCAACTGGTCGACGCCGCTGCCGGTCCAGGCGTCAAGGACATAACAAGCCCACATCAGGCGTCTTCGACTTTCTCGGGCAACTACGGAGGGAGCGTTTTCGTCTGTTTCGGTGCACATGATATCGGGGGAGTATTCGGTGTTGATTTTGAGAGCATGCGCCATGCGAACAGCAAGGCCGCTGAGCATGAGCGCCTGAGTGAACTCGGCCATTCGGAAATGGAAGTCGTACAGTAGCACTGCCGTCTGTCGCTGATTTAGCATGGCCAGATTCAATCAAGCCATGGAAAGCGACGACTTACCATCAACCGCTGCACTGACACTTTACCAAAGTTGGTCAGCATCAGGTACTCTGCCTTCTTAGCCCATTGGTTGCCTGCTGCACGGTGCGTAGCCAAGCCAGGCCCGTAGTCCATCTGATTCAAGCTAACGATGTGAAATCTACGCGGCGTGAGCTTCGGTTCGTCCTTGATTTGAGATAGGATTGTGTTCCGACTCACTTGACGCCATGAGCGCAGATTATATGAAGAAGGGCATTTTCGTCGTCTGTTTCGAACCCTTTGTCCAGTTGTCGCATGAATGTTGGTTTGTGCACAAACGCGAAGCAGCGAAGAGGGTGGACGTTCGCAAAGTATTGCTCGACTATTCGCCTCATATGTCTTTTGGTTGGTAAGTCTGGTGAGAGCATCCTAAAAGAAGAGTCAGCATGGGTCCAAATCACGATCTCGTGGACTTGACGGACCAGGAGAAGGGATCCGTCTTCGGACCCTCGGCGCCAGCACCTGGCGAGGCCAGTGAGTCTCGTCGCGATGCATCATTGGGGATGTCCTTCGGAGGAGGCAGCATGCCTAAGGAGGGAGTCAGGTGGCCGCCGCCTTCACTTTTGAGCTGAGCCTCTATTCTCTTTGCATCTTCCTCACTGCCTTGTCTCGCCAGTAGCGGCCTGCTAGAGACATCGGCACCGTCCTCAGGCTCGTCGCGTGTCGAGGAACCCAGAGCCTTTGTCCACCGTGGCACAGCACCGCCGTCATATTCGCACTCCGACTTCTTGCTCACGCATCGCGAGCACTTTGGTCGCTCACCGTCGCACTTTGTTTTGGAAGTGCGACAAGCTGTGCAGGAGCGATAGGTGCGAATCTTGCGAAGTGCCGATGACGAGGGGCTGGACAGCTGAGCAGGCGCCGAGAGGCCATTGTCGGTGACACATTCGAGCTGAAGGCGTTCACAGTTCCTGCAGCCATTGGGCCGTCCATCGCATTTGACCTGTGGGCGAGGGTGTTAGTACTGACAGGGCTGGCTGCTTTAGCCTAGCGATTATCCGATAGGGCCGAGATCTTGGGTGGGTGGTGCAGAGGAGGACGACAACGTACCTTGCGAGCTCTACATACTCTGCAACCCATTGTGACCAAATGTCATCGCCGCACTCGTAGTATCACAGAGCCATGAGGACTTCGTTGATGCGAAAGAGAAGGAGAGAAAGGTGATGCTGGCGTTGAAGACTCCAGCGATAGGCCGATCACCCACCAGAGGCGATGGCGCAAGAGGTACGTACCTTCTTGACCTGCGGGTGTAAGGACGCACCTTCCCCCAAGCTTCCGTTGCTTTAGTCCAGACCTTTCTTCCCACCTCCCCAACCTCGGTGAGCTTAGTCGCTAATGTCCACTAACGTCCACTGTTACCTTGGTTCAAGTCCACTGCCAGCCGTTGAGGATCAGCCGCCCGCCAGTGTCCAACACCTGCCGAGGGGCCGAACGCCATGGGCAGGGATGTTGACGTGCTCACTAAGATCGAGTCTAACCTCCCGTCCCCCCCGCGGCGGTAATTGAGCTTCGACTCCAGCAGACACAGCCGTTCGCCAGTACACAGAATGACATCACGCAAGATCAACACCATATGAACAAATCGCTCCGCACTAATGCTGTGTCTGACTTCAGCCTTTTTCCGTCCGTGGAGTCCCAAGCCAGATTGACCAGACATGACTGTCTTGGAGGGATAGGTTCCTAAGATCATTGCTTCTCTGGCCATCACAATCTGGCGAATGGTATCTTGCTGTGCTTCATCCGTGCCGCGAGAACGAGGCCACATGATGCCATACCCAACGACCCAGCATAGAACATAGCCGGTCGGAATGCCTCCAACCCGCCTTCGGCGCCACCAAACGCTTCCAGCAGGTAACCTGCGATCGGTGCACCCTATCAAGCTTGCATCAGCGACTGCACATCAACGCTAGAATCACAGGTCCAGAGTAGACTCACCATCAAATAGCCACCGATCCAGCTTGTCAAGATCATGCTCAACGCGACAGCGACGCGTGCACTTCCAAATACACTGACCACCACTGTCGGCATGCTGGCGAAGAAGCCACCGTTACTGAAGCCGTTGACGATAACAAAGGCGATCAACGGACCCAGCGTTGTACTGGCGGGCCACATGGCCAGCATGCTCAAGCCTGTGAGCAGCTGACTGAATGCGAGCGTGTTGAGCGCCCCGAAGCGATCGCAGGACAGGCCGCACAGGACACGGCCGACTGCAGACGCCACGGAGAACCCGGCAGTGAGACCGGCGCCCACTCCGGAAGAAAGTCCGAGTGACTTTGTGTATTGCGGGAGAAAGAACGGCGTCACGAAGAGAGGGAATGTTCCCAAAGCCCCGGCAAGAAAGATGAGCACAAAGGTAAGGGACTTGAAAAGACGCCTGGCACCAAGTCAGTACTTGCAAAGCGATCCTCCATATAGGTCTCACTCACCACTCGACCATACGAGGTGTGTGAGGCGGCGCACGCTCCTTCAGGAACCATGCTGCTGGGAGGCCTGTGCAAAGCGTCGTGATGCCCAGCACCCTGTAAGCCCATTCGACACCTAAACCTTCAATCGCAGCATTGAGGCCGACGGTGATGACGGCACCACCAGACGCCGCTCCACACGAGATGAGTCCGTTGGCCAGCCCACGCTTTGTACTGAAGTACTGCGCTGGGATAGACGATGCGATCTGCCTCTGTCAGTCTTGTCGAGTTCCGCTATTTGTGCCCGTAGGCACTTACCAAGAAGCAGATGCTGGGAGTAGAGATTAGCGCTCATCGTTGACGAAAGAATAAACGGCCATACGCACCTGATGCCCATGCCCATGATCAAACCAGCCGTAAAGAAGAACGCCCCCAGGTTGTGGACCGTGAAACTGTTGAGAAGCTCACTGCTCCCCATACACGCCACTCCCACCATCGCCATGTTCCTCGCGCCCCAAGCCCTCACCATTCTCGAATTGATAATCGCCATCGCCGAGATCATCGACGCATTGATTCCGCCGATGAACGACAGCACGGCTGGCGTCGATAAGCCTTGCTCGACCAGAACTGTCTGGACCACGCCCCAGGCGTATGTCGTCCCGACTGCCCACCACGACAGGACTGCGCATGATGCAACAATGATCCAGCCGTAGCCACCGTCGGGAATGGTGGATTCAGCGACGCGTGAGGGATGGAGAGATGCGGCGTCGTGGGAAGAGCGGCGTGAAGACTCCGAGTCGTGGTCGTTAGCTGCGTGCGCAGAGCTGGCAGGATGGTCCTGGAGTTCCAAGGTCGCCGTCGTGGTGGCCATCTTCGCAATCTTGTCTCCAATACGGAGTAGCCTGTTGATGATTTTGCGAGATGTCTGATCACAATGTGAACGTCCCTGGGGAGACCCTGGATCTTAAGCCGGCAAAGGTGGAGTAGGACTTGGGCCGATCGCGGAGTGATGACTGCGCTCGCCGTGTATACCCGTCACGACCACAGTGGCGCGCCCTCCGGTCATCCATAGGGCGAGACCCCGCCGGGATACTGATATGTATCCGTGCAATCAATGCTAACACAAGGACGGCTTAGAGAACGCTCCAGCACAATGTTGGGGGACGATAAGTGAATTTCCCGTCAAGCCAAATGACGCCAAGCAATGTCTGAGTATATACAAAATGACTTTTCAATCCCACATTTACTCTTCCATCTCCTCGGCCGCCGCCGCGGCAGCGGCAGCAGCATCGGCCTCCTTCTTCGCCTTGAACCTCGTCGTCCACTCCTGTGCCTTCGCCATGATCTTGTCATTGCCCTTCTTGCCATCCCGCTTCTGCTCGAACTCGGCCCAGCGGCGGAACCACTTCTCTGCTTGCTGGGGCTTGAGACCCTTGACCTTGGTTCTTCTCTCGAAGACGTCCCGAACGGCGGTGGCATCCTTGTCGTCGCCAACAATGCTCATCTCCAGATCTAGAAGCTGGCTCCAAAGGTCTCCCTTCTTGGGGTAGGCGGCGAGCAGGCCCTCGAACATGGTCCGACCGACTTCCGGCTCACCGTTGGGAGAGCGGAACTCGAGGGCGGCGAAGCGGCTGATGATCGTTTGACCGAGGCTGTTAGGGAGCTGCTGCGTGGCGCGAGGGAGCAGAGCTCGAGCTTGCACGGGCTCAGCCTTCGTCACATGGAGGAAGTGTGCGTAGTTCGTCCAGACGCTCGGGGACTTGGCACCAAACTTCTTGAGCATGGCCTCAAACAGCTTGTCGGCCTCCTGCAGTACTGTCAGTGATCGGCGACCCAAGCATCGAGTTGCAGGGTTTCGACATACCTTAAGCTTCTCTGACTGGATGTAGATGCTTGCCAGACACTCGTAGACCTCCTGCTCATCGTTGTACTGGCATGCCTCCTTGAACACCTCCTCGACTGTGTGCTTGCTGCCGTATGCCACCTCCAAGTTGAGGTATGCGATCCAGACGTTCAGCTTCTCAGCCTCCTCGCGGATGTTGATGGCCTTGATAGCGCGCTTGGCGACCTTGCGAGCCTCGGTGAGATCGCTGACTTGCATCTGGAATGCCATGTAGGCAATCCAGAGTTCCGAAGAGTCAGGCTGGCCCAGGAGAAGTCGCTCGTAGTCGCTGGATGTTTGCGGGCCGTTGATGTCGAGCTGTGCTGTGCGGTCGATGTCCGGCTCAGCTGTGGCCTTCTTCTTGCCCTTCTTGGTGCCTTTGGCAGGCGCTGACTCGTCATCGGAAGCTTCAGCGTCGGCAAACGGATCATCCGTCCATGCTGACTTCTTACCAGCTCCAAGTCCGGTAGTGCCAGTCGTAGCAACAACCTCATCATCGCTTTCGTCCTCTTCATCATCCTCGTCGTCATCATCGTCGTCCTCCTCGGAGTCATCTCCATCGAGGCCAATGAACTTGACCGACGCACCACCTTCTCCCATCTGCACGTCATCGTCGCTGTCCTCATCAGAGTCCAGTGCAGCACCGGCGTCGTCAGAGTCCATGTCAGTGTCCTCGTCTTGGAAGAAGGAAGGCTTGAGGCCGAGACTAATCCTTCTCTTCTTCGGATCAACCTCGAGCACAAGCGCCTTAACCTTGTCGCCCTCTTTGTAGAGCGTAGTTGCGTCGGTGATGGGCCTTTCTGCCATCTGGCTGCGGTGGCAGAGGCCACTGACGTTTGATGAATCGTCAAGCACGATAAATGCACCAAAGTCCTCAACCTTGCGGATCTTGCCAGTGACGACTTGTCCCTTGCGCAGGCTCTCGTACGTGACAGGGGGAACGTAGCCATCGTCCAAGGCAGACTCCTTCAAGCTAAGCTCGATCGTGTTCGTCGCTGTGTCTGCTGTGATAACGCGGCCCTTGACGAGTTGGTCGACCTGGAAATGGTCTTTCCACTCCTTGAGGTACTTGTCTGAAAGGTTCGAGATCTTGACGCGAGCAGTGATCTGGCCGCCAAGAAGAACGAAGAGACCGTTGTCAGCCACGTTCTTCACGAAACCTCGCACAACATCACCAGCCGCAACATCGGAGATGCTAGAGATCTCCTTGTCCTTCACAGGGAGCGTCGAGCTCATGATGCGCGACGGACGCATCGACAGGCGCAAGCGCTTGTTGCTGACATCAACATCGACGATTGCGACACGAACAACGTCACCCTTGAGGTAATTCAGGCTGTTGACGTCGTCGAAGTTGTCGACCATGTCCGGTAGGTGCACAGGTCCGGCCACCTTGTCGCTGAGCTTGACCATCGCCTGTCTCTCGTTCACTTTAGTGATTCTGCCGGGAAGTACCATGTTCTTCTTAAGAGACTTCCAGTCAATCTTCTCACTGGCTCCGGATGACCTGCACGATAGGTCGAGGCGGTTGTTGTTGGGATCGACGGAGGTAACTGTCGCTTTGAGTGCGGTACCGACGGGGAAGTTGCTTTCGATGTCACTGAGGAGGGTTGAGTCGTCAGAGACATCCATCGCTGAAATGCGGCCCCTGACGGAGGGTGATAGAGTGACCCAGAGATGTTGAGGACTGGTGTTGTTAACAAAGACCATGTGGCTGTCGCCAACCTTGATGTCTTGCATTGTCAGAACCTTAGACGAATCTTTCTTGAGGTCCGAGGGTTTTGCGGTGAGCTCGAGAACGGAGTGACTGGTACGATGCGAGAAAGGCAGGAATCTATGATCTCTGGCCTCGTGTACTCCAATGACGCGAACGTCAATCTTCTGGTCTTTCGAAAACTTGGCGAGAGGGTCGGCGGCGTCAGCAATGTCGCTCCAGGAATCGAAAACTTGTGAGACGTCGACGCGGCCCTGCACCTCGCTCTTCAGAATCTGTACGTTGAGCTGTGTCCTCTTGATCGCGGTGATCCGCGCCTTGGTGACGCTACCGGTCTCCAGGCCGTCTTGAGGAGCGGGCGCGGCTGATTTGGCATTGTTTGCCTTAGCCACATCATCTTCAACTGCATTTGCAGGTGCAACCAGGACGCGGCGCAAGTCTGGGATAGTCGAAATAACCTTGACTTCGAGCGTCTGCCATACGTGCATGCCAAAGTCTGTCTGCGATTGTTCCTCGGCAGAGAGACGAGACTTGGGTAGGAGGGCACGGAGGTTACCGCCGAACTGGACGAACACGGCAGTCTGCGTGATGTTCTTGACAAAGCCATGGGTGACCTGTCCAGGCGCGCAGTCCTCGAAGGTGGACAATAACTTTCCATCCTTTGAATCGCTGAGAAGACTTGGCTTTTGAGTGAGAACAATTGCTCGCTTGTCATTATCCTTGTCAAGGACCATCAGGTTTGAGATGGTCTGGCCAACATTGATGCGCTTGAGCGCGTGCATCGTCTTGTTCATGGACTTGTCGGTGAGATGACCAACAGGTAATGTAGCCTTCAAGCCGCTACCTTCAAGTTCGACCAGAACCTGATCCTCCGTCTTCTGTGTGACCTTGGCAGAGACCAGATCGCCAATCTTGAGAGCCTTCAATGCGGTTTGCTTTTCAAGACCAAAAGCAGCGGGATCCTTGCATGAGACGACGAGACGCTTCCTGTCAGCATCCACATCCAGAATGTGAACACTGACAACCTGACCAGCACGGAAGTGCTCCTTGGGATCCGAAATATACGCCTCGCTCATCTCTGAAGTCGGCAGGTAGCCTTGCAGTGAGCCGTAGAAGTGAATGCGAGCCCCTGATTGCTGGACGTTCGTGATAGTGCCCGGAACTTGCATGCCAATGCTCACGTCGTTGTAGGATTTTATGACTGGGGCCTCGGAGTTGACGAGGGTCTTCTTCATGGTGAGACGCATGCGCTTCTTAGACACATTGACGGACAGCACTCTCGCCTTGACCTTCAGGCCTTCCCTGAATTTCTTCTCTGGGTGCTGTAGACGAACATCGGAAAGATGCCTCTCGGTAACATAACCAGTTATGCCGTCTGCGATCTTGACTGTGATGCCGCTGACACCGTCTTCTCCGACAATGACCTTTTCGATCTCACCGTCGACGATAGCACCGACTGGCACATCCTCAAGGCGAATGTACTGTTGATCGAGCACGGATTGTTGGAATGATAGTTGGAAAATGCCGTCAACGGGGTTGTAGCTAATTATTCGGCCCTTGTGTGTCGAGCCGGTCTGGAAGGGGCCGCTAGAAGCGTACAGCGCATCAACCTTGCCGTCTTTAACGCGGGAGATGTGCACAAAGCCCTTGATGCCAGCGTTTCCGAGATCTACAAACAGTCCCATGTCGCTCTCGACGTGGGTTACTTTGCATTTCTCGACAGTGGAAGAAATTGGACGGGCTTGTAAGGGCGACTTGCCATAGCGGCCCTCGGTGAGCTTGGGGCCCAGGGCAGTGATGTGAGGCAGTAGTGAGAGACCAAGTTTGGGGTCCTTGGCGGTTGGGAAGTTGCAGATGACTCTGGCCTTGACACGAGATCCAATCTTGTAAGTGGTTTCCAGGTCGACATCCAGAGGGCCAATGCCAGAGTGTATCCTGTCTGCTGTTGCGTCGAGATGGCCAAGGACCTTGCCTGCAAGGCCCTTGCGGTCTGTGTGTGATACCAGCAGATCGACGACTGTGCCTGGCAAAAAAGTGTTGATCGTCGTGGCAGCTGGAGCTTGTTTGGAATCGCTCAGCTTCTTCTGGTTGAGGGTGAGCTGGGCAATCTTGCCTCTCTTGCCAGTAACCTTCGCTAAGAAGACTGCACCAGGTTGCAGGCGATCTTCTGAGACGCTAGAATCGATTTCACTCTTCGGTAGGAAAGCTCCGAGACCTTTCAAACCGATATCCATGACGCAGCCGTGGTCTTCAACACTGACCACGGACGCCATAACTGTGCCATTCTCGACAACATCGTCGGTTTCCAGCCCGGTGTTCGTCTCGGAGGGCCGCAGAGAGAGCTCGATCTTGCGCTTCGCCTTGCCAGATCCAGTGTCATCGGTGGTAGAGAGGACATATACACGCAGGTACTGTCCCAGTGTGAAGATGGAAGCGAGATCGATGTCGGCTTCATCGGCGGAGTCTTCGTCGTTCTCGTTCTCAATCTCATCGAGGGCCGTTTGCAATCGCTTGGTAAGCTGCTCCGACATGGCAGCAATGGAAACGTGGCCGGTGAGGTTGTTAGGTAATGCGACTTCGATGTTGGTGCCATTGATGCGGCTAACTTGACCAAGTACGAGAGAGCCTCGAACGAGTTTCTAGGATTTGTTAGCTGTCTGGTCCTGTAGCAGAGACAAGTTTCGCCTGTGGTGTACCTTGAAGTTCAAACTCTCAATCTTGACAGAATCGTCTGCCTCCTCCTTTGTGGAATGCGACTTCTTGCTCGGTTTCTGGGATGCCTTGCGCTTCTTCTTGGCTGCAGCCTTTCCGGTGGTCTCAAACTCTTCCTCATGACGAGCATCCGCCTTGGCCTCCATATTGATTTGCTTCTGCTCCAGCGGAGTGAGAACGCTACCTCCTCCTCGTGGGAACATAGGTTCTTCTTCCTTCAGCACAGAGACTACGGCGGCAGCCTTGGGTCGAGCGGCGGCCGAGTCAGCCTGCTTGGAAGTCTTTGCGGGCTTCGATGCGCCATCGTTCTTGGAGGGGTTGGCCTCCTTGTTGTTCTTTGCAGACTTTGCCGGCGGCTGACCGCCGGGGGCGTCCTTTCGCTTGAGAGTGCTCATGATGGTGGAGGCCGCACCGTCGAGAGCGAATTGGCTTTTGGTGGTTGAGAAGAGATTCAAGCTCAAGCCTTGACCTCAGGTTTCGCTGAGGCTTGCTTCGGCCTGGAATTTTTTTTGGCGGGACACCGATAAGCCGATAAGACTTGACCGATAAGGATAAGCTGCTTCCTGCACCTTGGCGTCTCGCGAGTACCTGCAAGTGATGCGTTCAATGCGATGATTTGAAAGTTGAAAGCAACTTCAGTGATTGTCTAAAGTTGATTCTGATTCTTGTCGCCATTTCTCTTGCTCTATGCCTCCTGCCGTCAGGCCTGAGATCTGCGATCGCTTATACAAGCACATACCTTCGGGCGGGACACAGGTAGAATGGTCTATTGTTGACAGAGCACTCAAAAGTTAGGGAAGCAGATGTGCCCGTATATTCACGCAATCGCAGGTTGAGGACTATAAGAGTGGACGAGTCTCTGCATCAATTCTGTGTTCATTTTGAACCCCACAGATACTATACCCAGCATAATGAAGGTCGGCTTGCATCCAGTTAACATGGAGATGCCGTATATTAGGCAGACTTCCCGCAGCACCTTCACTCCTGACCTGAAAATTGAGTACAACAGATTCCATGAGTACTGGCTAGGTCTTTTCTCTGGCACTAAGTTGTGAAGACCTGCAGAAATGAGTACACGATGGCTACCTTACCCGGGGTTTGAGCGAGGCAGTGGATGCTGCCGGCAGTGCAGGGTGTCTAAAGTTCAGATGGGTCGCTTCACTGGAGCGATAGCTTTATGGCCGAAACAGACTCCTACCTACTGGCAGTGCCAAAGCGGCTCCGTGGCGGGGCTGCCACTTGCACATGCCAGACAGCGAGCGCACTCGCTAACGGTTTAGCGCTATCGCAGTGGTGGGCGGCACGTCACAGGCCACTTCACGCCACCACCAAACGCGCTGCGCCAAACGACCTCAAGGTGCCTTATCCAAGTACGTGGCAGCAGGAACCCGGCCTTCCTTATCAACGACTGCCTGCATGGCATCCCCTCTTCTTCCGTCTACCTAATGATGCTTCCGAGGAAGCGTCAACGAACCGACCCGGCAGAAGCTGCTTCATCATCAACATCCTCCACTGAAAGGCACGCCGCTACGTCACACCTCGCGTCTCCCTCGGTACCGCCTCACGATCAGATGCCAACAGATCGTCCACAGGCTGCAGCCGACATCACAACCCGACAACCGAAACAAGTAAGTCGGCCTCTATTGCCCTGCTATAATGGAGGATTTGACAGCTAATTCCTCCATCAGCTACACAAGGCTCGAAGCTGGTATTCGTCCTGGCCTCGGCCTCCCAAAGCGACGGCTTCTACTTCAGTAGCAAGGGAAAACATTCTTGGTGGAACTGTCAAGTCCAGCAAAGCACCTGATCTCAGTAGATATGATGCACGCAAGCCGAGCGACGCAACCAGCATAGCCAGCACGAACACGGCTACCGTTTCATCGAGTGTGCCCGAAGCGCCAACGATGGCTAAGACAGACGATCATGCCGTTATACCCATGGCCGCTGATAATCCTCGACCAGATCCACCATCTGTAAAAGACAATAAAGATGCCAATGAACCGTCTGCCCCAGCCAGTGGGGATGATCAGGTAGCTGAGCGTCCAAGTACGCCTCAACGGCCGACTACTTCGTCTGGTTGGGCAAGCTGGTGGTCAAGAACGCCATTCACAGAAACTGCAACAACACCGCACGTCACGTCCCCGACGCCCAATGATAAGAATGAGAATGAGGAAGAAAATCAACAACCGAAACCCCCACCCGCACCGACGACGCCCTCCAAGCCTGCTGCGCCAGACAACACACTTGAGGCCCCTGCAACGTCGTGGTTTGGATTTTGGGCGGCAACGCCTACTCAAAAACCGTCTGCTGCGCCTGCAGAAGACACTGCAGCGCCAAATTCAGTATCAAACAATCAGGACGATGCAGATACAGAGATGAAAGATGCTCCACCGATCATCCAGAAGCAGGAACCGACACCAAAGGCTGGGTCAACATGGGCATTCTGGTCAACGGACTCTCCAAAGGCAAAAGGAGCGTCTCCGGACGCAAGTCGCGGGGAGATAGCGGTCATAGGAGACCAGTCGGAGGCTCACCCAAAGCCTATGGACGAGACTAACATGGCGAATACACCTTCCAAGGCGGAAACAAAGCCCAGGGATATCGCCGCAGGCGCCAAATCCACATGGAGAAGCAAGAGGGTACGGCCGCCTTCCCTTGACATCGAATCTGGTTCGCCGTCCTCCGGAACGAGCACACTGTTGCCAGACGCGAAGTCAGGGTCTGGTACCCAAACTCCCACGCAGACAGAGATCCAGGAGGTCAAGCCAGGGACTTCAGCCAAGTCATTATCGGAGTCGGAGAGCCCCTCGAAGCCGCCCGCGAACCTCCTCCTTCCTTCATTCTCCGGCACGTATCAGATGAAGGAGAACCCATCAATTATCAAGCAGGTTGCTCAATTCCTCCTACGAACAAAACAGCCACCTGCGAATCACGTCTGTCGGCTCAAAGAGCCACCAAAGATCCGCAAGGCTCTCTCTATCGGTGTTCATGGACTCTTTCCTGCGTCATACCTTCGACCTATGATTGGTCATCCCACAGGCACATCATTGCGCTTCGCAACACTGGGTGCTGAGGCCATTAGGAAGTGGGCGGATGATCACGGGTGCGGGGATTGCGAGATCGAGAAGGTGGCCCTCGAAGGGGAGGGGAAAATTAGCGATAGGGTCAATAATCTGTGGAAGCTGATGCTCAACTGGATCGAGCACATACGCAAAGCAGATCTAATCATCATCGCCTGCCATTCCCAGGGCGTACCTGTCAGCATAATGCTCCTAGAGAAGCTGATCGACCTCGGCATCATCTCGGATGCGAAGATCGGAGTCTGCTCCATGGCCGGCGTAGCCATGGGTCCCTTCCCGTCACATAGGTCAAACTTCTTCATGGGATCGGCATCCGAGCTATGGGAGTTCGGTGATCCTGAGAGCGCCAACTCTCAAAGATTCGAGAAGGCACTGAAGAGCGTACTCGATTACGGGGCGCGCATTACCTTCGTGGGCAGTATTGACGACCAAGTAGTGCCTATGGAGGTAAGCTACCATTGTCTCAATGTTCATGTGGTCATGAGGCTGACCATCTCTTTAGTCTGCAGTTTACTCACCAGCTCATCATCCCTACATCTACCGAGCTGTGTTCATCGACGGGCGAATCCACGCACCTGACTTCATTGCACATCTAGTCGGCTTTGCCCTCAAGCTTCGCAACCTCGGTATTTCAGACCACGGACTCATCCGAGAACTTTCGATCCCTCTCGCAGGCCCGCTCGTCTCTGGAGAAGGACATTCCCGGTTGTACTTCGACCCAGCGGTGTACGATCTGGCAGTCACGCACGCGCTAGAAACAACGTCAACACCGAAACCGGCTGAAGTGGAAGTGCGCCCAAGGGGAGCCTTGGGTGGTGCTAACCCTTACGTTCTGCCGTGGATCATGAGAGGTATGCTAGAGGAGGATCTGGTGAAGACGGAACTTAGCGCAGAGACGGATGAACTGCTGCGGCAATTTGACGACTGGAAGCCCACCAACAAGGCCCTCAAGGAGGTGAAGTATCGACTCGAGGCGGTCCGCTCACGGCTGTGATGTCGATGAGTTTTGGTGGATTTAAGAGCTGCCTTTTGGCCGGTAAGCAACATGGTTCCTGGTCAGGTTAAAGGAGCACTCAAGCGGGATCAGGAGTTCAGGTAAATACCACGATGAGAGACGACAAGAATTTGTCTATTTGAATAGAGTCCATAGATGTGATTTATGTACCCAGAATATCCCGTCTGTATCATGCCATGCTTCCCCTGGTTCTTGTACACGTAGTCCATGGGAACTACTCTCTACTCATACAACAACACCGTCCTCTAAGAGGGTTACCGTGAAACCTTCTTATGATGATCGTCCGAGCTTCCAGCTGTCGATGCGGTCTTGGATCTGGTCCCAGCCCATCGTATGCGTCGTAACACCGTACGCCTGCGCCTCCTGCAACACTACCGTCGGCGCACCGCTTCCACCACCAACATTCTGCACACCTCCTCCAACGACCAACTTTGCCACGCGCCTCAGGTCCTGGACTGTGAGTTCATCGATCTTGCGGCACATGTCGCGCACGGGGATCTTCCTGCCGTGGACCTGCACCGACCTGCCGAGATCCTCGAGCTCGACCATGCGGCTCTCGAGGTTCATGAGGAGGGAGGAGCGGAGCTGGTTCTTGGCGCGGTCGACTTCGGGCTGTTGCAGGCGGGAGTAGCCCGTATCGAGGGTGAGGGCGCGGAGTTCCTGGCAGATGACGTCGAGCATGGCGGATGTGTGGCCGGGGAGGCAGGATGCCGAGATACCGAAGAGACCGGAGTCTGTGTAGGAGTGGTTGAATGCGATGCAAGACTCGACCCAGTGGTGCTGGTTTAGGACGTTTGTGAAGAGGCGCGAGTACATGCCCTTACCCGGGCCACCCGCGGAGAAGGAGCCGCCGCCGCCGAGGAGGGTCTGGAGCGTCGCGAGGGCGTAGATGTCGGAGGATGCGACGGGGAGACCCTCGAAAGCGACATGGATGTGGCTGAAGTTTGTGGCGTTGACGGAGGGCGGCTGCGCGGGGAGAGCGAGGAAGCCGCCGGTGTAGCGGGAGGGCTGGAGGATGTCGAGCTCGGAGGGGGGCGTGGGGAGGATGTTTGCGGAGTGCGATGCGGAGGTAGAGATGTTCTTGAGGAAGGGGATCTTGTTCATGAGGCGAGAGGGCGAGGAGGATGTGGAGGAGGATGAGCTGAGTGATGAGTCGCTGGCTTCGCTGTCGGAGAGAGAGTGTTCGCTCGACGTTTCGGAGCCAGTGAGAGGAGTGAAGGCTTGCATCGGAGCCTTCATGTCGCCGAAGAACTGCTCCGTCAGGCGGACTGCCTGAGAGTGCTCGACACCCGCAAATGCGACGACCATCCTCTCCGGCCTGTAGAAGAGATCCCTGTACATCTGCACCGTGTTTCTATCGATGCTTCCCAGCCTCTCATTCGGGCAGAGCAGAGGGTTCCCGAGCGTATTATCCTTGAATGCAGCCGTGTGCACCAGCTCCGGCAGGATCAACTCGGGCTTCCCCCAGATCTCGGCAATCTCATACCTCGCCGTCTCGATCTGCTCCGCAACCTCCTCGTCCGTGATCTTGGGCTCGCGGATCGTCTCGGCAAGCAAGCCCACAGTTTCCGGGACGGCCGAGTTGAAGGTCGCGGCCTGGTACATCATGGACTCGCGGGAGGAGGCGCACTGGATGTTGCCACCGAGGGCCTCCATCTTCTCGAGCATGCCGTCGGCGGTATGATTGGTGGTGGATTTGAAGGCGAGGCGGTCCATGATGTGGGAGACGCCGCGGAGGGACTCGTTCTCGAAACGGGAGCCGGCTTCGACGTAGACGCCGACGCCGGAGAAAGAACCGGGGAGGGCTTCGGAGGCGACTCGGAGGCCGTTGGGTAGGGTGGTGATCTGGTCGAGCTCTGTGGGTTCCTGTGAAGATGGAGTTAGAAGCCATCGGTCGGCAGAAACCTCGCATCACAAAGTCAAGGGTCACGAACCTTAGGAATACCCTCGACCTGGACGGTCGCAAAGGACCTCTTGGGCACACTTGCAGTCCTCCTAATTCCTTGCGCCAGAACATCAGACGCCCTGCCCAGCGCCCGAGGCTGCTGCAGCCTTGAGCTCAAATGTCGCAGCATGATCGGCGGAGCATCCAAGCACGTCTATGAGCCTGTTATGCTGTTATGCAACTTCTGTCGAGATAGTCGTCCGAAGGGGGGGAATGCGATGAGATGGAGCGACGTCAGGCGAAAAATGACTGTTCTCCTCCGGCTCTGGGGAAGACGTGAAGAGAGTCGCGTGCACGGGCCAGCCAAAGGGTCTTATCGGCTTATCGGTGGGAGGTTCGGCGTTAAGCTAAGGTAAGCCTGGGGATTGTGACTTACCTTGTTCAGCTTACCAGGCTTGTAATTATTTTCTGCATCAACTCTGATGGGATGGTTTGACGAAGGATATGGATCAATCAAGTGCGATGATCTCTGCAGCCTCAATAGGAGGCTTCGTGGGATTTCGACACGGAACTGACATGCACGTGTGGAATCGTCTCTTAGATCATCTCACAGCAAACCGAGTCCACCCAATCAAGGGCTTCTTCATCATGGTATGCTGTCTTTGCAAACAGATAGAAAATACCGCTGTGGAATATCGATGATTCTCGACTGATGTTTCCTGTCAGAACTAACACCCAAAACGCCCAACCCCGATATAATGCTTCTCTGCTGCGCTGCACAATCGCTCGCCATGCTACATTATCCATCCTTCACATAATCATGATGGTACCCATCCAGACCGTTTCACATTCGTCAACTCTCAATAATGATGAGGCGTACAGGTTCGGACATCTCATCTGCTGCTCCCGTCGCTCGAGACGCCGTTCACCGTCATGTCTGCTGCAGCATCGAGACTGACCATCTCCCCAGCATTTGCATCTGCTGCCCGAGTCCCGGCGGCACTTCCGTCAAACACCCACGGGCCTGCATCATTACTGGGCGTCAGCGGTCCTTCAGGCCCATGGCCTGGTGGTGACGGCGTTCGATTCGGTCGGTTCTGATCGGTAATGCTCTGTCTCGATGCATTACTCGCAGAAGCGTTACGGATGGGCAGTGGAGCAGATGCCGTGTGCGGCAAGGGAGGTCGTACGGGGGTCTCTGAAGAGGAATTTACGGCCATGGTGACGTCGTTTGTGTCACTTTCGGGAAGATGCGTCTGGTCAGGGTCGGCAGGCGTCTTGAAGTCTTCGGTCGCAGAATCGATCTCTGCGCCATCGTCCCCGGAGGGCTCCGGATCCCAGTCTGTGGGCTCATCGACGTCGGCTTCGAGATCGGCACCGGCGCGACAGTTTGGGCAGATGAAGACCGGGTAATTTGGTGACAGTAGCAGCGACTTTACGCATTTGAAGTGCCAAGTGTGAGAACATGGTGCCACAAAAAGTGATTGACAGGGCTGGCCAGAGGGTTAGCAAGGTTCATAGTTTGCCAGAACCAGGACATGGCACTTACGGCGATGGAGTTGAGGCAAATTGCACAATCCTGGGAATTCGATCCCGCTGCAGCTGCAGCACTGTTGGCCATGGTGCGTAATCGCTTGTGCGCGGCCATGCTAGTAGCGTGTCAGTCTCGAGATTGCCCTCCATAGCAATCATGGTCTAACTTACTTGAAGGTGTTGAGCTTGTTCTGCCACCCTCTGTTGAGTTCCAGCCTCATCTTTACGCAACGGAAGATCATTTCCTCGCCTCCCTTGAAGTCGATGCCCAGCTGGACAATGTCTCCGTCGTTGACCGGATACGCCTTGCTCTCTTGACTAGGTGGACTCAGGCGGATGTGGTTCAGAAATGTGCCAGAGCTGCTCTTCACGTCCTTGATGAACCACTTGCCATTCTCGTGCCAGAACTCGCAGTGGCGGCGGCTGACAACCTTCGACTTGAAGCCGACCGGCGCTGCGGAGGGCTGATGGGGGCTCGAGTTTGCCATAGCCTGACCATCGCGCTCGGAGTAGCGACCGACACGAATAGATTCGGTGCCGGTAGGAAGTGTGCGAGTGATTGGCGGGAAGGTAAGGGAAGGTCTGTTGGATCTCGGGTCGAAGTAGGCTGAGAATCGTATCGAAGGACGGGTATCGGGAGCGCTACCATTCGTGGCGGGAACAGTCGACGGTTCACTGGCCGAAGTTGCCCGTTGACGGGTCATGGTTGCAGTACGAGGAGAGGCAGCGTGGTCAATCGCGTCTGTCGTCGGAGAGGGCTCGGGCGCGGTGGCCGCAGCGACCGCTGCAGCGTTGATGGAGGGCACGGCAGGAACCGAGGCGGTGCGACTGGCAGCGATGCGAGTCGGTGCCGAATCGACGAGGGTCAGTCTATTTCCTACCGCGTCGGCTGCGTTCTGCTGCTGATTCTGAGCAGGGAGAGCGGGCGTCGAGGAATCGGGTGAATAGCTAGCGGAGCGGGTAAGGCTGTTGGCAGGCCTGGCGCTGGATGAGGATGGGGAATTATGGCGCGTACTGTGGTTGGCGTGGCTGTTGTCGCGGGATAAATGGTTGTGTGTGACGCTTCTGAGATAACTCAAGGCGCGAAGGCGGGACGGACGAGAGGGAGCAGCAGAAGGCGAGGATGATGAGGGCACGCCGGGCTGAGAGTGAGATGACCGAAGTGAGCCGGTCGGGGGCCCAGAGGTGGCTGGTGGGGGCGAGGATATTGGCTGGGTCAACATTGGTGTTTGAGAGAAAGAGGGTGAGGGTGAGGGAGTTGATGTTTCGGCGGCGTAAGGGAACGGTTAAAGGAGGAAAGAGAGCTGCAATGCTCTTGCGACGGGAAATCCGATTAAAGTAACCAGTGATCAATATGATGGCCTCTGAATGACTTGATCACGTAGTTGGGGGGGGCGTGCTGGTGGTGGAGAGCGACTTGAGCCTTTGTGGGGGAGGGAGTCTGAACCGCGAGTCGATTGGAGTCCAGTTGAGGGATGCGAAGACAGAATCCGGGGATGAACGTGATGTAGGGAGGTGAAGTCGTGGGGCGCTGGAAATGTTGTCGCAGTAGCTGTTGTACCGTCGTGACAGGCGTGAGGTTATCGTAGCTGGTGGTGAGTGTCTTTTGACAGTCGAGTGACGCTGTACAAGATGCGCTCGATGGTGAGTGGTGGGTAGTGCTGTGCTTGTTCGTGTAGTGTAAGGAAACAGAATGCAGGGAGATGGAGAGGCTGAGAAGGAGAAAGACACGACGAGTCGAACCAGGATCAGGACGATAGGCGACCAACAGGAGACAGGCGAAAGGCGAAAAGGCAAGGCCGTCAATAGTTCAACGACAAGGAACGGGACCCTGGCTGGCCTGAGCTACTGGTAGGACTGGAGCCAGAACTGCACGAGACTCGGTCACTGTCAGTTATGGGTCGATGCCAATGGCCTGGGCTGCTTTAGCTGCTTTAGCTGCAGTGGTCTGGGCTGGACTGGGAGCTGGGATGGGCTGGTTGTTGGGTGCTCGCGTGGCTGAGAGACCAGACCGGGGGAGGAGGGGGGCGGATGAAGTCACTCGTCCAGGGTCCCAGTTGGAAGTGGGTGCAGCTGAGCAGCGAAACGCAAGGTGAAGTACTGCGTAAGAGAAGTCGAGAAAGTTGATGGAACCGAATCGACAATGAGTATCACAAAGAAGAGGATGCTGCTGGTGCTGATGTTGGCGCTCTTGTGATCGCGGTCATGATTTCATCTTGGGCGTCGGTGACCAGAGCTTAAAGATGCCTGGTGATGAGCAACGTCAAGGCATCTACTTGATTAGGCATACGACTGCAGTTATAATCGCTAAGTAGCCATCCGTGGTGATCCTGGACTGTAGGTAGGTCCGCCCAGATGTCATCCATCGCCGTCGGCTGCCGCTTTGTCTCAGTCCACTTGGTGCCTCGCCCATCTGATCACTAGCATCACTAGAAGCCAGTGGTCCACCTGAGTGCCATCTGGACTCGACCTGGCTCTGGACTCGACGTCGGTCTCAGATTGACTTCACCTTGGATACATCTCGACCTGAGGAAAATATTGTAGACATTCAAGCCCATACAGAATCCTTGTTCAATGCAGTCGTGTAGAGCAGTGCAGTGCACCGTCCCGGCCTCGTCGGTGCCACTTGTTCGCCACCCGTTGAACGCCTCTGCTTCGCACCTTCCCTTTTGCCCTTCACCCTGGGCTCTTTCCCCAGCTCTCCCTCATGGACCACCACCGAATGGCTCTCCAGAATATCGCGGCATTCACTCGACAACTGAATAATTTGCTTGCACAGAGTACGGGATAGCAGACTCACTCCTCATCAGTGACCATCGCCATCGTCGTGGCACCTCCCGCATCCCGTATCAATTAACGTTATGACGGTGCCCTTCCAACGGCTGACTCCGCTTCCCTTCGATCGACCCCCTCGTGACAACCTGCACACCACCCGTCCCTCGCCTGACTCGCTCATAGTTGCACACTGGAACCCATCTGGAATGCGGGACTTCCAGCATGGCGCTCACCCTACAAACCAGCTCCAGATGGGTTGCTGGGGGTGGAGTAACCGCCTGCATGTGATGCATCGACGACCAAACGGGGAGTCTCGTCAATTGGCGTTGACCTGTCTCTAGACTTTGTCTCGTGTACATCTTCTCACTGCGACACGCGCGATGCGAAAGCTTAAGCCCCAAGTATCAAAGTCTGACCACTTGCGCCAATCCTAATGCCCCTGCTTATCGAGAGCTCCAGAAGAATAAGCAGCGCGGCCAAAGGATCAAAGTACAGATAGGGAACCCGGGATCCAGGCACCTCATGCAGGCCCAGAAGAAACCCAGAGATCGTCAAAACACCCAGGCAAGACCCTGCCTCAAACTCATGATCGCCAACCCTCAGAACCCTTCGCACGTTGTACATGCATGCACGCTTCCTCTCATCCTTCCTGGACGCTCCATTTCGGGCTGGGCTCAGCCTTGCGAAAGCTGCGAGGCAAGACACGGATCCCATTCCACTAGTAACAACACTGTCATTATGGAGGTCTCCCAGGCCTAGACATGTCTCTACGTAGGTCTGGCATTCCGTACGTGAGCTCGCGCGCACCACCCAGCGGCAGGCAATCAATTCATCGCCACCACTCAAGGCCTGTACGTTGCTCCCTTCCATAACCACAGTGGCACAGGCTGTCGATGAAATAAACTGACGTCGTACCTCGTCATGATCGCCCACGATATCCCCAGTCTACTTTCAAGGGTCCAACCCTCTCAAAAATGGGAGCTGATCTTTTCCCGTATTTCCTTTCCTCCCGTGGACGGAGCCCACGCTGAATCCTTCGGGGCGCGAAGAGGGGGAGTATCCCGGTTCCACCACCAGGTAGCGCGGAACGAGCGAAGCGATGGAATCTTCTTTTCGGCAAGAGGAAAGTCTAGGCGAACCGTACCTTTGGGAAGGGCGGCGCGTGAGACCAAGCATTGGGGCGCTTCGTCAAGATCAGTCACGTAGGAACGGGGCTATTTGCATTCCAGCAAACCGTTCGTCGTTAAACCGGCCTTCGCACGTGGGCGGGAGGCCTTGCTTCACATTCTAGCCTTGGCTCGACCGTGGTGTCCTGCCTGAAGTACCCTGTTATTCATTAGATGCCTCGTCGCAAGTTTCAACATCAGGCTCACTGACATTGTCTGAGACACTCTGTACTTCAGCTTCGCGGAGCTTGACTGACATGCAGAGACCGTGTCTTATGTTGAGGTGCCTTTCATCGCAATTGACGCGCCGGATCGACGGAAATAGATGACATTCTAGAACAGGCTACGGCCCTCGCTACAAGCACATATAGAACGCTTCACGAGGCAGCCAATAGCCGCTCGACTACGTGTACGGTAGGTACTCTTCCCTCACTTCTTGAACACTGCTTTACCCAGCCTCTCGATCTCCCTTCCGTCCGTGGTATTCCTCCCGGCGGCCTCCAGCAGCCTCTCCCATGAGTCCACGTCCTTGAGCCGGACCGCCTCCTCTGCGGCTTTCGTCCGCATGCCGCACTTCTCAAACATGGTGATGGACTCGCCAGGCTCGAGGTTGGTGCATTTGGGGATGAAGACGGCGGCGAGACGGGGGTTACCGGCCTGGAGCGTGAGGTTGTAGAAGGGCTGTAAGTGGAGGTTAGTTACATGTTAAGGAAGGTGGTTTAGAGAGAATGCGTACCTCCCAGCCGATTGGGCTCTTCTTGGTCTTTGAGATATCTTCAATCTCGTTCCAGTCACGTTTCGCAACGAGTGCACGAAGTCTGTAAATCGACAGTGAGCTCTGTACACAATAGGAGCACGGGAGGTTCCTAAGGCTTCGCGTACCTTATCCACCAAGCCACCTTCTCCGGTACCTTGAACTCGCTCTGCAACTTCTTTGCCCTGCCATGATACCCCAGTCGCATAAGCTTGTACATCGTCTCATTGACGCTGAGGCCGCTGAAGGTGTCGGTTAAGTCGCGGTCAAAAGACTCCTGCATCCTCAGTAGCGTGGTTGCCTCTTTGAGAGAGTGCACCTCGAAGCTCGTCTCCTTCGAGTCAGATAATAGCTTGGCTGCGAGGGCCAGCTTGTCCGAGGTGGTGCGCGCATCTGGTTGCTTGAGAGACTCGCGAATGAAGACGTTGGCGCCGTCGATCCGACGATCGTCTTGGTAGTAAAGATCCTTGAGAAGGGTGTTGTCATTATCCATTGTTGCTGCTGCCTCGACAAGAGCTGTGGCTGTGGGACGTGCGTTCAGGGTCCGGAAGAAGGTGGCCAAGGGAAGCTTCTTCTTCAGCTGGAGAAGTACGGACAATAGCAGATCCGTGTCACCGCTCTCGACAGCCTTGTCAAGTGCGAGCTCATCCTCTTCCATGTCCAGAAGCAGAGGCACTTGTCTTCCTCCTCGTGGTTCGTGGTTGAGGAGCTCAGTCGCCAATCGAGACCTGCCCTCATGATAGGCTGTTCTGGCAATCTCCTCAAACGATATACCGGCTTGTCCAGCCAATCTCTCAACGATCAGCTTGCATATAGTTTCATCGTCTTCGGCACCAACCTTGACCTTCGTCGAGGCCCAGTGTACGTAAATGCGATTGGTCGGAAGCTTCAAGTAGCCCGCAATCTTGAGGGCCAGGAGGTACTCATGCCTGCTGAGGAGCCGTTGAATAAGTTTCTCCTGTGTGAGAGTGAGATACTGTTCGAAGGACAATGGTATGGCCACCTCGTAATATCTGACAGCGTTGAGGACTCGCAGCGTTTCGCACATGTCGACGAAATCGTCACTGTTGTAAATATCCAGCACCGACTTGCCGAACGAGGCGGCTTTGAGGAGTCGTTTCTGCCAGTGAACATCGAATTCGCGTCCAGCGGCGTTCACACAGGTGTCGACCGCTTCGGTTAGGTTGCCACGGATCAACTGGATGTAGTCGTCCGCCTTTGGAGATTCTTTTTCTAGCTCGCCGACGGCTTCCAGCAAGATAGAGGCCGGTGTGGACTCAGCGGCTTGACCAAAGACTTCGTTGGTATCCCTGGGAACCCTCTCAAGAAACTCGCAAAAGTCATTGGTGATGAGCCTGGCGCCATCGATCTCTGTTCGCGATCAGCAGGGTGATGCCCACGAATGCATCTAAGGCTTACCTGAGATGACATGGACGCGGGTACTGTCATAGATATATGTGATCGAAGCATCGCCCGGTCCAATAATGTGCACCTCATCTTCCCATGCGATAAGGGCATCGCTGCCGCACCATTCGACGTACAAGGGCGGCGTCTGAGACTCGGAATCGTGCTCAAATAGCTTCTCTTGGAAGTCGCTGGAGATGATATGGGCTTTGCCGTTCTCTCCATACAAGTTGACATATCTACCATCCGGTGACACACTGACATGAGTGAATGGTCCCACATCGAGGAAGCGGTCATCGCAGTCGGTTGCATCGAGAACATGGATGGTCCTTTCGATGTTGACAAGTACTTCGACGGAGCGAGAAAGGGTATGATTGGGAGAGATGATGCCCCAGGAATGAATATCTCCAGTAGGAGGACTGGCGAGTACCTTTGGCCGCGGCTCACTGTAAGACGAGACGGTCACAAAGGTATTGTTTCCTAGTAGAGCTACCATGCCCGTACCGTAGAAGCTGAGAAGTGTCAGCTAGGACCCTTATTTGACAGTAATGCAACATACCGGCATGACTCGACACCATAATCATCAGCACCGTGTCCAAGGGAGAAGTGACTGAAGTCCCCTTGCAAGTCGTAGCATCTGACGTTGCCATCTGTCGACACAACGAGCAGCTTCTCATCTTCAGACCAGCCAAGGCTTGCGATGGTACTTTTTTCCCAGGCGATACTGCGGATCTTCTTTCCAGCGAGCGTGTAGATGTCTATTGATGGCTTCGCAGACTGGCCTGGGCGACTGGCATGGAGCTTGGAGTCATCGCGCCAGAGAGCTATGAGTGTGTCAGTGAGATGTGGTACGTCATTGCCTCTCGAGTGCGCGCAGAAGCCAGTGAGAGCATTGTCAAGGGCTTGCTGAAAGAAGCTCAAGACCTTCGTGAGATGCTCGTACCTATAGCGCCTGCAAAGGGCGCTCCAACAAGGACATAGTTATCAAGGTCCAGATCAGGGTCGAAGACAGCTGTGTACGTCTGCGTCTTCCGAAACCACTTGTCATCGACGGTTTCCCAGTCAGCTCTGGGTTGGAGGGTGTCCATGGCTGTCACCTCATTCTGATCGTGTTTATGCAGAACTCTTAATCAAAATCTCCGGATGATTCCTCCACCTGCGTTTCGTCAAGGATTGCTGCGCGAGGCCGAGGTGCATGAAGACCTGGGGGAGCTTCAACGCGCGACTGTCGTAGTGGATCGGCGTTGGCAGCGTACAGTGCGCGACTAGCGGTAGCCTGGCGCAAAGCTGGGCCGGCACAGTGCTCAACACAGTGTCATGCTGCATCATCACCTACCAACGCTCGGCTTGCGCCTTGCGACATTGGAAGTTGGCCGCTAATCAAGACTTACTCAGCGCTGTCGACGATTCAAGATGCCGAACTGGAGAGAGGAGTATCTCTCTTCATTTCAGGAGGCAGAGCTTCGCCATCCGGTGAATATGGAACTTGTGCAGGCTTGTCCGTGACCTGGCTCACCCCGCCATGATGTGCGCTGATAACAGGCAGGCTCCCAGATGGCGGATCGAATCTCAGCCCTGGAGGCAGAGAAAGCAGCGCTCGAAGTCCAAGTAGCTTCCTCCGGATCGAAGGCATCACCAGCCCCTGCATCCGAATTATCAAAAGACGACCCGGGCGTTGCCCAGCTTCGTCTTGACTTAGCCGAGACCCTTCGCTCAAAAGGCGTCTCGGAAACCAGACTACGCGCTGCTGAGGAGGAGCTTGCGAAACTACGTGCCAAAACGAAGGGCGACACCAGATCGTTGCGTGGGCTTGAGGCCGATGTGACCAGCCTAACAACCCGCCTGAAGGACAGGGAACATGAGCTACGAGAGAAGCGGAAGCTTGTCGAGGTAAGACGACCTGCTACTAATAGTCAACACGCACTGACTGCTGGCAGGATGTACAAGATGAGATGATCACACTGAATCTCCAGCTTTCGGTCGCGGAGAAGGAGAGAGATAAGGTCAAAGCAGACAACAAAGATCTTGTTGACCGGTGGATGCAATACAAGGCACAGGAAGCCGACGCCATGAACATGGCAAATGAACCACGCGATCACAGAGGCCGATGAGCACTGTTACAGTCTGCCGCCTGCGCGGTGAAATGCAGAGGTATCTTCGTTTCGCGGTATTGAGTAAGTAATACAGGCCACCAAACCATGACTCCCTAGCTGCTCAAAGAGAATCCCTTACCCAACCATCATCATATACATCAAGAATATACGCCACTTCGAGTCATGCCGCTGACTTAAGCAGCTTTCTTCGTCGCGATATAGTACGACCCTCCTGCATTCGTCCAGCTGACATAACCCTCGGGATACCAGTGCTCCTCGTTATGGAGGATAGTCGATCCCACATCGTTTGAGTTATAGCTATTGTCCGACTCCGCATTACTGGACACGAATGACTTCAGCGACACGACCTTACACCCGGGCTTGAGGTCCAGGAACAGGGCGATGAGGCGGTCATTGAGATTCGACGTGAAGGCCTTGTTGTTGACCAGCACCACATCGGCGCGCTTGAGCACCTCCAAGGTCCCCTCGTTCGTGGTGAAATCGCCCTCTTCGAGGTGCACCTCTCCCGGCTTAACTCCCCAGAGAGCTGTACGCGCGCGGAACTCCTTCTCCTGCTTGTTCGCCATCTTGCATGCGTTCGTCATCATCTCGCAGCCCCAGCTCTCGCAGCCAATTTCGAGTGCTGCCTGCAGCACTACGTTTCCGACACCCGACCCCAAGTCGACGAAGACCTGGTCCGACTTCATCTTCAACTGCTCGACAAGGATGCGTGATACAAAGGGGTGGAGGAGCTCGCCATAAACATTGTCGGTACCGTTTTGGTATTTGAGGAGCAAATGGACGTCCGGGGCCACGCAGCGATCGTAGATCTGGTCGAGTATGAATTCAACAAGGTTCCGTGGCAGTTCGTGTTTCTGATCAAGGTTTCTCGAGACCGTCCCATCTTTGACAAGCTTGAGCATCATTTCATTGTATTCGGTAAGCGCCGCCTTGAAGCCTATGAGGTCCTGGATATTGCGATTCGACGCTTTCTCGAGTCGCCTGATTATCCCGGTCGTTTGGTTCGTGAACGGTTCGGCTTCGTCTTCGGTAAGGAACGTTTCTGCGACATGGCGAACGACTCGTATGCAGGCGTCGACTGCGTCTATCTTTTCTTTACCCCAGACGAGCTGGTACCTGTGTGCGCTGTGAGTACATGTCAAGTTGTGATAAATGAGGAGCAACTGACCTTTCCGAGGGCTGAAGACTCGGGTACTGCAGTTGCAGGTCAACCTCGTCATCCTTGGCGCCCATGACTGCGACACATCCCGTCGCGAGTGACGCGATCTCCGTGGCGTGGATCAGCTCGAGTGGCTTTTGAGCCGCATCGAACGATTTCGGATTCCTCAGCTTGCGCTTCGCATCGATCGAGGAGCTATCGCTAGTAGCACGCTTTTGGCGCTTGCGAGTCTCCAGACTCATCCAACCGTCATCTTCGTCATCGCTATCTTTCCCGAACTCGACGCGCTCGTTGGCAGGGGATCGCCGTGCTGATGCTGTGCCGTTCGCTTTGCGCTTGCGCTCGGTGCGCCGCTCATCGGATGAGGAGGGCCGCGGGCTACTACTGCTGAGCCGGCTTGCAGAAGTCTTCAACGGCGACGCCCGGGCCGAGTTTGCGCGCCCCGATGAGACGGGGAAAGATTTGGTCGGTTTTGGCGGGGGTTTGGACTCGCTGACGACCTTCTCGACCCGGATCTTGGGGGCCGCGGTCTTGAACTTGTTGCTCTTGCCGAGAAGCGGCATGGCTGGGGTGACGTTGCAAAAGCAAAGAGGCTTCAGCGGATGTCGTCTTTGCGCTGGAACAGGAATGCGACCACGACGTTTGGATCCGAGGGGTATTGCGTGAGTGGCGTGGTGGATTAAGTTCAGCGGCGTACCGGGAGTGTCAGGTTCGGTGGGAGCAAAGCGCTAATTAGTGTTTTCGATATAGAGATGTGAATGAAAGTACGGTACGACGGTGCAAGAGGGGTCTTTGAGAAAAATGATGCGCCAAAAGATGTCGATGGGCGTGGAATGTGTAAGGTAGGTGAAGGTATCAAGGAAATCGGCGACTCGGGGGCTCAGGGACGTCAGCGCAAAGTACCTAGTAGTGGTAGTGGGCTGCCGGTGCCTGCAGATGCCACGGCAGTGCAGCGTGGTGGTACCTGCAATGAGTACACCCGTCAGGCAGCAGCAGGGGCCCGTCTCTTTGTGGAGACAATGGATTATGTCAGGAATCATCGGCACCCTTTGTGGGTGCAGCTTACCCTATAGTTATTTTTGTCACGTGCAGCAGCCTCATCTGTGGTGAGCATTGGCAGGCAATCAGGCACGGCGCGCAGATGCAGTTGATGTTTGAGATCGTAGATATATTCATTATTCCTTGCACAGACTTTGTTCGTTGTCCATATACAGTATTTTGTCCTGACCCTTTGTACGCCCTGTCCATCTCACAACGCCCATATATACCACAAAGAAGACACCCTTCTGGTAGGAAGCGAAGAACGACGCTTTCCCCAGCACCAGCGTTACACGTTTTCAATAATTTACACGTCATCAATCGCAATCGACTCGTCACTGTCCCTCATCCTTCTCTGGGATGCCTCTGCTTGCTGACCAGATGTTCGTGTACTTTGAGCCACGAGCCTGTGCCTGCTTTCGCTGAGCCTCAAACTCCTCCTGCGGGTGGATGGTGATCTCGACGTCACGCTGGATCACTGGAGACGCGACCTCCTCGTCAACAGATCTTTCGCCGACAGTGGTTGATCTGCCGACACTCTCCTTCTGGCTGAGTTCTTCAAGAGCGACATCTCCCACCATCGCCTCCTCACTCTCGTTGCACCGGCTGTCTGACATTGGGTTGCTGCTGGTTGTGGTGCGCGAGTTGGCTTGACTCTTCTTGTTGCGCCACGAATCGAGTGTTGTGGGATCAGCCGAGGACTCTTTTCCTGAAGCCGAGGCACCTGCACAGCCGAGCTTGGTGGTGATGACGGAAAGAATGGGGGCTGTGGCTTTCTTGACGTGTGGGAAGAGGAGAGGTAGATTTGTTGTGACCATAGCAACAAAAGTCTCACGAACGGCCCAAGAACCAGCGAGCTGAGCACCGTTTACGGGATCCTAATATAGCACAAACGTCAGTGACTGGGATCAAATAGGTGTCATCATATGATGCAACACCGAGGAGGTTACCCACCGAAACTAGGAGCACGACACGAAGGATTGCAGCCATGACGACGAACAGACCAAGGCTGAAAAGCGCGACCAGCCACGCACGTTTCCACTTGGGCATCGCCGCCCTGAACAGCATCGGCATGGGAATGGCAATAAGGTACAAGTCAGTTGCCACATTGAAGCTCAGGTACACCCAAACGAGAGCCGGCGAGATGGCCGGGTAGCAGTACGGCCCAGGATCGGGCGAAATCTGCCACATGTGGTGAAATGGTCGGCAGCTGAGGAAGAGGTTCAGAACAACAACCAGCCAGCTAGCAGCAATGAAGCCAAAGCCGATGTACAGCCACTTTCGGTAGCCCTCGAAGTCGCGGGTCAACCGGTAGTAGAAGGTACACATGGCACCCTTGAGGCACCAAAGGAGCGTCGAGTAGCAACTCCATCCAGCGAGCTGGATTTTGGATCCAAGGACCCTGAACCATGTCAGTTTGCGTTCACTAAGATCTTACGGCATGTCGGAAAGCTCCACATACCTCATCAGGTACTCCGGGTGCTGAGCGGGAAGATTGGCTCTGGCGAAGTCCGTCATGGAGTTATTGGCCAGGCCTTGGGCATAGTTGCCCACGCTGTACGCCAGTGCTGTTTCTGCCGAGTAGAGAACCTTGGGACAACAGTCAGCGCGTGTTCATGGATCCAAGGCACAAAAGACGCGGCACTCACAGCAGCAATGACGACCAGGTAATCATCGGCCCAGAGGCCCTTGAAGCCGACGCTGCTAATGCGCACGTACGACCTGAGGCCCGTGACGACTAGGGCCACACCGAGAAGTGTGAACGCCTCGACGTTGAACTTGTGGGCAGCGGCCATGGCGGCCTCGAGCTGCTCTGGAGTTGGTGGAGGAAGAGCCATGTTGGACTAACGACAGTCTCGGTTGTTGCCTATGCAAGCCACGAAGTGAGGTCGTACGTTGAACGGATGAAGAACATGTGAAGAAGCCTCGTTCGCGGGGGAGGCGTTGAACAGGAGACTTATACTACTGCTTTGATGCCGCAGCGAGGGAGGTTCTGGCCGAACGAGATACGATGGCACCCGTGGGGAAAAGTAAAGCCTGAGACCTGTTCGGCGATGAACCCCCTCTTGTCTCCTCCTGCTCCGGGACTGACTGGTCAACGACAAAGTCCCAAAGTGCTCCTGCGATGCTCAACTGCCGGGCGTTGGCTTTGCGACAGGATCTTCTGTGGCTGCCACGCCTGAAGGCGCCAGTGCCTCGCCCTTCCAGCCCCCATCCCGATGCAGGGAAGAACAAAAGAAGAGCAGGCTAGAGAGAGCCAGACATTTTGCTAAGCAGGGCAAGACCACAACAGAAGCTTGACAGGGCATGGCTCGCATGGAGGTCATCCCTTGCATCGATGTAGTGTGGCCCTAGGCTAGTGGCGTGCCTATTTGACGGGACAACTACAAGCCGCTGGGCCACTGCAATCGCAAGTTCATCGATGATTGCCAGACGCTATGGCATTGATGAGAAGAGAGAAAAGAAGACAAAAGCAACGCGAAGCGGAGAGTTTGCTGAGCTCCGTACAGCACACTGTATCTGAGGCCCGGTCTTGACAGTTCTCATTGCCCATGATGCCAGCAACCAGTACCTCGCATGTTCCAAAGTGGTTCTTAGTATCGCCTGGCAATCTCAAGGTAAGCACAACTCATCTGGAGTCTCATTTGGAGCATCTCACGTTCATGGGGCCAAGCTTGGATGCAAAATTACGAGACCTGTCAAGATGCACTCGCACGAGGGACACACGGACGTGCGGGCACGGTCCCCGGACGGGCCGCTGCGAGTCCATCGTGGAACGGCAAAATCAAGATCGGCAAGCGGGTTGTGGAGAAAGGCAGCATGGCCAGAGGTCAAGGGAGGGAGTGTGAGTGGCTTGTCGCAGCACCAGATCCAGGGAAGGGAGTCACCTTGGGTCTTCTGCATGAAGCAGAGTTTACATAATGAGGACAACGCCCTGCAGGTGAGAAGTGATAGCGCTCGACGTGGAGCTCACGACAATGATTGACGGGACACAGCGCAACCGAGGCGGGGGCGAATAAGCACCAATACGGAACCCGAGATAATGTGTCGCTCGCTCCAAGCTAAGAGAGAATTCGCGCACGTTGAACCCGGGAAAACTTTGCTTTCTGGGACAGTTGACAGTCCCCTCAATTGCCGTGAGGGAGGGTCGATCAGGGTCCGGGGTTGAGGTCTCGGAGGGGATGTAACTTGACTCGGGCTGTGAGGAACCCGAGAAGAGGGAGCTGAGGGAGGTTGAGCCAAAGATGGTGTCCCAGTTTCGAGTCTTAACGCCACTGCACTTGGTCATCCTTCTTCTTGTTCTGGGGAGACTGCAGCTCTTACCGGCGAAGCCACAAGCCACCTCTGCGAGACTTATTGCCGTCCTCTTCGCAGTGGAATCGGAACCGCCACTTGGTGTTGCTGGGAACCGTTTTGAAGATCGGCGGCTCGTGGTCCTCCCTTGAAACCCGCCTCCAGCACTAACAAACTGTTAGCCCAACGTCGTTCCATCTCGCGGCACGAGCCGTACAGTTGAACAGCCAAGTCGGCCACCGAGATACTAGGCCATTGAGGAGCCAGAGGCAATGGCTCTTGTCTCGGACCCTGTTGCCCCTCATGGGATGGCCCTATCGTCTGTCTCATGTGGACTATGAGATGCGTCTTTTCGGTCTCGAGCGAATGGCAGCACAGCCCTGGTCCATACAGTCAGCGACGGACTGATCAACAGCAGGGTCTCACCCGTGTTTTCGCCTGCATCCAGCTCTCTCTTTCTCTTTCTCACCTGCAGGGGTCCATCTGGCCAAGCTTTCGTACGATGCACCAATGGGTTGCGCCCAGCCGGATCCTTGGTCCAGCCAGCTGCAGAAGCAAAGGCCCTCCCACCCATCCACCATCCATCCCTGCGATGACCAGCTGCACGGAGGACTTGCATTCTTTTCGGACCAACAGCCTGGACGCGGTAAGGTGGCTTTAGAGTCCTCGCATATCTAGCGGTCCTAGGCAGAATAGCATACATGTCTTGCGATGCAGTTGGCATCTGGTGGCAGAGCATGTGGTGCTGCATTCCGCCCAATCCAGACATATGGGGGGAGGTGGGCTGGTGGTGACTGAATTAATACACCACTTGGCCGCGTCCTCTTGCACTTTTCGCATCTTTTCTCTTTGCGCCTTTTATTTTTTTAGCTCTTCTGGTTTCAAGCCTGCTTTGAACATTGTTATACTTTTCAGCATGGAGCAACTGGATTTCGTCGTCATCGGCGCTGGTAAGTTGCCAAACATCCCCCAATTGGCTCTAGACGGTCATAGCCCATTGACACGATCCCTTCACCCAGGCTTCTATGGCCTTGCTGCCGCAAAGCAGTACTACAAGCAACACCCGACTGAGTCCATCGCTATCTTCGAGACTCTGTCGTCCATTGGGGGAACATGGGCCAAGGAACGCCTGTACCCCGGTCTTAAGACCAACTGCCTCCACGGCACGTATGAGTACCTAGAATTCCCCATGACCACGGAACGTTTCGGCGTCAAGCCCAATGAGCACGTTCCCGGCACCGTGTGCCACGAGTACATGGTGGCGTACGCCCAGGAGTTCGGCATCGACAAGTTCGTGCGGCTCAACACAAAGGTAGTTTCGGCAGAGCACCTCCCCGAGGGCGGATGGGTTCTGGAGGCGAGGGCAGCGGATGACGAGGCGGCTGAGACCAAGAAAGTGGCTGTCAAGAGGCTGGTCGTCGCCACAGGACTCACATCTGAGCCCTTCATGCCGCATATCCAGGGACAGGAGGAGTATGGACGCCCGCTGTTCCACACCAAGACTTTCCACGAGAATGAGGACACCATCAAAGTCGGAAACCGGGTGACGGTGTTTGGAGGCACAAAGTCGGCCTGGGACGCTGTCTATGCTTATGGCACACGAGGCGTTCATGTCGATTGGATCATCCGACGTGAGTGTGCACACCTTTGTTCTGGAAGAAGTAAAAACCTCTAACAGTCTCGACAGCCACCGGGCATGGTCCTGTATGGATGTCACCTCCTTTCGTCACACCGTTGAAGAAGCAACTCGAGAAGCTCGTCAGTAAGTTGATCGATTCGCCCATCACCCACCAGCTTGTATGATGTCTAACAGTCGTCAAGACATGCGTCTTCTGCACTGGTTCACCCCCTGCATCTGGGCTCAAGACAGTGGCTACAAGGCTATTCAGTCATTCTACCACCGCACCGCCTTCGGCCGCAAGATCGTCGATGGGTTCTGGAATACCATCGCAGGCGACGTCGTCACCTTGATGGGCTTCAACGGCAAGGATCCCGAGATCGAGAAGCTCAAGCCTACTGCAGAGGCGTTTTACACCGGACCTGCTTTTAGCATTCTCAACTACGACACGGACTTCTTTGAGCCCATCCGTAACGGCACAGTTAAGATCCACCAAGCTGATCTCTCGCACCTCAGCGAGGGCAAGGTCCACCTCGACGATGCCCAGGGCACAGTCCTCGAGTCTGACGCCTTCTGCTGTGTGACCGGGTGGAAGCAGAGACCCCCCATCAAGTTCCTCCCCGAGGGCCTCGATCGCAAGATCGGCATCTCACATATCCCCACAGAAGCCGACAAGGGCTGCGCACCAGATGAAGGCCTCGCTGAGCAAACAGACCTCATCGAGAAAGCCGACGCCGAGATCCAAGCACGCTTCCCCCGCCTCACCGTCCCCATGAAGTTCAACCCCAACTACGTGCCCCTCACACAAACCAAGGCGTTCCGCCAAACCCCAGCCTCGCAAGCCGAAGCATCTTCCACATCCCCCTTCACCCCGTCTATGCTCTACCACTTCATGGTCCCCGGCACGGCCGAGTTCCTCCGCACAAAGGACCTCGCCTTCGCCGGCGCCATGTCCAACTTCAGCAACTGCATCTGCACCGAAGTCCAGGGCCTCTGGATCAGCGCCTTCTTCGACGGCAAACTCGCCCGGGACCCCAGCTCGGCCGTCCTCCCGCCCGCTGAGATCGACGAGCCGGGCAAGCCTGGTGGTGGTGCGATGACGCTTGAGCAGGTCCACTGGGAGACGGTGCTGCACAACAGGTTCGGAAAGTGGCGGTACCCGAACGACTCGGGCGCGAAGAGGCCGGATTTCGTGTTCGAGGCGGTGCAGTATATTGATATGATGATGGCGGATCTGGGACTGAAAGTGCACCGGAAGAGTGGGTGGTTGAGTGAGATGCTGGAGCCGTACGGGCCGGAGGATTACCGCAACATCAATGAGGAGTTCAATGCGAGGTTCGAGAAGGAGACGGTCTAACAAACCCATCTGGGATTGGGACCTGGGGAATGGGTGTTGCGGCAGCAGGCAGGGCAGGCAGTCATGCTGATGTAATTTTCTTGTAAATACTCCAAAAGGTAGCTGGAAGGCTATGATTCCTCACTGTACTACAGTCCATCACAGCAAGAAGATATCCTGTTCTGTATCTCGCTTTTGAATTTTCCTATGGGCTTATTTATCTCTTGAGCGTCTTTTGCTTCTCAGCATCAGTCGCCACATGCCTACCCTCAACCAACAGCCCCTTCTTCCTCCTCACTTTATCCATGTACCTCTTGGCCACATTCTCCTTATCGCCAAACTCACCCAGGTCCTCCAGATCATCCTCCGTGAACGGCACCCAGAAGGGATCCTCGTCCAGGATCTCAAATCCAGCAAAGATCAGCTGCGGTTGTGCAGCGCCACTCGTGCGTTTCCGCATCTCGTCTGCAAAGCCGAAACTCTCGGCGACGGGGAGGAGGGCTTGGATGGTGAAGAAGGGCGTGCCTTCGTTCATGTTCTCGGCGTTGACGCGGCCGCGACGACGTGTGAGCACGTCGTAGACACGGCCGAGGACCTCGGTTGAGGCTTGGATCTCGACGGTGTACATGGCCAGCATGATGCGGGGAGACCAGTCGAGCATGGCGGAGTGCATGCAGGACTGGAACGTCTTGATGACCTCGCCTGTGAGGCGACCGAGCTTGTCTCTTGCGGATGTGTCGTCTTCAGATAGCGACAGAGAGACCTCTTCCACGAAGACAGCGACACCTTGTACGGGTTCGTTGCAGAGCGGTCCTCGCGCAGAGGCGAGCTGGAAGGCGTACTGGATCTTGTCTGCCAAGTGACTGACGCGCAATGCTTCGCCCGCTCTTGGTGCCTCGGTGGTCTCGGACTCGTCGGAGAAGACTTTGGTAAGGCAGCCGTCTGAGGTCGCATCGATGAGCAAGTTGGGCCCAGCTCTCCGGGGACCAAATGCTGCGATATTATCAACCTGATTCTTCCAGGCCTCACGTCCCTTGCCTGTCTCCAGAAGCTGTCGGAGTTGCTTCCTCAACTCTTCAGTCGAGAGAATCTTGCCTGTAGTCACATCTGCGTCGCCAATGATCTTCTCCGCAGCGTCTTCGCCAGATGCCTCATTCTCCTCCGCCTTATGGTCTGATGAGAGCTCTTTGATGGCGGCAGCGTTCTTGAGCAGGAACTCTGTCACCTCTGCGGGCAGTGGTCGAACACACACGGCAAATTTGACTTGCTTCGAGCTCGTGGCGGCGTGGACGACACCTCGGCCGAGGTCTGCATTGACGGGCGCGCGCATCTCCTCGGCCTTGACGATGGTCTCGCGGTAGGGCACGATCGGCTCTCCGGCTTGAATGTCGCAGTGAGCAAAACGCTCCTTCAAATCCGTGAGGCATCGCTCCAGGTGTAGTTCACCAGCAGTCAGAAGAACGTGCTCGCCACTTGAGAACTGTTCGTACTCGGCGCAAGGATCGCTCTGAACGAGAAGCTTCAGACCATCGATCATCTTATCAAGGTCGGCGGGGTTCACAGGCTCGAGAGCAACTCGAACGATCGGCTTGCCGGCTAAGTTCACACCAGCCAGGTTCACGGCGCCATCGAGCTGACTGCACAGGGTTCCAGACTTGAGGATCTTACCCTCAAGACCCCCGATGCCGAAGACGACACCGGCGGGAACAGAGTCAAGAGCCTCCAGGTTCCGCCCCATGAGCATATAGAGTGCTGTCACCGTCACCTCTTGTGGCTTAGGTTCTGCCTGAGGGTGAGCTGGAGACCATTTAGGCGGAATAACGTATAGCTTGTCCCCAACAGACAGTGTTCCCGAGTATATCCTTGCAAAGCCCACGAGATGCTCTGGGTCGACTGGCTTCTCCTCGAGTTCCGGTATGTAGTCGTCGATGTTGACCGTCTCCAGGGCTCTTGCCATGCCATTGACATCGTCCTCTCCTTCACCTCCAGCGGCTCGCGCTGCCTCTGCGCGCTTCTTCCGCGCCAGATCTCGGGCCTCTTCTCCAGTCATTTGTCCCGTTGTCCGGCGTTTGTTCTCAGGCAGTTCGCTCTCAGGAACCGAGACCATCTTGCTGACGTATGCCACCACCGGATCAGACTTCTCTCGTTTGAACTCGATCATTGCGTTCTTGATGCTATCGCTGATGTATTGGGAATCTGGTGCATCTTTTAAGAGGTCCGGTAATCTCTCTGACTGTGCTTTTGGTGGTGACGGAAGGGATTCGATGACGGAGACGAGTAAGGCTGTAGATAGGGGGAGCCATGAGGCGAAGACTGTTGTCAAGAGCAATCTGGGATCACGCGCACGGACGATATGCGGAGGTATACTTAATCCAAGAGACTTTGTGACCTTTTCGAGGAGTGCCGGATCACCCTTGCCGCTATCGCCGCCTGTGGTTGCTTGGTAGACAGTCCAGACGGGCTCGAGGACCAATTGCACAAACATGGGCTTCAGGTTCCTCCCCTTCAGGTGCTTCGGACCAAGGACCTTTCGCGTTTTCGGGTCAAGGTAGAAGTTGCCCCAAAGAACCTTCTCCATGACGCCTCGCTTGATGCCGAGCTTCTTCTCGTAGAGACTGGCAAATTGCCGACATGTGAAGGCCCAGCCGTCGACGGCACTGCTGAAGATGACATTATTCTTCTCTGGGGCAAAGTAAATGTCTTCGTCGTCCTTCTCCTCGAACTGGACCTCGCCGGCATCGTTGACTTGGTCGATGGCAGATTCTTTGGCGGCGGTCGCTGCTGAAACGCGCTCGTCCATGCGCTCTCTCCAGTTGAGATCCTCCTCCATTCGCTCGCCTTGGAAAAAGCTTCCCAGTACGGCGTTGACCTGTTCGAGGAGTTTGTTGAGGTGAATGTAGGCCTCGCCGGGAGTCATCTTCAACTCAGTGATGAGGCGATCCATCTTGTTGATAACCAGCAGCGGCTTGAGCTGCTCTGTCCATGTCTGCCGCAGCACCGTCACAGTCTGGCTGCAGACACCCTCGACTGCATCGACCAAGACGACGGCACCATCACATAATCTTGAAGCGGTGGAGACTTCACTGCTGAAATCGATGTGACCTGGTGAGTCGATGAGGTTGATGAGATACTCCTTGGGTTCGGGTTGGGCATCGGGTGCTGAGCGGCGGAGCATGGAGAAGTAGAGAGAAATGGCGGAGGACTCCATGGTGATGCCTCGTGTCTGCTCGTCAGGTCTTGAGTCGAGGTAGCGAATCTTGCCGGCGAGCTTTGGAGAGATGATGCCATTTGTAGCCAGGAGGGCATCTGTGAGGGAGGTTTTGCCATGGTCTACATGGGCGAGGATGCAGATCTATTCGTCGGTCAGAGTCTGGGTGGTAGATTAGACCAGAGGTGAGAATGAGGAAGCTCACATTTCGAACATCATCAGCTTGCCTCTGCAGGCTAGCGAGCTTCTCTGGGGTGACGACGGGCATGGTGGATGTGCAGCAGAACGCTGAGGGAGGCTGATGAGTGTGGTTGCAAGCTCATTCACGAGCGCACAGCAAGGGCTGGGGATGCAGACAGAAACGTGAATATATCCAAGCTCTCAAGTGATGCTGGTCATGATGTGACTAATCTCGTGTCAAGGGGATCCACCTGTAGGAGTTGCAGCCCGCTCGAGTCAAAATGAGTCGGAGACTGTCACAGCGCAAAGCAACCTGAACGCAGACCAGAGACTGTGACGCATGAGCTGCTGGTGGTGGTGGTGGTGGTGGTGGTGTGGTGGGGGCGGGGTCCTCCTCCATTTCTGCAGAGCATCGCCAAGTCACGTGCGATGAACGCTGGATTACCATGTGAGTAGATGGGCGTCACCCATAGACAGAATCTCGCTGTCATAGGAAATTAGACCACGATGAGAGGATGATAGCAAGATTATTTGCCAGTGCTGGTGCCAGACTTGGTAGGAATGAGCTGGGGCAGTCTGATCGCAGACATCTCCAGTCAAGACGCTGAGGGTCATTGCACCATGACTCCGAAAGTCTTGGTCATGGTAGCCCAGCTCTCATCCTGCATCCTGGAGATGCGAAGAGTCTCTGGTAAAGAAATGACATCCTTGAGAACAGAATGGTAGGACTTTATGGCAAATAAACAAGAGCATTGTGATGGTCTGGGCATGTAGCAGGCTAAGCTCAACCTTAGAAGCTGACATTTCAGCTACACCCAAGAAGGGAAAGGCAGATGCCATAAGATTTAATATTGTGCACGGTACCTGAGGGATACAAATACAAGCCATATGTCTACTTGGATGTCGATACTTGGCCCATACTGATTGCCAGCCATGAGCCTGTTGCTCTACTTGTGTCTCGGTAGCACGATCACCCCGGTCTCCCCACGAAACCGACCAGGGTGTGGTCAAGGTAGGTAGTCGGTCCTAGGTACGGCATTTGCATCAGCCAAGGCCTGTTTTGTCAAAGATAGGCCAAAAAGCTCGTGACAGCGACATCTGAATTGAGAACATCTGTTTCCGAGGTTCCCCAAGTGCTGTCTGGTCATGCATCAGAGGCGCTCATCGGTCCAGCCTCAGCTCTTTCTCTGAACATGGCTAGCCTTTGCTTATTATGATCCTCTCAAATAGTACGCTTACGATTAGGTTTCAAACTATCAGAGGCACAGCGATACGCGATCCAAGCAGAAGACATACCACGGCGCTACTCCCAGCAGCCGCAAACGCCTCTCCCCAGATCTCTCCACAGTATGGCACGTGTGAGAGTCCTCGAGAATCCTGTAAGAAATGAGGAGCTTACTAGGAATCTACCAGGAATCTACCAGGCACCTATCAGGAACCTACCAGCAAAGGGGCAAGCCATGAAACCTGGGGATGGTGGAGACTCCGCAGCCTCGAGGTTCACGGGATTGGCGCGCATCCGGGACACGACCAGCCAGCATCCGGTACTGGCCTCCCACCTGGTCTCCTCTTTTGTGTGCTTTTGTGTGTCTTTCTGGGTCTTTCTGGGTGTTCATACTGCCGCCCCTCGGCTCAAGCTCCACCGAGGACTTTCATCTCCTCCGAATACGTGCAGCAAAAGCTACCCGTTCTACCTTTCTAGTTCCATCCCCCCAGACCAGAGCTCGGTTCAACCACGAGACTATCGTCCCACTGCGTCTCACACTTTCCCCAGAAAAAGGCCGACAAGCATGGCATTCACAGCCGGGCCTATGAGAGTGTCGCAGGACCATGTCATCGCAGCGGTCCATCGGGTTGACCCCATACTCTCTCTGTATCTCTCTGTCCAGTGCCTTTAAATACCACCTCATCCCCGGCACCGATAGTCAAACGCGTCTCTAGTCATTCAATGCAACAAAGGCCTTTCCTGGTCATACTCGCAACAAGATGGCTCTCCCACCAAAGTGGTACCAGTTCCTCGTCGGCCTCTTCGCCTCCCTCGGCTCCCTCACTTATGGCTATGATCTCGGTGTCATTGCCCAGGTCATTGCGTCTCCATCTTTCGCAAACAATATCGGTGATGATCCTGCCGAGGTGTAAGCCAAATCCTCCGATACCCAGTCGCAAGTCTCAAACTGACATCCTTCATAGTGGAGCCGTAGTATCCGTACGTGATTCCCTCGACGCTCTCTCACGCGACTAAAGAAGGAATTAACCCCTTCCGTATAGGTCTTCACCGGCGGTGCTTTCTTCGGCGCTGGCGCAGCGGGTTACTTTGGCGATAAGCTCGGTCGCAAACTGACGATCCTCATCGGAGCAGCCATGTTCTGTCTCGGAGGTGGCCTACAGACTGGCGCCCAGAACATCGGTTACATGATGTCTGGTAGAGCTTTGTCGGGAGCTGGGTAAGTCAACGTATTCAGTGTGATGATCCTCTTGACTAATCAAAGCAGCGTGGGTCTTATGGTCATGATCGTTCCGGTCTACCAAGCTGAGCTTTGCCACCCGTCGATTCGAGGCAGAGTCACGGCTCTGCAGCAGTTCATGTTGGGTGTCGGTGCTCTTTGTGCGGCCTGGATCTCGTGGGGTATGGGCTTCACTCTCCTGTCATGTAGCTTTCCTCACTGACATATACATGCAGGCACTTTCGTCGGGTTCGCAGAGGACGACAACCGCCAGTGGCGCGTCAGTCTCGGTATCCAAATCGTCCCCGCCGGCATCCTCGGCCTTCTCATCCTCTTCTTCCCCGAATCGCCTCGCTGGCTCATCGACCACGGCCGGAGCGAAGAAGGTCTCAAGACACTCGCAAAACTCCACGCTCACGGCGATATCAACGACGCTTGGGTCCAGGCCGAGTACTCCCAGATCCAGGAGACCATCTCGGTGGAGCACGAGAGCTCAGCACACTTGCTGGAGCTGTTCAAAGACAAGTCTTGCTTCCGTCGCCTCTTCCTCGCTTGCGCTATCCAGGCTGCCACGCAGATGACTGGTGTCTCTGCTATTCAGTACTACAGCGTTGAGATCTACGGCAAGATTGGCATCCCTGAGGCGGATACTCTGCAGTACCAGGCCATCTCCTCCTGCATTGCGCTTTTCGCGCAGTTCCTCTGCATGATGCTCATCGACAAGTTCGGTCGACGCTGGCCTCTGATCATCGGTAACCTCGGCAACATGGTGACTTTCATCATCGCCACCATCCTGCTGGCCAAGTTCCCTCCGGATGGCGAGAACAGCAACAAGGCCGCTGGCTGGGGCTTCATCGCCATGACCTGGATCTACAACTTCAGCTTCTCCGCCACATGCGGTCCTCTTTCGTGGATCATCCCAGCAGAGATCTTCGACACCAAGACGCGTGCCTACGGCGTGGCCATCGCTACCATGGTGTCCTTCGCGTTCAACACCATGATCGGGCAGTGTACCTCTGTGGCTCTCGACGATGCGACGGGTATTGGCTGGCGATGGTACATCTTGTTCATTGTTGGTAACTTTACAAATGCCGCGTTCTTCTGGGCAGTTCTTCCAGAGACGGCCAGGAGGCCTCTTGAGGAGATGCGATATCTCTTCACGGAGGCACCATTGTTTGTCCCGACGATGGATGCGTCGAAGGCGTATGCCTATGATCTTGAGCGAAGGGTCGAGGAGGTTGAACATAAGCAGGAGGTGACTGGGGCGCACGATGAGGATGGAGGCGAGACTGTCGTTCGTTAGAAGACGTTGCTGAGGTGCACGTTAGCAGTAAAGCCTCAGGTATTGATCTGAGTGGTCTTTTGACCGTGTCAGCTTTTCGATTGGCTGTTATCTGTCGTCCCAGCAGCCTTCACTTTCCATCTTTGAGAGGCTGTATGGCTAGGTAGCAAGACACCAGCTTTGGCAATACCTTACCAGACAGAGCTCTCGAACCTTTATACTGAATTGCTCACTGTTACAATCATCGCATATAATGCTTTGAGAAGATTCCGTTCATGCTCTGTACATGCATCACGCAAGATGACTGAGCACCTATAAGACTTATAAGACTCTATCTAATTTATAGGCTGGTTTGATAGGAGGCGGCAGACCACAGAGAGCAAGACAGCGCGACCACAAGTTGACTCTGAGACAGTCATTGCATGCTTGTAAATTGTTCATCTCAACCTAAGTCTTTCCAATTTGTTACAATGTTTTTCCAGATTACCTCAATCAATGTAGCCACAACGTGCAGATTGCGAGTGTTTGATAATGCAGCATCCGCAGCGTGGGACCAGTCCAGAGTATGTATGGAGACGAGGTTTAACAGATAAAAAGATGAGGTCTCACAGAATAGTCAATGTATCAATTCTGCATGCCATTTCTTTCAGATGCTCGGAGCATATAAGTTAACCTGAGCAATGGAACCTGGGCGGTTCAGCTTGCTATCCTTGTACAGGGTAGGATCCTGCAGCTGCCCCGCAATCACGACCGCCAGCCAATCATAAATTTAGGGCAAAGAGGCACAATTTCGTGACGGCGGGATGGTGAAGCCCCTCAATGACCGAAAATTTGGCGTTAGCCCCTCCTCCCTCGATCGAACACCACGCAAAGGAAAGCCATCGGCATCGCCAACGACAACGACGACGACACCATGGCGACTTACCAGAACGGCGTGCCCCCGGCCCGCGCGATGGACGATGACAGCGATGTCGAGGAGGAGGCCCTCGTCAACGACTACAAGGAGCAGGTCCAGTACGAGGATGGCGACGAGCTGAGCCAGACAAACTCGATCAACATGGCCGACGACATCCAGGCCCGACTCGTCCAGGCCGCCCAGCCCCTCGACTTCTCCGCGCCTCTCGAGGTCAAGTTCCAGAGCTACGATGCCTACTGCAGCTTGTTCCACTTCATCCTCAACTCGGAGGGCCCCGTCGACCTCGAGCCCCCCTCGGTTAGTCCCGACGCGATGCCGACCACCACGGTACTGGTCCCAAGGATACAGCAGCTAACTTGAATGTTTACAGTACTACTGGGCTTGGGATGTCATCGACGAGTTCATCTACCAGTTCAACTCCTTCTGCTCCTACCGCGCGCGTATCGCCCGACAGGCCTCGAACCAGGAGGAGATGCAGATCCTCCGCGAGAACCCCAACACCTGGGGTTGCTACAGTGTCCTCAACGTCCTGTACTCGCTCATCCAGCGCTCCCAGATCACCGAGCAGATGGCCGCTATGAAGCGCAATGAGGACCCCATGGCCGTCGCCGGCGAGTACGGCTCCAAGAACCTCTACCGCATGCTCGGCTATTTCTCCATCATTGGCCTCCTCCGCGTGCACTGCCTGCTCGGAGACTTCAGCCTGGCGCTCAAGACCCTCGACGACATCGAGCTCAACAAGAAGGCCATGTTCGCGCGCGTCATGGCCGCCCACTTCACCACGTACTACTACGTCGGTTTCTCCTACATGATGATGCACCGCTACGCCGATGCCATCAAGATGTTCAGCCACATCCTCATCTACGTCTCGCGCACCAAGAACTTCCAGAAGAACGCGCAGTACGACTCCATCACCAAGAAGAACGAGCAGATGTACGCGCTCATCGCCATCTGCGTGGCCTTCCACCCCACCAGGCTGGACGACACCATCCACAGCGCCCTGCGCGAGAAGTACGGCGACCAGCTCCTCAAGCTGCAGCGCGGCGGCCCGGAGTCGCTCCCCATCTTCGAGGAGCTCTTCCGCGCGGCCTGCCCCAAGTTCATCTCCCCCGTGCCCCCGGATTTCGACAACCCGGAGGCCAACGTGGACCCCGTCGAGCACCACCTTGCGGTGTTCATGGATGAGGTCAAGACCAACATGTGGGGCCCCACGATCAAGTCCTACCTGAGGTTGTACACGACCATGGACCTCAACAAGCTGGCTGGCTTCCTCGAGGTCAAGCCTGAGGAGCTCCGCTCGACGCTGCTGGTCACCAAGCAGCGCACGAAGCAGCTCCGATGGCACGAGAACAGTCTCCTGGATGGTGAGCTCGTCAACGTCAGCGACCTTGACTACGCTCTTCAAGGAGTAAGTTGCGCCCTGTACTATAACACACACTGGACATGCAAGCTGACAATTTTTACAGGACCTTATCCACATTTCCGAGGCCAAGGTCGGACGCAAGCTCGTCGACTGGTACCTCCGTAACCTCTCCAGGACCTATAACTAAACCATCCCGGAGAAGGCAATCGGGCAAAAGCCATGCCAATAAACATCTCATCGCGTCAAGCACCGTTAAATGTGTCTGTTTCGACCAGAGGGCAAGAGGAAGGAACTGCCAAAGCGGTTTTTAGAGACGAGAAGAGAAAGAAGAGGATGATATTCGCAAGCCCATTGACCAAAATCAGAAAGGGGTCGCATGGCACTGGCGTCACGGCGTTGGGGAATGCATCGTTCACTGGACGAAGAAGAGAGTAGGAGCCTGCACGCTCTTCAAGGGGGAACCAAACAAACCTGGACGGAGAAATCAGGAGGCGGCAGAATAGAACTTTGCTCGATGTAGCTACGACTACCTACGAGGATGAATACATGCCATACGTTCAATGGCGACAGCGGACCCAGTGCGTGAGGTTCTTCCTGGAGAGACGAGTGCCAGATTCTTCAACAGCCGGTTGGGTTTGAAGTAAGGTAATCTGCGAGGTATCCCGAGGCCAGCCTTGGCACATGAATCGCCGAGCCTCTGAACAGAACGAAAAAGTTGAGATGGGGTCCTTTGGTAGTGAAGTTTATAGCGCTCTTATCACCAAACATGTCGGCAAGGATGTTCATGTATAGGCCCCCGGCCAGTGAACATCAATTTCATGACACCCATGCCTGTCCTCATTAGCGCGACATGGGGCACGACTCGGTCGTTCTTCCTCTTGTCTGCGATGGGGGGTCCCAATTGAAGCTATACCAAAGGCGGCAACCTACCGCGGGCTGGTCATTCTGTAAGGAAGAAGCTTGAGGAGCTACCTACGTACGCCGAGACTATAGTTGGATAAGGTACTGTGTGCCCCCGCGACGAGCCGATGATCGCTGGATGGCTTTTGTCGGCGTAGCCGATGCGTTGTTTTATAAACTGCATGGGCCCGCCCAATGGTTATCTATGTATTTGCCCAGTCTAGTTTGTATTACTCCTGGCGAAGCTGTTGTAGATCTTCGTTTCTTCTCCTTCGTCAACCAAGCTTAGGGATATCTGTCAATTGGTTCGGCTCGACACCTCACAAGCAACAGGATTCAATCCCACTTGGAAGTCGTTCACCATCTTCCATCATGCGTTCCTTCAAGACTCCAGCTGTGATCGCTGCCCTCGCCGGCTTCAGCCATGCTGCTCCCTCATGTGGCACTCAACTCCATCACTGGCCAGCTGAGGCCGCCGCATCTCTCAATGCCATGATCCACGCCAACGCCCACTCGGGCAACTACGCCGTCTTCGACATGGATAACACGGCCTACCGCTTCGACCTTGAGGAGTCTCTCCTACCGTACCTCGAGGGCCGCGGGATCCTCACACGCGAGAACCTCGACCCGTCGTTGAGGCTCATCCCGTTCAAGGATAGCGAGGCGTACAAAGAGACGCTGTTCAGCTACTACTACCGTCTCTGTGAGATTGACGATCTGGTTTGCTATCCGTGGGTGGCGCAGGTGTTTTCCGGCTTTACGTTGAGGGAGCTGAAGGGCTATGTTGATGAGCTCATGGCTTACAACGGCACCATCTCGAGCACGTACTACGAGGGAAATGAGATTGTTGACATTGAGGTGTCGCATCCCCAGCCGTTCCGTGGCCAACAGGAGCTGTTCAACCGTCTCATGGAGCACGGTATCGACGTCTACGTCATGACCGCCGCGTCAGAGGAGCTCGTTCGCATGGTCGCCTCGGACCCCAAGTACGGCTACAACGTCCCAGCGGAAAACGTCATTGGCGTGACAATGCTGCTCGCGAACGAATCTTCACCCTCGACACCCACCACGGCACGCAAGCAGATCGAAGAAGGCGAGTACTCGCAGCAAGCGAACCTCGATCTCAAGCTCACGCCGTACCTCTGGACGCCGGCGACGTGGATGGCGGGAAAGCACGCAGGCATTATGACGTATATCGACGAGTGGAAGAAGCCTGTTCTCGTTGGTGGAGATACACCGGATAGCGATGGGTACATGCTTTTCCACGACGTGGATGTGTCGAAGGGCGGTGTGAGGGTTTGGGTGAACCGCAAGGAGTCTTCGATGGAGGAGCTGCAGGAGATGATGCACAAGAACGTGAAGGCGCAAAAGGAGCTGGGGTTGGAGGTGACGGCGGACAAGAACTGGATCTATGTCAAGCCGGAGGAGATTCTATAAAGAGTATTCGGCTAAAAAGCAAGATGGATGAAATCTGACTTTAGTCTCAAGTGCGCTGAATCAAGCAGATCCGGTGATATAGAAGGCTTGCTATAAAAAGGACTACCTTCAGGAAGCTCAGTCCACAGCAAATCTACTGCGTCCGCGCAGCCACTTGCCATACCTCCACAGGAACGCCAGACCTACGGCGCGCAACACCGTCAAGCCGCCGAGTAGACTCACTCCACCGTCGACACCAAGCGATGTGAATAGCGGTCGAGCGAAAAGTATGGCGGCGAACGCGACAAGACTGCGAACGAAACTGCTGGCCGCTAAGATGCTGGCCGCGTATCGTGGGTAGATCAGAGGAATGTAAGCGAAGATACTTTGGGTGACAAAATACATGGCGAACATGAGGATGCCGAGGCCGAATGTAGGTGCTATCCAGTGTACTGATGGCCGAGATGACCATGCTGATGGAGGTTGTCAGTCGAAAGTGCTCCAGCTAGACTGGTTCTATACTCACCGTAGAGGAAGAGACCAGCTGGGATAAACCAGCTGAAGATCATCCCCAAGATTAGATTGTTCTCTAACTCGCCGAATGACCCATCCCGCATCCTGGGTAGGAAGACTTTTAGGTAGATAAAATGCAGTCCGACGGCAAGGCTGATGCCAGGCACTGCGCTGAGAAACACGAGACCAGTGGATTCTGGAGAGAAGCTGTAGATCTCAGGAAAGACTAAAGGAAGAGACTGATAGTTCTTAACTAAAAATACTAGAGTAGGCGGTTGGATAGAAAAGCTTACCTCGAAGAATGTGTAGTATATGCCGTAGATGAGGCTGAAGTAGAAAGTGGTAAAGAGTAAAGCAGGGTCCTTCAGATTCATCTCCCACGGCTTGACGAGGGCTTCGCGTAGCAAAGATAGCGTATCAAGGTGCTTTTGCTTCACTTCAGCTTCGGACATGATTGATGAGTCGCCTGTTGCTTCTCGCAAACGCCTCGCCTTATAGTAAAGTATCGTCAACGCCGAAGTTTCAGGCAATGTAGCAATAAGGAGAAGATACGGCGGACCGGCGCAGATCAGCAGCTCCCAGCTTGCGAACCTCCAGCCGAGTGATCTGACAGCGTACGCGGACAGCGTTGGTCCCAGAGCTGGGCCCATTGAAGTTGTCGCTGCCCAGATGCCAATGGCGAAGGGGAAGCTTTGCGGTCGCCAAATGTCAGCAAGTGTCGCGCCCGATGTTGCTAGGGGCGGCGATGCCATGAGGCCTATCAAGAAGCGCAGAACCATGAGCCCTGGGTAGTTCTGCACGAGAGCACCAGGGATGCATAGGAGCACGAAGAGGAGCCCTGAGATGGCGTATGGAGGATTGCGACCGATCGAAGGGATCTCTGTGAGCGGCGACAGAAGAAGACAGCCGGTTCCATAGCCGAGGACGTAAAGTGCGAGACCAAGCGAGGCTTCGGCATGGTTGATGTCGAAGGCTTTCATGATGCCTTCCTCACTTGAAGTATACAGCGAGGAGCCGACGTAGACGGTGAAGGTGTATAGACTTTTCTTCAAATTAACCTTTGATCTGGTTCTGTTTTGACGCTACTTACTTGATCACGAAAGTAATCCAGAGCTTTGAAGCAAATGACCAGTTCTGCGGATTGTCAAGATCGTCTGATAGTGTTAGCGAGCACAAGGTGTAAGGGAATTCGGGCTAAGTGTATGAATGAGACGTACCATCGTTCATCCAGCTGACAATTTGACCATGTCTTTCGATGTCTTGTTCGGTTATCCTGTCCCCAGTCTCTGTCGAACTTTCTTCGGGTGAGGGAATCTTTCGAGGGGTAGGTTGCTCTGCGTCTGTCTGCAGGTCTCGACTAAAAGACACCTTTCTGTGAAAGAGGAGTTGAATAATGACTCCTAGAGTCGAGTGCTTGATCATATGTGCCATGATCTGAATCTTGCTGTCTGGTTACTCTGCAGAGTTAATGGGTTCCTGGGAGACATTGTGCTGTCATTCGAACAGAAGAGCAAGTCTTCTTATATTGAAGGAAACCCCCAGCTTGATGATTCAAGAGCTTGGAAGATGGGCTCTGCCTAGTATTCGAGCACCATGAAGCTGCGGCAACTAGACCAAAATGAGTCGTACAGGCATGGTCCTTATGAGACTTGCTTGGTACCCTTGTACAGATGTAGACCGCTTGAGAATGCCATCGGAGACAATGCCCTCGATTTAACGTTGACTACCTTAGTGTACCGAAGCCCGTCATGCATGACCAGAGACATGACCTGCGGGATCTAAACCCAAAGTGGTCGAGATGGCGGCTCGTCAGATCGCGGTCTACCTGTACCAGCGACGTCCGGCGATTCGGCAGAGTCCGGAGTTAAGGAACACTCAAGTTGCATGCAACTTGGATTGAGTGAAATGCAGTTACTTTGTCGTCGTAGTCATATCAGCAGAGACAACATCCTCGCAACTTCACTGGGGCAGTAGCTGTGGCAATGGTCATGAGCAATGTCTCTGCGCAAAGCCTGTCGTCAATGCACCGCTGCGAAAAGAAGATGTGGCATCAGGTTGCCTCACTGTGAACGATGCTCGAAGAAGGGACTCGACTGCAGCTACGATCTTGAGCCGTTGAACAGGGTCGCAACGCACTCGTTTCTTCCGACACGGGAGCCTGATAAAGGACCCTTAGAGGGCGCGATTCACTGCCTTCTGACGACGGGTTCCTCACATCAGCACCATGGACCGTATTCGGTTGGGCTGAATGTGCGGGAAGGCATCGAGTTCGTTCTAACGGTTCTCCGCCAGATCCCGCGTCAAGTCATGAGTCGACGACCAGCGGTATTCATCCACCCGGGCATAAAGCAGTCAGAAGCAAGCCGCTGGCTGTCGCAAGCCGTGGAGGACGTTTCTAGCTGCGTCGATATCCAGCCCTCGCACGACAACTTCCAAGCATTGCTGCGAGCCGAGTCAGCAGATCGCACGTTAGGCACTATCCTCATCGAAGTACAAGCCATGATGCTCTACCTTCTCACGTTCATGTTCTGGAGCAACGCCACAGCACCAGCAGAGGCACGTTCTTACTTCGCTTACCTGACGGAGAGGGTCAAGCAGTTGGAAGACCGCGTCCCCGACTTCACTGGCCAAGGCCTGACACCTTGGCAAGCTTGGCTGTTTGCCGAAAGCATCAGACGAACCATATTATCATCGCACGTCCTTACGTGCGTCTTCTTCCAAGGCCGCTACGAATCTCCCGGCGCGAAAATGCACATGGAATCATTGCCATTTGACGACCGGGGAGGGCTTTGGCTCGCAGAGACGCCTCAAGCGTGGATGGCAGCGGCTGGAGCGAGACGGGGAGCTGATGTCGAAACGAGCCTCGTTTCCTGGCACGAGTTTGGGTGCAAGAGTCCGTCGGTCTGCATGGGGGAGGATGGGGACGCGTTTCTGTCGATGATGCTGGTGTGTCACAATGGCAAGAGAAGTTTGGAGCTGCTGTAGATCCTTGCCTTTTCACAAATGTGTGATTCGCTTGCTTCGACAAATTGGCAAGGGATGTGCTTCAGGAATGCAGTCTTGACTCGTTGACTGTCTCGTATTGATTCATGGCGTTGCCGATGTCTACTGGTGCTTCTTCTGCGTGGGGGCGGGAGGCTCGAGACAGTGAGCGCGCGGTCGGGCGTCACAAGGCGTGGGGAGGGACCCAACAGAGGGGGCGTGCCACGCTGACAGCGGCCAGTGCCCCACTGTACTTGCAGCCTTACAGCGATTCGAGTTCTGAGAGGGGCCAGCCCCGGGACCACCGGTACCTACTAATAGTAACTGCAGGTCAAGATGCGCCCACTCTGCCTGCTAAGCTGCATTTCCAGGTTTCCTAAGGTAAGCCAAATGCGACCGATCCCCTTCTGGCTTCACTTCTTCTTCTTCAACCCCAACGTCAGCGTATTCTCAAAAGAGTCAACGGAGCAGGTCCTTTCTTCGATCAAGTCAAATCATCAACCAATTCAGATTGCTCAGATGCCTTCCAACAGAAGCATGCAATCGCCTCGCCATATGTCGTAACGACCAAGTACATGCAACACGACCGGCTCGACCGAACGAACATCGACTTCTTATCTACACCAAAGCCTGCACGCAATCAACGATCGAGACACCACAAAATTGACGCCGTAATACATCCGTAACCGACATCATGTGGCCCTTCTCAGGCTGCTTCCGCGCCGACTCCTGCGAAGCCGCCCCTCCGCCCATCCTTTCCGTCGCAGTCCTCACCTCGCTCTCCCCTTTCTTCCTCCTCTTCACCATCATCACCGCCCTCTCCGTCCGCCACATCTTCCCCCGTCTCACCAGCAGACACCACAGCTCGACCGACGGCGAGGACCACTTCCTCCCTTCCCATGCGCCGCCAGCGCTTAGGCAGGCGCATGCTGAACACGGCAGGAAGAGTCTCGACATGAGGGTCGCCGCGTGGACGTTTGGCGCCACGGTGGGAGGGGCAGGAACGCTTGGTGCCTTGATATTGGTGGAGATTCTGGGTGTGGTGACCAAGACGACGAGGAACGCCGCGCTGAGGGTCACGGAGCCGACGGTGCTGTTCTTGGTGGTTGGGTTGGTGCCGTGGCTCGAGTGTCGCTCGTTGGTCACGGGCGCGGGATGGAGTTTCCAGCGCACAGCCAAAGGGAAGCGACCTCGTGTGGCGTGGGCCATCAACATCCTCCTGTTCGGCGGGTGGCTCTTTGCGTTTTGGTCGGTGGGAAGAGCGATTCCTGCGGCTGCCACGAACCATGCTCCCGAGGGTAGCAAGATGGGCTACTTTGATGCCATTCTTCGCGGCAGCCTGGAACGTGTCGGCGTCGTCGGCATATCTCTGATGGCGCTGCTTGCTGGATTTGCTTCCGTGTCTGCGCCATGGCATGCTTTCGGCGCGAGGCGAGGCAAGAGGCCCGTCACCGATGCCGATGTGCAGCGCAAAGAAGGCGGACTCGAGGCGACGAGCGAGATGCTCGCCACCAAGAGGCACAGGCTCGGACAACTGGAGAGGAAGATCGCCGACGCGCAGGCCGCCAAGAGCAGTGGCACTACCGGTGGCGCTGGCGTCTTTGGCAAGGTCATGGGCACTCTGCGCGGCGCATCTGCCGACGAGACGGAGGTCAAGGTTCTGAGGATGGAGATTGGCGGCCTGGAAGCCATGGAAGCTGGTCTCTCCTCCAGCCTCAACCTCCTCAAGTCGAACCGGGCCGCTGCCGTGCGCGCGTCCACCCCTCTGGGACGTATCCTCCTCATCCCGTCCTTCGTCTTCAGCACATACTGCATCTACCGCATACTCGCGACGACTCTCACGACCCTCCGACGCATCTCCTCCCCCTCTGCGAGCTTCTCATCCAGTGACCCGATCAACCGCTTCTTGGGCCTGCTCGCGCGCCACTGGGACCCCGAGCTGGACCAGCTGGCGTGGGCGCGGACAATTTCCTTCCTCCTTTCCGGGGTCATCCTCGTCGCGTCGCTGAACAGCGTAGCGCAGACGTTCCACCTCTTTGCCAGGCTGGTTCCGAGCGGCACGAAAGTCCGAGCTGCAGCAGGACGGGATGCGAATCTCGCACTGGCAGTGGGACAGGTCGTCGCGACGTACGTTGTTAGCGCGGGCTTGCTTCTCAGGAGTCAGCTGCCGAGGGAGGTAGGGGAGAGGATGATGGGCGGGAGGGTGCTACTGAGTCCTGGGTTCGTGGACGGGTGGTTCGAGGGGTGGTTCCTGATGGGTGCGGTGGCAACGGTGGTTGGGTTGTGGGTTGGGAGGAAGGTTGGGGGAGCAGGGGATGATGAGTGGGATGAGTATGGAATGGAAGAGATGGGGGAGAAGATGAGTTGATTGTTGGTACGGTGCGGTGTGAAGGAAGACACGATGCATGGCATGGCGTTGAAGGGATGATACATTGTACGCGAAGATATCTGGCTTGTAATGATTTGGCGGTAATTTGACTTCTCTTCATGGCACTTCCATTGCTCATGATTACTTTCTAGCCTTTCTTTCTACAGGAGGGCATCCCCAGCATGATTTCTGGTCTTCCGTCCTCCTCATCTTCAATTCTCTGACTCGTCCCGGTTCTCCTCCTGCACCCTCAGCACCTCCTTCTTAATTCTAAACCCCTCCAGAACAGCCGCTCTTACAACCTCACTCACAAACTCAATTCCCTCCTCCTCCTCCCCCTGCCCATCTCTAGCCTTGAATCGTCCCTCCGCTACTTCCTCCTCCGTCACCCATCGATAGTCGACATGCTCTTCTGGCTGCAAGACCACTTCACCATCCCCCTCGACCTCCATCAGGAACGTGATCTTAGCCCAGGACCAGTCCGTGCCCGGTTCGGGAAACGTGACGGCCGCGCCGTTGTCTTCGAATTTGTAAACATCCTCCCATTTCACATCCCCATTTTCAACCAACGACGATGATGATGCTGACGGGAGGTGGCTTCCTTCCGGAATTGGAACACAGCATATAGCCGTCTTGACCGCCAATCCCGCTTCCTCCTTCACCTCCCTTTTCGCCGCCTCGATGATGGACAGATCATCCTCATCCACCGACCCTCCGGGTGTTTCCCACAACAGAGGGAAATAGTCTGTGGGAGCGCGGCGGAGGAGAAGTGTGCGCAGAGGGGAGGAAGCCGAGGCTGGGTGGAAGACGATGGCGGAGGAGAGGATGCGACGGATGGCTGGGCGGTCGGAGAGGAACTCGGCTTGGGAGATGGCGTAAGGGCGGAGGGAGTAGGGGGTTTGGCGGACGTAGTGCTTGGAAGGTAGGTTGTCCATTTTGTTTGGTGAATCCCGTCGATTGAGACGGTTCTCGAGGTAGTTGAGAGAAGGGCTAGATGTTATTGTCGTAGTTTGCTGAGGTTGGGGCTGCTCTTGAGGTTGTGTCGGTCAATCCTGGCGGTGGTGGAGTTTATGAGAAGTTGATTTGAAGCTGCTGCCTACGAACAGGCACCGACTTCTTCAAGTAGAACAGAAATTTAAGCTGCTACAATAGGAAACCCCCTCTTATAGAATAGCAAATCGTGCCTTATAGTATTAAGAGTATTGTAATAAGGCAGTTTGGTAGGAAACACTGTCGTAGCAGTAGCTCTAGGAAGAAGCACAGTACGTCGTAATAACACTAGTATGACATGTACCTCCCTGCAGATGCTTCACGATACGCCCAGTCAGCCTACTCTGCATCTGGTTTGGAGTCAAGGCCAGTTGTCTCAGAAATCGACAACCCATCTGCCACTACCTGGAGCTAGCCTATGCGAAGCGAATCGATAGTATGGTGTGATCAAGAACTTCATTGAGTCGCTATCTGGATCACTGCAAACAAAGTAGACTGGTGCTTGACACCCGCTGATCCAACGCTTCTCTCGCTAAGAATTGAAAGGAGAGTCATTCATGTGCTTCATCCTCTACTCGGGCCAGGCCGCGACATCACCCCCGATTTGACATCCGATCGTCCCCTCAACAAGCAGCTTCTTCTTCTCCTTCCCTACTCACACACGGACAGCAGCACAACTTGCTCAAGAATCCACGAACAGGACTTGTCACTTTCTTTGCCTGCCTCTTGATCCATGACCCCGTTCTTTTCTATCGACCAGGGCCCGTGGGCCTCTCGCTGGGCACGCTGGGCAGCCGCTCAGCCAATTGGCGCAGGCTCGGAAGCGGTCCCCCTCGGGCCTGTCTTCGTGGAGTTTGGGCCGTCCGTCGTTGCTCTCGCTCGTGTTCTATTTGCCAGGTCGGATCCGATGCAGGAGGTACTGACTGGATGCCTTTTCGTTTTGCGTTGCGTTCGTTCATTTCCTGGATCTGGAACTCGTCGAGGAACGGTGTCACCATGCTTTGGACTGGCCTCACTACTGGAATCTCCGATGCCCTCGCCTTCGCTTGTCGTTCCTTGATCCGCTTCAACTCCTCGTCGCTCATAGCCGTTTCGAGCATACTCCTCACAGGCGCCTGCGTCACGACACCTGGTGAGAATCCCACCGTCTTCTGACCGCGGCGGCGTTTGTCACTTCCATCAGCCTGCTCTGCCTGCTCTTTCTTCGATGTCCCTGAGCTAAGCGTCTGCGACATGTCATCTTCCATCTCTGCAGCTGGAGACTTGACCGCATGTATAGCGACGGCCGTGGGCTGAGAGGCCTGAACTTCGTTTGTGACGCTGCTCTCCGGCTCCTCTTGTGCGTTTTCTGTCTCGACTTCTTCATCTGCACTGTTGCCACCCCGCTCATCGAGCTGTTCGGGGCTCCCTGCATCACTCGCACCACCTCTGGATGGAACCTCTCTGACAATGACGGAAATATCTTTGGAAGAAGTCGCGTTATCAGTCGATGATGACTTCTTTGCTGCTCCCTCGATGGCTGGTTCCTCGTTCCCTGAATCCCCAACACCGATGAGACTGGGACTCGCACCGTCAAGTGTCTGCAGCAGCGCCTTACAAATATGGGCATCGTTGGCCTGCTCGACCGAACTGCCTTCTTCAGGGATCTCGCTGAGCGCTTCCATCGAGGAACTTGGATCCTCAGGAAGAGTCACCGTAAAGACGCTGATGGGCTTCGGTCGGAAGTCCATGAGCGTCATGAGCAATTGAATGTCCTCAGCACTGAGCGCGCCACAACCAGAGGACGGGAGAGCAGTCGGGTTGTCAGTTAATTGTGGTTCAACATCGTTCGGCATCTTCTATGATGCAGTCTTAACCACAGTAGGCGATGTGCTGTCCTCGTCGTCGTCGCTCGAGTCGTCGACCCTCATCTTCAGGGCGGCAGCTTCTCCCACCTCCATCTTGTGAAGTTGCTCCGCCTTGTGCTGTTGATCAAGGATATTCTCCCCTGACATGACCTCGAACTCAGCCTCGTCATCCTCAGACTCGCCCTCGTCGCTGTCTCCCACATTGCTCGCGGGTCCCTTGGTGATTCTAACAGCCTCGGGCGTATCCTCGGGAGATGAGATGTTTGATGGCGCTGGTGACCGAGTTCTACCCAGGGTGCTGTGGGCGATAGGCTTGATAGTAGGGTCGAACCTCGCAGGGAGCCCAAGAACCTTGGCAACCTGGTGCGCCTCCTCATCCGGTGAGTTGGTAACTTCTAGCTCATAGGTGCTGCTGGCTTCGCTGTCGGCCTCGTGTTTCCCGTGCGATGCCTGGAGCATTCCCACATAGGTCTGTCTCGTCAAATCGTTGGCGCGTTTGGTCTTCTTCTTGATCCTCTTCTCGTCAGGACGCACAACAACAACAGGGACAGGTGAATACTGCAGGCAGTATTTGGAGAATGAGTTCCTGGTGTTCATGAGCCCCTGCAAACCCCCGAGAGATCGACCACGTGTGCCAACGATGAGCATAGCAGGCTCGTACATGTGGATCTGTTGTTTGCATTAGACGGTTTCTTCGGTAAATAGGTGCGATCATGACAGGGGGGGCTGGTGCTTACCAGTTTCTGGAATGTAGCGTGCAGCTTGCCGACCGCATACTCCAGAGTGAAGCTCAGAGCTCGAGAACCTTCGTTCTTGGCGATGATGCCACGCATAATGTCTTGCGCATCCTCCACGTACTGCTTGTCGCTGAGCCTGGACTCACGCTCGAGCACGCGCACGCAAATTACCTCATCACCATCATCGACGAGCTCTCTCAGAAGCCACTGCAATGCATAGTCGGAGTAGGCATTCTCATCGACGCCCACCATGAACGTTCGCGACCTGCGTCTCGCTTGGTAACCCTTGTGCCGGACATTCAAGGTCAACGATGGCATGTTATTCTTGGTGGCCTCGCCGATGGGCAGGTTGTCGAAAGCGACATGTTGCTGAAATCTGTCGTCCATTGCCATTGTCAGCGCCAACGTTCCAATCGATGTTTCCTGTTTTGCGCTTGACGTCGAAGTATGACAAAAGTGAGCAATTATAAGGAGAGGTGGCGGGGTCTAGGAGGATTGTGGTTCAAGTCATATATCCCGCTTGGGCGTCGAGACTAGGTTGTTTTCGAGTCTTAAATGAACGGCCCCGGAACGCCTCTGATTCAGCAGCGGGGGGCGCGGGCTAGTGCTTTTGTGATGATGGCATGAATAGAAGATGGCTGTGTAAGACCGATTGTAGGCGGGGGCTGGGTGAAGCTTCAACTAGCTCAGTAGGGTCTGACAAAAGAGCCACGTGAGATATAATCGGGACCTGCAGCAACTTGCTTGGGTTGGTATATCACGATGAAAAGCTGGCCTCTTCTACAGTCGCACAATGAAAGTCGCGTTCGTGCGTCCTTCTTGCGATCGGCAAATGTAGCTTGAGACATTTGTCTTTGCGAACAGACCTTTGCAGGACATCCCACGCAGCAGTTGCCGCTCGAGCCGGATTTGGGCGGAGATCCGAATCTGACAGGCTGGTTCGGGCATCGCCTCACATGATGATGCGATATGATAGGGTGGCATGATAAAAAAGCAACAAAGTCATGCCCAGAGCTGACAGGCATTTGATCCAGGGAAAGACACAAAACTTCGTACGCTTGTCCCCCGTTTCTGCCCCTTTGGCTCTCACTAGATCATTCACGAGTGGGCGAGCAACGCCAATGAAGTCATAGAGTAGACATGGTAGAGACCAACTTACCTCTCATGTGGCGGCGAGCTTGCACGGAGACGAGACCCGCCTGTGACTTGGTGGTCACCCTGAGGTAGTGAGGGATTCTGAGGCTTTCGAAAGGTGACCGACGACACCGACGACTTCCTCCTCACACTGCTGTCCAACGTCTTGTTCTCGATGCCCTCGGTTGGCTTGTGAAGCTCTCCGAACGAAACGCCTGGCTTCGGCTCCGAGTTATTGTCACTGCTGTCCGTGGTCTTGCTCACAGTGTTCTTCAGGGTATCAGCCTCGCCTGGGGCAAAGTATTCGGGATTGTTGGGCTTCGACGATGGCGAGACATCGGAATCAGGACTGCGGACCGTTTGATGGGTATCCATGGTTGCGAGCCTTTGGAGCGGCTTCTTGTCTCGTTTTGAGTATTCTTGGGCCAGAAGCGATTGGTAAGAAGAGATATGAAGTGATAGTGATGTCAGTCAACGAGTGTTGACAATTATCGCGCGAGGTTGGCAGTAGAACGATGTTTGTCGGCAGCTGACTGATAATTTGGGTTGTGTAGAGACAGAGGAAATCGGGTGAAACAGCTGGGAACCACGAGTGTTTTGTTGACGTCCTGGCGGCTGCCTGGCGCTGGTCTGGGAAACCGACACCAAGGGGAACTTCGATATCGAGACGACGATACTTTCCCACGCGAGGGTTGACGTTTCCTAAGTTTCCGTCGCCTCCTTCACGTCGTCGAGACCTTGCGCTCGCTGGAGGGCGGATAGATAAGAGGGACGGGAAGGTACGTCAGCCGTGCGGGTAGCTGCAGGCGTAGCAGGTGCAGACGGTGAGTCGGATTCGGAGGCTCCCGATAGCGAGAAGACACTGTCCCTGGCGTTCTTGACGTAAGGTACGGGGTAGAGGATCGCAAGGTCAGGCAAGCGACGTTTTGGAGCTATGAGGTCGGCAATGCCAAGCAGTTGCTCCCCGCAGACGGAGCTCGTACAACCGATTGGGCTCCGAACGGACCCCGAAACGATGTGGCTATTTCGATCTGAAACAGCAGCAAGGATGCGGTGCACAAGTTTATCTTGGTGAATTGCGACGCTCGGGACCACGGTTTCGTTTGGTCGCTGTTGATTTGCTCGAATGCTTTTGCTGGTGGCTGCGTTGGGCCAAATCGGGTGGCTTGCTGAGTGTCGAGTACGCGGCGAGGGCGATGACGCTGGGCTCGAGCTGCCGAATGTTGACTGAGGGTAAGGTGGAAGGCAGTCGAGGAGCGAGGGTAGACGGTAACAGAGAGTGTTGAGTACGAGGAACCGTGGATGATGCGTCACGCAATGCGGAGGATGATTGAGAGAGCAGAGAAGGGCGAAGACTAGGCACAGGTGTTTGGCTTTCGCGGAGGGATTGATGGATCATGAGCTCTGTGTGGAGTGTGGATCATCGTGGGCTGATCACTGAGAAGCGCTGCACCACTTTGGGCCTTAGAGCAATGCACCTCTAACCGTAAGCTTGATTTGATACCTTATCTATGTGTATATTTCTCGCTACTGACCGCCGATTACGGGAAGAATAGACCATGATCTGACAGCATCTGCTTCTGCCATCCCAAATTGCGAGCCTAGACCACGGTCCAGCTCGTTTGCGCCTCCGAAAACGGTTGACGGTAACGATGCAGCATGGGAGGCCTGGTAGTAGCTCGGCAAGACTGGACGGTGATGCACACAGAACCCACTGACTGACGTGCTGGAACTGGTGTTTTAGCGGTTGGTTCTTTTGCTCCACAGGCGCTGTCATACGACGCGGGGCAGCCGCTATCACTGGCAGTTCAGCCCCTCCCATCGCCTGCATGAGACGGCAGCAGCCCATCAGGAGGGTGAATCATGAAGGGATGAGCAAGGCATCGCTGCTTAAAATGATAGTAGCAAGTCAGAGGCAGCAGTGTCGCATGCACAGGATCAGGACACCTCACGAGCAGTCTGAATCGATCGTTTGTTTTGCTCTTCAGCCTTCACACACCTTCTCCCCAGGGTGAACCCTCAGAATCACCGCTTTCCCGCCCTCGTGTCATTCTCAAATCTCGGATCAGATCCCCTTTTCCCTATCATGGTCTTCCTCGCCTCACCTCCATCCTCCCTTGTTCGCCCGCATCTACTTCAAGAACCCAGTCAAGCGTCTCACCCCTCACGTAACCACCATCTCATGCTTCTCATCCGTCGAAAAACACACGCTGGCTTCCAATCCAGATCCGGCTCCTTCCATGCTCTCGTTAAGTGTCGCTCATGAGTCCACCTCCCACGTAAAAGCTCGCAAGACGTTTCGGAGATGAGAGAAACCCGCGCTCGTGAAAGACATGATAAGGAAAAACAACGGATCGTTCGCAAAGTAGAGCACGGGAGCAGAGACTTGGACGAAAACAACAAGCAGCGTCGTCCGGGAGCGGAGAAAATCGTCAAGTAGGTGTGGTAAGTGGGTGAAGCTTCTTTCGAGGGGTGGTCGGCCGCATCTCGCGACAAACCCTCTATCCGGGACGCCATTGTGCCGGAAATGAAAAACAATGGCAAATGAGAACGACCTTCAACTTTCATTATATACATGCGCCAGTCATCAAGGTGACATTTTGGTTTCCGTTCTCTTAGGAGCGGACAGTGCGCCCCTTCTTGGGGACAGTGACGGTAGTCCAGCCGTCCTCGTCAACAGTCGGGGTTGGAGGCTCCTCGCTCGTTGGCGTCGCAGGCTGGCTCGGGGGACCGTTAGCACGAGGTCCGCGACCCTCTCCGCGGGGCCCATCACGTCCACCACGGCCGGGGGCACCGCCACGACCTCCACGTGGGCCAGCACCACCGCGGCCACCACGTCCGCCCTCGAACGAGGCGGAGCGCCAGCTGCCCGCCTCCGCAGCACGGGACTTGGGGGCATCCCTGGGCTCGCGAGGACGAGAGGCGAGCTTCTGTTCTCTCGCATCTCCGTTCTGAGAGGCAGCCGGGGCAACAGTGGCATCCTCTGCAACATCGGCAGCCTTTGCCTCGTCGCCCGCAGGGGCCTCTTCGCTCTTAACCTCGTTGGCCTCAGCCTCGGCGGCCTTGGCAGCAGCAGCCTCCTTAGCAAGACGGCGCTCCTCCTTGGCCTTCTCCTCGGCCTCCTTCTTCTCGGCAATAGCCTGCTGGCGCTTCTCCTCAACCTCCTTCTCGCGCGTGCGGGTATCAATGGGACGGGCTGCGCCGAAGGGGCTGGCCTTCGAATCTCCGCCTGACGGGGAGGCAAGATCAGTAGCCTCGGAAACGGTTCGCTTTGCAAGGTTAAGCTTGGGACGTCCACCGACGGCAGGGGCGGCATTCGAAAGTGCGGGTGAGGCTGGAGTGCTGGTCTCGCCGGAAGGAGAAGGGGTCTCGGCCGCAGCGTCCGGTCGCATGCGCTCACGCCACTTCATATCCTGGTCAGCAGCAGTGGCGGTGCGCTCGGGGCGCTCGGGGCGTTCTGGGCGCTCGGTGAACTCGCGACGGGGTCGGCCGCCCTCCTCCTGAGTTGGTCGGCCTTCACCCCAGCTCGCGGCAGGACGTCCGCCGCGGTAGGACTCGCTGCGCTCACCCATGCCCTCGGCGGCGGGTCTGGGACGGCTGCTGCCACGGAAGCCGCTTCCGGGCTCCTGCTGAAGAGGGGCGAGGGGACCGCGGCGCTCTCCCCAGTTGAGGTCTCGTTGGGGACGAGGCTCAGCCTCGGGGTCACGAGGACGGCGCTCGCCAAAGTCGGAAGGCTGACGACCGCCACGCACCGGGCCGGGAGCGTCTGCAAGTGGGCCCTTTCGAGTCCAGTCCATGTCACGGCCATCCTGGCGGCCACCTTCTCCACCACGTGCTGAATAGTAGTCAGTATTTGAGAAGTGATAGGGCTGAGGGGATATTGCCACGTACGGGGATCAGCAATCTTGATCTTGATCATGCGGCCTTGGAAGCTCTGTCCATCCAGATCCAGGGCCTTCCTAAGGCCATCGGCCGTGGCAAACTCGACATAGCCGAATCCCTTAGGACGCATCAACTCGCGGTCCTCAATGATGCGCACACTGGCAACTTCGCAGCCGTCGAAGAACTCGGTCACGGTCTCGTTAGTCGCCTCGTAAGAAAGGTTGCCGAGGTGAGCGGTGTACGGCGGCTTGTCGGGGAATCGCTGAGGGACGGACTCGCGGACGGAGTATCCTGTCAAATGTCAGTATATGGCTTTGAAGAGAGGTCAGGTGGGGTGTAGTACCTCGATCCTGGTAAGAGGAGAAGCCACCGCCCATGCGAGAGCGATCGCTGGCAGGCAGAGCCTGGGTGCCTATGGACTCATTAGTTTCACAAATCTGTGGTTCTGATCATAATGATGTCCGTACCAATGACTAGTCAAAGTGTCAGCAGAATATCTTTATTTAACATGCGTTGCGCGGGTGACAGCACTCACCAGAAGTCTCCTCGACCTCGTCAGCCCAGGAACCTCCACCGAAACCTGAGATGTGTTAGTGAGCTACGTCGGGACCCCCAAGGCTCTGCGCAGCCTGCAAGGGAGGAGGGGCAAATAAAATGCCCTGGTATCGGAGGAGAGGACGTACCGGAGTCAGCCATGAAGTCCCCCAGGGACATCTTCTGCTGCTCCTTCTTTTTAGGCGCTGTGAAGAGAGAACGGGTCAGCCATTGCGGAACAGAGGCGGAGGACAGTTCGAGGATGCTGCCTTACCCATGATTGCGACTGAAGCGGCCACGCGCAACGACTCGTCGATCGAAGCGCGTAGGGAAAAGCCGGGAGGATAGAACCGACACTGACGGTTCTGCCTCGGGTTCGAAGTGAAAAAAAGGTCGGTGTACGACGATGGAGAGTGTATACTTCGGAGGACGAGTCGTGATTGATAGCCCCTACGTAGATGGACGTGCTGGGGGCAGTTGTGGTGGGAAGGGTGACGAAGAGAAGTCGCTCGTCGTGCCTGGGGCGGAAAAAAAGGACGATGCACCTCACTGGGAATTTTGGGTGAGGGACGAGCACGAGCCGCAGCAGCGCAGAGCAGTGCAATGCAGTGGCTAAAGTGACCTGTAGCGATGGCCTTGCGGGCGGTACTTTAGTGGTCTCAATGGCGTTTGTTCCATTTGTGGCTCGTCGCTGCCGCAATTTTCATCAACGGCCAGAGTGGGCGGCGCTATCCGTTATGGGGTTTAGTGTCCTCGAGGGTCCCGAACCATCTGCCTTACCTAATCCTCAGCTGGCCCTGAATCCTGCCGGCTCATCGCTGCACATTGGCTCGTGGTGTGAATCCGAGACCCTCCATTGGCGGAGGACAGAGCCGCCCGTAGGAACCATGAAATGCCCTGGAAATCCCCCCCATCCGGCCCACGCAAAGGTTCATCCTCGCTGCACGGACCACTCACTGTCGTTGAGCCTCTCAGTGGTCGACTCAACCCGGACACGACATCCGAGCTTGAGCCTCTCCAGATCTCTCCTTCGATTTGCATACTCAGTACAATCCACCTCGATACTGGTTTGCGCAGGTCGCAATCATGCCAACATAGCATTGCGTTGCGTCTTTCGAATTTTCCACATCGACACAGCACTGTTCCCACGTATTGGATCAAGTAGTGCTGCAGTTTCTTCGCACACCTCGCAAATCTATCGACACCTCTCAGCCATGGCTGAACGTCGAGGTGAGCCTGCTCAGGTCCAGGCCGAGGCCCAGAACGTTGTGCAGAAGAGGCAAGGGATGCTCCCTCATGAGTTTGTCGAGATCATGGTGCCGCCACTCAAGGTTGGCGGATGGTCAGGTACGTATTGATATTTAGATGTACGCGCAGACGGTCGTTAACATGGACTAGGAGCCTTCGGCGTGTTCACTGGTGTGGCTGCCGGCATAGGGCAGGACGTGAGTCTCGCTCAGGCTGGCTTCATGAATGGGATGCACTGGTTTACACTTGGCACAACCTACTGGTGTAAGTTGTTCCATGCCTGTGGTGTGTCATATTCGTGACGCTGACGGTGCTGCAGTCACAAGGTCAACCATCCTTCGAATGCGAGGGCCCCAAAGCTCACACACGCCTACAGAGAAGACAGTTGCCAGCACACTTGCTGGTGCAACTGCGGGTGCTCTTACTGGATTATTGCGTAAGGATTCAAAGGTTCTCGTTTGTTGCTGTTGTTGCTAACTTTACTCGTAGGTGGCCCAAACAGAATCATGCCCTCTGCTTTAATGTGGGCAGCCACCATGACAGGCGGCCAAATCGGTGTCAACTATTGGTCTTCTCAAGCACCAAAACAAGCTGGAGAAGATGACAGCTGGCTTCGGTCGAAATGGAGTCCCTTGAAGAAGCTGACGGACAAGGAGTATATCGAGATGATGGAGGAGAAGAGATTAAAGTTGGACGTTGAGATCGCCCTTATCGACGATCGGATTGCTGATTTGCGGCTTGCTCAGGCTAAGTCGGATGAAGAGCAGAGCCAGGCAAGTAAAACTTGACTTGAGCAACTTCTTTTGAGAATTATGAGATCTCGCATCTTGCTTGGATGGCCTTGGTTCTGTTCAAGCCACAACAGTTGACCGAGGCCCCTATGAGAGATGGCGAGCACTGCACTGCATCGTGCCTGATCAACGAGACCTGTACAACACCTTGTAGCATATTGAAATCAAATCATCAGATAATTAAGTCTCCATCAACAACTACCGCGTTGCGTGCATTCCTTTCTTGACCTCATGCCTTGGCACTGCACGTCAGTTGCTCCGGGCCAAATTCTCCACCAAGCACCGTCTGGTGGTCAATCTCCATCTCTTCCCACATCGTCCCACTTTCGCGCGGGCTCTTCCACCTTCAATCAGGCTGCCTCCGCACCCACACACACCACCTCTCAGTTCAACCCCAGTTGGCGCACAGGTCAAGATACCCGACGCCGCTTGCTCGTTCAGCGATGGATCAATGCCGCTAACCACCACTACCATCCTCCGCCCATCTTACCCGTTGGGCGGGCCACCATCGAAGAGCCACCGCGCTTGACCGTTGCAGGTCGTCCGTAGCGCAATCCGAAAGCCAACGAGCCATCGGGTTGCCGCAACTTCCGGTCACTTCACGAAATCGACAAAGCCGTTCAATCATTCCCACGGCCAAATACGCGGTCGATCTCAATTTCGACCTGTCCGGACCTGCAGTGTCGCGCTGTCACCCGCCCTATCTTATCTCCAGTCGTCCTGCCTTGCTGCTCGAGTCTTGGCCCTTCATCACGTCACAAAGCTCTTGGGGATTCCAACGCCGATCCATTCTCGATCGACTCGCGACAGTCTCCTTCTCCGACCTCTCGACTGGCCGACTCGACAGAGTCCTTTGCGCACAACCTACACCAGCCAAGACCTCTGGCCGACCACGCGTCTACAACATCGAGGAACCCGAGACCAACAGCATTGTCTCCTTCCCCGCCAGTTGACGTAGCTCCGCCTAACGATCCCCAAGCGCTGGTTCGCGAGCGACGACACCGACGACACGACGACGCCCATGAAGCAGCAAGAATGATAGAAGAGCGACAAATATAACGCACCATCATGCAGGTCAGCCTCCGGCCTAGCTGTTAAGACACGACTCGCAAACTCGTTACTGGCCCTGGCCAGCTAGAGTCCGGCCATGGCGCTGCTCAATCCCACGTTCGTCTTTGGCGTCTTCGTTCTACTGTACCTGTCGTCATTCGTCTTCTTCGCCATCCTTCGGATCATCACCGGCATATCGATACAGAGGATTGGCTATTTTTCTCTGCGCAGACTTGCATATACACCTCGAGATGGATGTCGCGTCGAGATCCGCGGACTTGGCTTCAACGTCCATCGCCCGACTTTCGCACAACCCACCTGGATTAGCCTTGTTCTACACGAGCTTGTCGTGACTGTGGATATCAGAGAGCTCGAAGGAACTAAACTTTCAAGCTCACCTGGTGACAACAGCGAGACCAAGACCGACGAGAAGGATGCTTCTACCCCGACGCGCCCGACCAGATCGAATCGACCGAGTCCCCAGGCAGTGCCGCGCAGTGAAACGTGGAAGCATCTGACCAAAATTAAAGAGAAGATCAAGAGACTTCACCGCAAAGTCAAATACTTGAGGATGATCGACGTCGTGGCCACAAATTCCGCTATCAATGTCGTCGATGTTGGAAACATCCAAGTTGGCAACTTCACAGTGGCCGTGGACACGCGCCGCAAGACTGTCGATCGAGCACGATTCTTCTCTCGCCGTTCTGGCTCCAAGAAGGAGCAAAGACAGGCCGAATGGATCCTGACTATGCGAAGTGTTCTATTCACGGCAGAGGGCAAGGAATCATTGGAGGTACTGGACCATGCCATGCTCAACATTCATGGATTTCTCTACGCTTCCCATGAGGGACTGCGGGACGCGGCGCTGGCTCTCAAACTCGGCCGCCTTCATATTCCATATGATGACGTTGACGCTTGCCGTACGTCTTACAAGCTTTGCAAGAGAGATCCCAAGAGTCTCGGATCCGATGAGACCTTGGATGTCTTCCTTGGCAATGTGGTTCAGGAGGTATCAGAGCCTGGCACAACAAATGATGATCTCATGCAGACTGTCTCCGACTCGAAGGAGTTCTTCAGTTCCTTATTGCGAGGCATCAAGGAAGTTCAATTTGCCGTCGGCTTTGTTGGCATCACAAAAAAGATCGATGCTATACGACCTGCCGCGAATCCGATGCTACTGAATGCAGCAATGAAAGAGGTCGGCATCGACTTACACCGACTTGATTCCAAGTCGCCGTCACATCGCATGTACTTTCCGTCCAAGGACATTGCTCACGAGGCGCTTGCAGCTGCATTGTCCATATCCATTGGGCTCGACGACGGCAACGGGAGAACAGACAGACTGGTATACATCCCAATGGCCACTACGACAGTGAGGACAACGCTTCCTTCGAAGACCGTGGAATTTGCGCAAGAGGGAAATCTACAGGAGAAGAACGCCAATATCATGTTCGCGAACGCCGTGGTCACTTCACCCTCCGTTGACATCGACCCTCGACACCTTCCCCTTATCATTGCCTTGCTTCAGTCAAAGCCGCGTGCCCCCAAAGTGCGCCCGGAAGGCCGCCACAAACTCATATCACGGCTTCTTCCAAAAGCTAACATCAAATTCTCTATGCATGAGCCAGTCCTTCGTATCAAGTTGAAGCCTCTCGCCAAGACCGAGGATCCTGACGACTTTGACCTCATCATTTCTTCCATTTCCTCCATCTCTTTGGATATGGAGTCATCGCATTCAGTCGTGGAGGACCTCCACTACTCTCTAGACGGTGCAATGCGCTTGCAGTCCCACAACTTATACTACCAGACAAATTCAGGAGAACGCTTCAACCTGATCACTACCGAGTCTTTCGACATGAAGGTGCATCTTGGCGCTCAGCCTGACATTTCAGTAGAGGCGACTGGCAGCATACAGTCCTTCTCTGTCAGCATGGTCCGCCCTGAAATCACAGATGGTCTGCGCCAGATCGTGCAGGAGCTTCGTATAGACGTGGAACCGGAGAAGAAAGTCGCGGCCAAGACGGCCAAGCATCCAAACTTCCTTCGGTCGATGCCTGACTGGCTGTTGCGCTACCAGATTGAAGCCACGGACTTCAATATTGAAGTTGCTGGAGCTGATGATGACATCTCCGACGACACCCGTGGTGTTTCGCTACACCTGGACGCTTTCTCGGCTGAGTATCAGGCCCAGAAGCTGGAGGGTTTACCGCGTCGCATGATGAGGAGGCGGACTCACAGTCGTTCCATCACTCAGTCAGACTCAGACATGACACCTTCTCCTCATTCGCCGCGTCCGAGAAAGAAGACTCAGAACCCTGGAGATGGACGCAGGCTCTCTCTGCATGCACGTGGATTTGAAGCGCAGATTATGGAGACCCCTGAGAAGCTTGAGTTCGAGCCCTTCCTTGCCATGCCGCGCTTCGACCTCGCTTTCTCTGTCAACAGTGACAATCATGGACCATTGTTCCACATTCAAGCTTCGATTCGATCAATTCTCGCCCAATACTCGCTCTATCGTCATTATTCGATCGGGGTGGCGGCTATGACAGTCAGAAAGGCCTTCATGCGAACTGGCAAGGATGTACCTCGCGCGAAAGAGACCGGCACTGCGTCTAGCGCAGATAGGCTGGCACCGCCTACCCCGGGCCTACGTTCTGACATTCAAGGCTTGTCTACAGTCACTCCTGAGCTTGTGACTGTTGACATCAAGACATCAATGGTACAGGTTAAAGCTGACTTGCCTCATGAGCCGGCTATGATGCTCCATATTTACGGTCTAGAGGTCGGGCGACTACGCTGGTCAACCCCTTATGTGTCGACAAAGCTTGTCCGTATATATGCAGAGCCACCTCGCATGCGCAACGTCTGGGCCCGCATGATCGGTATCAAAGGCGGACGCGTGGATCTGAGAGAATCGAAACGGAAGACCTCGGCTGGAAAGATCACCGAGGAGAAGCTCATAGATGTGACATCGGAAGCGATGCGAATTGCTGTCCCTCACGAGATCGTCGTCAACCGCATCACCGACAACTGTGTTAACGTCTTCAAGGCTGTACAGCAGCTGCATCATCGCTTCAAGACCGGCACAAATGAGTACATCCTGGAGAAGAAGCCAGAAGGTGCCAAGCTTGTACCCAAGGTGTCGATCAGGACCAGGAACTTCCTCTTCGAGATGGAAGATGGCGCATTTGAATGGAAGCTCGGCACGATCTACAGAACCGGTCGCATCGAGCAAATGCAGAGGATTGCTCGGGACGAAGCTTTCCGCGTCAAGATGAAAAGGGTGCGGGATGAGGAGTCGAGGAAGGGCAGTAAGACTCGCTCTCGTTCCGCTCATCACCGTGGCCGGGCTGAGAACTCGAACGGATCGTGGTTCAGAGGTCGTAGTCTCGATGCACTGCGGCATAGCGAGGGATCGGCGACTCTTCCGAACGGGCGCATCCCTCGCTATGACCCAGATGGAGAGAGTCGTGGCATCAATGGTCAATCAAAGGTTTCCGAGCAAGAGGCACGCAATCAGCTGGATGTCTTCAATGCGCAAAGCTGGAAGCGCCGTATCGACCGAGCGTATGAGATGACTCAAGAAGGCATGGCCGAGCTGCGAAGGAAGTTCTGGGGCCCCGAGGAGATGCCTGACGATGTTGAGGTCACGGAGAAGATTCTTTCAGTTCCCCAAAGGCCAGCGCTGATGGCAGCGAATATCACCGGTCTACAGCTGGTCATTGACAAACCCACATTCGCCCTAGCTGAGCTGCCTGACTTCTTGCATAAGGTGGGCAAGGGTATGCCGAGAGACATGGTCTACGGTTTACTCGTGCCAATGCACATCGCCATTGAAATGGACGAAGCCAAGTTCACGCTGCGAGACTACCCCTTGCCAATCATACACATACCAGGGATCAAGTCAGGACAGTCCACGAAGCAACCGGCCATATCGCTGAAGACAAATTTCGTCCTGGCTGAAGAGTATCGTGGGCTGGAATCGACAAGAAAAGTACGAGTCAACGTTGTCCCTCCAAGGAATACGGATCCCCTCGCCACCAACGAGGGCAGTTTCTCGATAGAGGTACGGCGCACAATTGGCCCGGTCAAGTCATTCTCAGATGTGTACATGGACATTAATACGTCGCTGCCCACACGACTGACCTGGGGCCCATCCATCCAGCCCGCTGTGCAAGATATGATGATGGTTGTGGAGTCTTTTACCAAGCCGCAGATTGATACTTCTGAAAGAGTAGGCTTCTGGGATAAGCTGCGACTCAACTTCCACTCCCGGCTTCATATTGCTTGGAAGGGAGATGGCGATCTTCACCTGGGCCTCAAGGGTACGAGAGATCCTTACCAAGTCACTGGCAATGGCGCAGGCTTTCTCATGTGCTGGCGCAACGATGTCCGTTGGAACATCAATGCGGAGGACGATCCAAAGCGGTTCATGACAGTGGACAGTGGCGAGTACGTCCTTGCGGTGCCTGATTATAGCCAGCAAGTTCGCGAAGCCGCCAAGCGGTACCACGAGAACTCGGGCGTGCTTCATGAGGACAACACCAAGTCCGGCGCAATGTTCAAGAAAGTTATCATGAAATTGTCAGGCAAGGTGCAATGGATGACGGGCATCACATTCGAGCGAGCCATTGAGGACGGTCGACGCAGTTTCGACTTCAAGCCGCACTACGAAGTTGTTCTCAAGAACCCGGAGTATGTCAAGTCTGACGGCGATCTTCCCTACGACGCTATGCGCGGGTTCAGGAGTCGCCATATCCATCTCTCGATCGCTGTCAGGGCACCTGTCGACCGGGACTGGATGGCAAAGACTACCGAGCCTTCAAGGAGCTACAACGCCGTGCATCTGACCCCTCGCTTCTTCACACATTTCTTCCATTGGTGGGGCCTCTTTGGTCAACCAATGTCACTCCCCATCCGCCAGGGCAACCTTTTCCCAGGTCGTGAGAAGAACAGCAAGAAGTTCGGCCGCCACTTGGCGACCGTAAAGTACAGCCTACTCTTAGCGCCCCTGTTCCTCAGTCATATCTACAAACATAAGGACGTTGAAGACTACTCCGAGAACGCGGTGTCGGCAACAGGTCTGAAAGTCAGGTTCGACAGTTTTATGCTTGACCTGCACCAGCGCCGAGAGGAATTCAACACCCTAGGACGGGGCCGCAATGCTCAGGGTCGGACGACTGGAATCAAGATACATGCCGCACAGCTCGATCTCACTAGTGCCGATCTCCGAGCTGTCTCGGCAAGCATCAAGGGAACGACCACAGAAGCAATCAAGAAAGGCAACATCGGCTCACTCGTTACGGATCAAGACGATAAGCCCGACTTGTCCAAGTTCACCATCCCTGATAATGACTTTAGCTGGATCGACATGGATGACTTTGTCGAGCTAGACTGGATCCTGCCCTCGGAGCCTCATCCGGACACCAAGATCATGCCTCTGGCTTACGCACCGAGGCTGGGGTACATGCGGCAGACGGATATAGGGAACACGATTTCCGGTGACCCGACAAGAACCAGTCCCTTTGGCAACGAGCCAACGCATTTCTGCATCATGGCGCGCAAGGACGAGCCGAAGCGGATCCAGGCAGATCTAATTCAAGAACGTCTCGATCAGCTTGAGGGGCAAATGCAGACACATGCCCGAAACATTGGGGAGGCTGAGTTGAAGTTGATCAGATGCGACTCCAAAGACGAAGCCATCGTTGACGAGTACGAAACGATGAGGAAACACAGCTACGTCCTGCGAGAGAAGAAGGATTTCCTCGAGACTATGGTGGACCAGATGCGCCAACAAATGCCGCCAAGGGGGAAGACACCTGCTTCCAAGACTGAGAAGGCGGAACTGGACTCGGCCATGGACTCTATGGAGACCAAACAGGACGAAACCATCAACATTCCCGAGAAGGCCAACTTCGACAGCGAATTCACCAACCGTTTCGTCGTGCACAACATGCAGCTGAAGTGGAACAATCAGCTCCGAAACATTGTCTTGCGATACATCCATCAAAACAGTCAGAGGCGAGGCTTCATCTACTACTTGTCCCGGCCAGCGGTAAAGTTCATTCTGGACATCGTCGAGGAACAGAACAAGGCCAAAGCCAACAAGCCTACCAGGAACGGGTCTACGTCTGGCGCCACCGGTACATCTTCATCTCCTGACCCTAGCATGAAGGAAAGAGATAGTATGCAAGAGATCGAAGACCGCATCAGGAACTTTCTCGGTGACGGGCGCAAGTTCACGAATGGAAGTTTCAACAATAACGCAGATGGCAGCATCTCAGGAACTATGGAAGATCTGCAAAACGGCATATCTGATGACTTCAGCCCTCAAAGCAACTACCATGTGCGCCTCATCGCCCCGCAGATCCAAATGCAGAGCGACAAGAACAAGAAACACGTCGTTCTAGTTACGGCGAAGGGTATGGAACTCAAGGTTATGGAAGTGATGGATAAGGAGCGATTGTCCGACAATGTCAGTGGTCTGGTTCAGCGTCGCTTCCTCGTCAACATGGACAGCACACAGTTCTTCGTAACCCACCAGAAGTGGTTTGCGACACACCTTGTGTCCATGTACGCTGGCAGCAGGTATGGGACGCCGACAGGGTCTTCATGGCCCCCATGGGTTCCCATGGAGGTCATGTTCGATTTCCAAACCGATCCTTTCGGGTTCAAGCGCGTCGTGCAGAAGACTTCTGCAATGCTGCGTTACGACAAGTACAACACCCTGCGTCTGAAGTATAACGACGAGGTCAACGCCGAGGACCGCAACGACACGTCGGCGGAGAATAGCGAAAACCGGATGGACAACCTTTGGGTCGAGTTCCCCCAAGCTCGAGCCCTTTGCAACTCTTCGCAGTACTATGCCATGTACGTCATTGTCTTGGATCTTCTCATGTACAGTGAGCCACTCGAGAAGACAAGGAGCGAAAGGCTCGAGAAGATCATGCTGGCCTCCGACTTTAGCGATCTGAGTGGCGCTCCCGCCATGGTGCAGCGACTGCAAGAGCGGATTCGACAGCTGGAAGAGATCAAGTATCACTTCCAGATCTACTCCAAGTATCTTGACAAGCGAGGCTGGGAGGACCGCCTGAGCCTGGAGAAAGACCTCGCAGCATGTGAAGACGAACTTTTCTTCGTTATGAAGGCCATCACCACGTCGCAGCGCAAGTATGACGTCCATGCCGATAACAATGGTCTCTTGAAGTGGAACATCTGTGCGCGCGACATTGTCTGGCACTTGATGCAAAGCTCGAATGAGCCACTTGTCGAGCTTCAGCTTAAGGACTTGCAATACGACCGGACTGATAACTCTGATGGCTCGCACATGAACTCAGTGCGGGTGGGCCGAGTGCTCGGTCTCAATCTTCTAGAGGATGCGACGTACCCCGAGATCATCGCACCATACAAGGACGAGGAATCAACTCAAAATCTCCAGGAGAGTGACATGATACATGTGTACTGGTACATGTTGGAGGCAATTGCTGGCATCCCAGTCATGGACCGCTTTGAGGTGGATCTGTTTCCTATGAAGATCCAGCTCGAACGTGAAGTCGGCAAGAGGCTGTTCGAGTACATCTTCCCTGGGATCGATGGAGGCGACAAGGCGTCTGGCGTGAAGAACGACTCGCCGTTGATGGTGAAGCAGCTGGTTCCTGGCCAGGAGGAGGCGGATGACGACTCAATCAACTCCGCAAGTCGTCTGAGTGTCAACTCCGCCGACAAAGACTCCTCGGCATTCTCAACTCGAGCAGGATCTTTGGAGTTGCGGCTCCGCCCGACGCTTAGCTCGGCCGCGCAGACATCACCGACGCATGATCGCAATGCTCGTAAAGGACTCACCGTTAACACTGGTGAGAGCCACGGTTTCTCCTTATTCCGGTCGTCAGGCACTGGCAAGACGACGATGTCGAAAAAGTCATCCTATGACTCCTTGCGTGCGATGAACAGTCCCCGGCCAGGCAATGTCCCCCGTTCTTCCACCGGTTTCTCGTCAAAGGACGGCAGGGAGTCGACGACGAGTGACAAGAAGACACGCTTTGGCCTGAGAGGCAAGACCCATGGGGATGACAAGCAACAGTCTGATGATCTGACCAAGATGATTGACCGAGCGAGCAACTACATGACCTTTTCATCCATCAAGATGCCGTCAGTGGTCCTGTGTCTGAGTTACAAGGGCAAGGAACAGCGCAACTTCGAGGATCTGCACGACTTTGTGTTCCGCATGCCGGCTATAGAGTGGCAGAACAAGACTTGGTCGAACCTGGACCTGGCTCTTGCTCTGAAGAAGGCAGTCATCAAGGCACTCATCTCGCACACGGGTGCCATCATCGGTAACAAATTCTCACGGCACCGGCCTAATGCTGAGCAGCGCAACAAACTTCGCGAGCTAGCCAACAGCTCTGTGATGATCGCACCTTCGTCAACGCCGTCGCAGCAATACGCGGGGAGCATCAATGACAGCGACGATTCAAGCATGTACAGTGGATCTCAAGTTGACTGGTCCCGGTCTCCGCCGCGGTCTACACGCAGTAGCATCCCTGGACCCAACTCGCGGAGCAGCAGCGTCGCCAGCGCCCGATCACACCGCCGAGCGAGTGCTACACCGGGGCCCGGGCTTCCCGCATTCCTTACGATGACACCACCGACGCCTACGGAGGGTCCATCGCGGTCGGCCACAAGCGATCTCAACAACAACGGAGGAGTCGAGCTTTTGGGCTCCTCATCGGGCAGCGGGATGTTCAGCGTACCACATAGGCAACTCCTTAAGAGCTCAACAGGAGACCATCGGCCATCGACAAGCAGCAGCGCAGAACGTAGGAGGAGCGGCGCTGGCGGCATTAGGAATAAGCTCAGCGCGTTCACACACCGTATGAGGGAGGGAAGCAGCGGCGCACAGGAAGATGAGGTGGCAGAAGCGGAGGAGGGAGATGGCGGCAACACCATCACGAGAGGTTCTCTCGGGAAGAGGATGAGCTGGGCCCCAGGCTCGAGGACCAAGACGGGATAAAGCATCATGTGGGAGAATAGAAGGAGGGACATAAGGGTAGGGGAACATCATGGTGTTGGAAAGGAGTGGCACATTCTTTGGGATGGTTGGTCCATAGTGTCTTGTTGCGGTACATACAAGGGCACGGGGATGGAGAGTACATGAGCCGCGCGCGTCCGCGCTGGGGAGGGCAGTCATCGCTTCAGAAAGCGTACATATAATTAAATTCTCTTCAGTTTCACACTTTGCTTCCTCGGCATGGCATGCATGTCCCAAAACATACAGGGCGGAACAGGGTAGACATGCTGTGGTGAGAAACAGATCTTAAAATATCTAAGAGTAGTATTATTCGAGCAGCAAATCGATTTAAGGGGGTATTCCGCATTTCATTCCATCACATCCACATCTTCAGAGTCGTCTTTTCGACTTTAGGCTTCCTTGGCCCACTGGTCACCAGTCCAGAGCTTGGGCGCCGTGTTGAGCCAGTAGTGCTTTCCCTTAATCTGACTGACCAAGAACCCGGGCAGGCTGTAGCCATTAAAAGCTCCGAAACCCGTTGACGAACCGATGGGTACGAGTTGCGTCTCACCTGTGTCCTCCTTGAAGTGCTTCTCGACCGGGGCCTTGTCCGCGAGGCCTTCTGCGAGGAAGAGGTCGCGCTTGATGGTGTTGCCGGCGATGGGGATGGCCTGCAGGAGAAGATGGACGGCCTGGCGGGCGTAGTCGGAGCAGTCCCCGAGGGCGTAGACGCGGTCGCCGGCGTCGGGGACACGGAGGGTGGCGGAGTCGGTCTTGATGCGGCCATCGGCGCCAAGGAGGCTGGAAGGGACGAAAGTCGTGGAGGGGATGTAGCCGGTCGAGGGGATGTAGAGGTCCGCGTCGAGAGTCTTGCCATCGGAGAGGGTAACGGTGGTCTTTGTAGCGACGTTGGTCTTGGTGCCGGCGTCCGGTGGTGAGACGCCCTGAACCTTTGTGCCAGTGAGGACGCTGACGCCGAGTTTGGCAAGCATGGGCTCAGCCTTGTCGGCGAGGGCGGGCCGGAGGACGGGGATGAGTCTGTTGCCCGCTACCACGGTGATCTTAACTTTGGGGTCCTTGAGCTTGCCCGCAAACCAGCCTGGCTTGCCATTCAGGTGCTCGCCGAGCTCTGCAGCGGTCTCAACGCCAGTCGGACCGCCGCCGGCAATGACGATGTGCTTTGCGGAGGCGAGACCTGTGCGGAAAGAGGCCCATTGCTTCTTGAGCTCTGCATCACCGTCGTGGATGCCCATTAAAGGGCTAGGCGTGCCGGAGCCGGTTGCGACGACGAGGGAGTGGTATGACACGGTCTCCTGGCCGTTTGTGCCATCGGAGAGATCGATGACGACGGAGCGAGCGTCCGTGTCCCACTTTGTGGCCTTGCCATGGACGAAGCGGAAGTTCTCCTTCGGGTAGCGGGTGAAGAGAGGTTCGATTGGCTTGAAAAGGTCCTCCTGGGGGAAGGCGTCGTCGGTAATGAGGGCACGAGGGGAGGCGGGACGGAGGTACCAGGTCTTTGAGGGAGATACGAGAACGACGGTGTAGGAAGATGAGGAGGGAAGCTTTGGGATGGCGTGGCGAAGAAGGTAGTGCGCGACGGAAAGGCCGGCGTAGGAAGAGCCAAGGATGACGATGTTCTTTTTGTCTGCCATTGTTGCTGCGGTTTGAGGCTACCGAAGAGGTTGACCAAGAGGAGAGAGAGCAGGAGGGGGAAGGAGTCGAGGCTAGGAGGAATGAGAGAGGGCGCTATATAGTGAATCCGGAGCCATTCCAATCACGGTCATGATAGTCAAGAGCAACGACGGTGTCTGTGTCTCATGTCGTGGGTAGGAGGACGGTGATTGGCGAGAGCGGAGGCCGTGCATCTCGGAAGTCGGCGAGTCGGCGATTAAGGGACCGACAATATTGGCGTCGATGGCTGATGGGTGGCATATTAAGGTGATGATAGGGCGACCCGCTAGGCCAGATTGTGCTTGGACCCATCAGCCCGGGCATTGGGGGTTGGCGGTGATTTAGGACACGAATATGCGTGCGAAGGCTGAGGTGAGGATGCTTCCGAGAATTTGTCAGCGGGATCACGACAACAGCCGCGCGGGCGGAGACTTGTCTTGAAGTTTGGCTCCGTGGAAGTCGGTGTACTGATGCCTTATATGGACTAGCTGGCGCTTGAGCGTTCAACAGTCTGGCGGTTATTTGAGGATGGAAGATGCTGGGTCAGATGGTCGTCCGTGGAGATGCGGCCGATGTTGAAGAGAAGGAAGGAAGTGAAGCTTCACGTGATGATGGTGATGATGCTCCAGGCAGCCACAGACCGACAGCGATACCGACTGACACTGCCTGACAGTGACTGCGAGATGCCGAGATAGCGACAGCCTGAGCAACAATGCAGTGGCAGGAACAGACACTGTAACGAAGGTCATCATCCATTTGCCGTCAGAATCAACACACAGATGTCAGACGCCCTTTCTGCCAGCATTGACCCATCCACGGAGAGATGTCCTTATCCTGCGGGAACATCACCTCGTATGGTATCATCTTTGATGCCTTGCTCACCATCAAATCAATTTAACGCTTCGACCCGCAATCCCCATCATCCAGCAAGCCCCTCAATGAAGCACCCCGGAGAATCAAAGATCATCCCCGGATTCCACAGCCGCGCGCGATTACAGCTCGAACTGAGGCATAGTCCGCAAATGTGCATTACACAGCAAACACAACTCCCCACCCTGACACTTATCATGTAGAGTAATGGCTGACAATTCCAAGCAGGCCTCAATTGTTGCTGATCAATTCTCTTAACCCATCTCATCCTGCCAGTGAATTCAAGAGTAATCTATATCCTTCTGTCCGCGTTGTTTACAAGGCGAAGGAGGATCTCAGAATTCGTGCTTCACTATGCGGAGAGCACTTTGAGCACCTCTGCGTCTGGAAGCGTCGTACCAGTTGGGGATGAGGATTACTAACGTCCAGAGGACGTCTCAATGACGAAATGCATCCAGGCAAAGTCGAGTGCGCGTCTACCCCTCCATCTTGCCTATTAGTACGCCTCGGGTACCCTAGAAAGCTGTTATCAGTCAATACATATCAATTTCACACTGCTCAGGTCGCCATGTCTTCAAAAGCATTCGCAGTCATCGCCGGCGTCGGCGCAGGCACCGGCGCCCAGATCGCCCGACGCTTCGCCCAGGAATACCCCGTCGCCCTCCTCTCCCGCACCCCGGCAAGCTACGAGGGGATCGTCAAGGAGATCAACGACAGCGGCGGCAAAGCCATTGGCATCTCCACGGACACGTCGAGCGAGGATAGCGTCAAGTCTGCTTTTGACACTATCAAGCAGACGTACGAGGGTGCCCCGTGCGCGGCTGCCATCTACAATGCATCGGGCGGCTTCGTGAGGAAGCCATTCCTGGAGATGAAGCTGGAGGATCTTGACAAGGGCTGGGCGACTACGGTGTAAGCTTTCATCATGAACCTCGACACTCACCTGTATGTTCAACGGTCACTGATACCCATCACAGAAAGGGCGCCCTCATCTTCTCCCAAGCCGCCCTGCCCCTCCTCCTTCAACACGCCAAAGACACATCCGCCTCATCCCATCCGCCAACCCTCATCTTCACCGGCGCCACCGCCTCCATCAAGGCCAATGCCCAGATGTCCACCTTCGCCGCTCCCAAATGGGCCCTGCGAGCCATGAGCATTTCCCTCGCCAAGGAATTCGCGCCTCAGGGCGTCCACGTCGCCCACGCGGTCATCGACGGCGTCATCGACATTCCCAAGTCACAGGAGATGCTGAAGGATGTGCCGTGGGAGGCGAGGCTGGGCCCAGAGGATATCGCGAAGACGTATTGGGATTTGCATACGCAGAGCAGGAGGGGGTTTACGAATGAGGTGGAGATTCGGCCGATGCATGAGAAGTGGTAGATGCTGTAGCGGACGGGGGCTGGTAGATCCCCGGGCGCCCAGTCACCTCACCTCAGAGTTGAGGTTCAGAAGGAACACAGACGCTGTCAATGCAAACTATGTGTATCATGGAGTAGAGGTTCATCAGATCTAGGCATCTGGTGAGAAAAATGTAACCCAATCTGGGTCGGCATTCGGCACCTAGCACCGCCGGTCGGCGCGGTGGATGGTAGGCAACATGGTTTGCGTAGGTACCTTGGGCAGGGGATCAACGGCACACCTAGCACTGGGAAGACTGCGTAATCGATGCCGATGGTGCCGGCGAAGCTTCGTGTGCCGACTGTGACCTTATGGCAACATTTATGTTCCAAGTGCACTAAGATTTGTCACATTTTTGAGTCTCGAACCGTGAGCTGATGCAATCAAGGTACAGGGTGGCTCAGATGGCTGAGGGCACTTGGCATGACGCGCCGTGGCCCTCGACAGCACGCATAAGGTAAGGTACCTACCTACTACCTAGCTGTGGACGGTGATGTCAGATATGTTGTACTGGCCACCTTACCCTGCACATCTCCTGTCCTACAGAGCGTCGTTGCACATCCGCCTTGACTCGGCTCGCGATGCTCGTGTCAGTGCGCGTCTCGTGAGCTGCTTGGCATCCAGGAGCCGCCGGCGTCATGTGCGTGGGGTCAGCCACCATCAACGGCGACGAAAGCAGCGAATCCCCCAAGAGAGAAAGGATTCCTTTGAAGCAAATTATCGTCGTCACCGTTGGTGCGGGGCCGTTTTATCTATCTGGACGAGCGGAGGATGGAAACTCAAATCACGGACAAAGATGAAGCACAAGGTTATCACACGGTGAAACGTCCTCGTTACTCAATCTGTACACGGACGGCGATGTGGTTTTACCTTTAAGAATGTGCGACACGGGAGAATGGACGATGCGCATAGAGAAACATGGAAGCAAAATCGAATATTCGCAATCGCACAGACTCGAGAAAACCAGTTCAGGTTGGTCAAACGAAGCACTGTCTCCCCCCAAAGGCCAAGGAATGAAGCATTCCGCTCGCGTAGGCAGCTGGATGGAGAAGTCGTTGCATGACGGCATGATGCAGCGCGGGGCAGCACATCACAACGAATGACAAGGCCATGATAAGCTCGCGATGATGGGGGAGAGGCTCTCGTCTACTTTAGTGCGTCCCCGCGTCTCCTCTATCAATCACACGGTATGTGCCCCGAAGGACTTCGTAGGCGAAAGCCAATAATCAAACGGGCCTTGATGTTCGCTCATCGGTAGCGTGTGTGTGTTGAGCCTGTTGAGGCAAGCGAAGAAACTTGGTGGGTGGTGCAGGGAGACAGAAAGTGTGGGGGAGACGCCGGGGGTTCCGGATTCAGAGACGTGGCTGTTTGTGACTGACTCCCAATTGCAGCTAAGTTGCATTGGATGTTGATTACCTGTACAGTGTCCTGTGAATCCAGCGACAGCGAGTCAGGTGACAATAGTGAGTGCCAAGGCTGCGTCTCAGCTTTCGGAGGCCAGCGTCTGACAGGGTTGGAGTGGGAGAGATTGGGGGCGAGGATGCCAGAGCGGGATGGCCCTGATCATCGTTGCCTGGCAGGGTAGGTGGACGTGGTCATGTATGTGGCAAGGTGGTGGTGTGGTCAGAAGTGATGGTGGTGCGGGAGACGCTGCGCTGCGCTGCCCTTGCGCGGGGGGCAGATGCGAGATGGAGGACACGACGCTATTCCCGAGATTGGAGCGAAGGGTTTCGTGTCGGAAAGTATTCGACTATGGAGAGTTGGAACGATGGTACTTTGTACGGCGGGCGGGATCGATTGATACGAGAAACTCTGACATGTCTAACAGGACGCGTAAGGCTGGTGAGGGTCAAGGGAAGCCGATAGCCAGCATTCGTGGCAGTGATACCCAACCGGGCGCCCCCATGTTGGACCCTGATCTGGCTATGATGATCGAGAGAGAATACGTGCCAGAGGGATCCTGGTACAGGAGCCGTAAGGATTGCCAACTGGCGGCATCCCATTTGTCTACTGGGTCGCGAAAGAGAGCAAGCTGGGCAACAATGCAGCTGAAGACTGAGACAAGGCTTGCATTGAACAAGCAAAAACTGGCGTTTCTGGTCTGCCCTCACAGGCACTCTCGTGTCACGACACCCTCAGCCCTCTGCGTCAAGCCGGACGGTCCATTCCAGCGCATGGCCTGGTGCATTAGCCGCTAGCACGGCGTACTCCGGACTGTTTGCCAGCGCAGCGGTAACGCCTGCAGGGTCCCAGATCGCTGGCAAGGTCAGGTGTTCGGGCAGCCATGTTAGTGCATGGGGGCCTGTAACCTGTTCTCGTACTTGAACCCCCACCACTGATGGGGTCGCTGATAAGGATCGCTTAGCAGGAACCTGGACTTGGAGTTGAACATCTCCCAGTGCCATCCCAACTGTTTGCCGGACACTCCAGCCCAGCCCAACGGCACCACAGCCAGTGCTACGATACCTAAACAATGCTAAACAGTGCTATAGTTAGTACAGTTTGAGTGCTACAGCACTAACCTTCAGTGGTGAGGTCAGGTCTGAGCGCTGAGGTTGCACTGGGCTCTAGTGGCCGACGACCTTCCTCCGTGGTGTCTGACCTTATCTCATACTTTACCACTAGCAGTGCAACGGCAGCGATACAGCGCTGTCGTCCAGGGCTTGCTTGCCCAGGTAGGGAGTAGGCTCAGCTTATATGCCACGCGCCCCGGGGCCGTGACCGCCAACCTCCAGTGATATCGGCTTGTGCCTCCTGTCACTCCTGATAAGACGCCCTTGAAAGATCCCCAGACTTGAAAGATAATGAATCCCCATAAACACCACGTCCTCCTCGCCTCGCCTCGTATCCTGTCGTCTCCATCCTCTTCACCTTCATCACCATCGCCGTCCAACTCCAACCGACCTGCATCCCATCTCTCGACCACTGCAAGGCACCGCCCTGATTCTCTGCCACTGCGTCACCTCACAGCCTCCACCCCCCTCGACTTACGTACAAGCAACTCCCACCACACGCGACCGACGACCCAGCAGAGTCAACAAGTCCCACCAAAAGGACCCTAGGCCACTGCATCCTGGCCACCCCGACTCCGGCCCTTGGCTTCCTGACCCTGGCTCCATCCCCCGGGGGTCCGGTGCGCATCCCTTCCAGAAGCACGCACCCCAGCATCAGCATGTCCACCGCCTGCCTCTAGCTGCTCCCGAGCCCTGCCAGTGGCCCTCTGTGCGACAGGCCGAGGCCTGCGCCTGTCTCTGCGCCTGCGCCATGATGTCCCCTACTTCCTTCAAGTATTCCTCCCTACCTCGTCAGCCGCCCAAGACATCCTCACCACACTCCTCGTCCTTTCATTCTTCGACTTTGACACGCCAACTCGAATCCTACACGCTCTCCTCTTCGCGTCCTTCCTCCTCGACATCATCTACGCCTCCACCACCAACCTCGCGATACGCCACCCAACAACTACCATCACCACCTCCTACACTGCCCAGGACGATTCCTACGACGCCATCCTTTCATCTTCAGCGTCACAGACGTGTCACAAAGTATGAACACGGCAAGCGTGACAACACCACAGTACACGTCGCCCCCGTGCTATCCAGCTCTCCTCCTGCGCACCTCCATGAAACCATGGCGAAGCGCAAAGACAGACGAGAAACAACCTCCCTCGCCCCTTCGTCTCCTCCAACCGCTACCACCGACATAACCATTCGCCCAAACACGCCAACGAGCCCTGTTCAAATCCCCAAAGCCAGCAAGAGGAACCATGTCCATGCATCGCGACCACAGACGCATGGTCGACGGAGGGCAAAGGACGTGCACACACCCAACTCCATCTCGCCTTCCATGGCGGCCCTCCTGGCTGTCACTGACATCCCTCGCTCCCGCCGTGGATCGCGACGCTCTCGCAAACCCAGCCCGGACAAGCCTCTGACCGTCGAGGACATCTTCGATGAGCGTCAGGTTTCCGAGAAGGAACTGAGCTGGTCGCTCAGCCGCGGCACCTTGGACATGCTCCTAACGCCGCCCGAGCATCTCGTTGAAGATGATATGAGCATCAGCGACAGCAACGTTGGATCTGCTCTTTCCATGCGTACCATCTCTGTCGATTCAATCCCTTCTCTTGGGGAATCATTTGCTACGGACCATATCTCCTCCGTCGATACGCCGAGTCGTTCGTCCTCGAGGAGGAGAAGTTCAGGTCCGGTACGGAAGGTCATGGAGCCCATCTCCTCACCTCCCGAGCAAGTCGAGGACCACCCCTTGGCATTTGCCGGCCTCGATGTGGACGATTTCGACTCCGAGTTCCTCGGTCAGCCGCTTGAAGCGGTGCCCGAGCGACAGCCTGCTGCGCCGTTCAAGCCGTTACGATCCGTTTTCAAGTCAAACCTCACGGCGTCACTTCGCGCACTACGATCTGCTGCCAAATCATTCTCGGCCATCAGCTTCGCGACGGTGCCGTCGGAGGCCCTGCTCACACGGTCACTGCTTACGATGGACCCCAAGGTTCCTTACACGGATGAGAGGATGCCGCCTGTCACGGACGACATGCCATCCGCGGAGGTGCGACGCTATCTCAACCCCTCGACAAGCTCGCATCACGAAGCACTGCCAAGTTCGACGCCCGCGCCGGGATCATTCTCAGCATCCATCCAAATGCAGACGTACAAGATCCAGCGCTCCCGTTCGCCCTCACCGACTACGCACAGCTCGTACCCTAACGCCTACCTGCAGCCACCGCCTGCTGGGTCTGACCGGTCATCACAGCAACCACCTGCCGGTCCTGTACACCCTGGCATGCGCCAGCGTGAGATGCGTGAGAACCCCGATTTTATCCGAATTGCTGTCATGGAAATGGCCATGCGCAAACAGGGCAAGCTGGACGACCAAAGACCTGGCAGGGCACGTTGGGCCCTTCCGCCAAGAAAAGCCGTCCTCAAACCATACGGCGTCAACCGAGATGGCGTCCCCCAGCGATGGGTCCCTTTGACGGTTTGAGAGCGACCTGGAATTTTTTCTCGGCACACGAGCAGCAATCTATCGAGTCAGCATCGCGGAACTGGTGTCATCTTCGTGGGCCCCCAGAAAAAAAGAGCAGAAATTGCCAGGGTCTCTGTCTTGGGCATCTATGCGTCCTGCGACTCGTGCGACGATGGAGCCAGCCTCGGTCGTCGTGCAGTGGAAGAGGGAGTGAGTCGCAGGACGGGACGTGCCACGTCATGACAAGGGCAGGAGGACCCCCTTGGCGCACTGGGGGTTTCGTGGTGGGCGGCGGCCAACCCTTCGGAAGCGATTGCACCAATGGCGCCGTTCCCGATCGACAAAAAAACGTCAGGCCCATCAGTGGCGTGCAAAATTTGCTCCGATGGAAGGTTGCGGCGAACCTTCTTCGGGTCCCCATCATTACGACGGGATCTGGGATCCGCCTTCTCTGTTTGACTTCCCAGCAGGGCCTTTTGCGAGATCCATGGTGAACCTTGAACAGGGTCCACGAACGATAACAGGGAAATGCCACCTTGGAGACTGGCGTGACATAGGCCCAGCGACCTTGTGCGCGATCCACCAGATTTACCGTCCCGATGGGGAAGGAGAGCTGACAGGTACCAAGACCATGGTCGCACGCACACGGATGGAGGAATCTTGCAAATGGATCTATTGAATTGGACCATGCAAAGCAATTCGGCAGCGGATATAGGCGAGACGGGGGACAATTGTCCGGCCTGGCTTACTTCGTGTCACGGAATCCATGCGGAATCTATACGGCGACCGCGAACCCCCCACCGATCAACGATACTGGCCAAATGCCTCAAGGCGCCTAGGCGCGCAGGATTCGGCTCGGCAGGCCATTGATCTCCGACAACGGAGAGCGAACCGCGGAGGAAGAGTCACAACGGCTCGCTTGAGCTGCTATTTCCGCTCAAGGCGAAGCGAGGCGATGATGGATTATTTTGCATGGCGGGAATGAAGGCGCATTTGGGAGTTTTGTGACGACGAGCGAGCGCATTTGCATCTCAACATTTTTTTTTTTAGCGCTCTTGGAGCCTTGGAGGACACGTTTTGGGCATAAACGGATGGCCTTCACAGCACACACACACACACACACACACACACACACACACACCGACTTTGGCTTTTTCTTTTCTTTCTCCATCCTGCTTCCCTTTGTTTTTGAATCATGGCATGCCTTTGTTTTTCCCCCTCGACACACATTTTCCGCGGGATGCATGCATTAGCGAAAGGAAAGAAGAGCATGACTACGGGACACCCCGCCTTGGGAGTTTGGGGGATGATCTTGACCGGTGTTTTGTGGATTTGATTGCGTGCATGCGGTCGGTGGGATATTCCGCTGTGCCCTGCTTAGTTTGAGACAAAGGGTCCCTTGGTACATCATCCGAACCCCATAAGGGTCTTTATGCAGATTTCACAATCAGAATGGAAAAAGTACTGCAAGGCCCCGTATGTACATGGTGATGAATTACGATGACTACTAGTGGCTACTGTGGGATCCAATGGATATGCAGCTTTTTCAACTGGTGACTTTGGTTCTGGATCCCTCGGGGTTCGTGTGCAGAATGGCAGAGGCCCTGAAAGCTTGTCGATCAAGCCAAGAACGAGGAGTTCCTTTTTTTTTTTTGCCTTGACATAGAAGCCCTGAGGACATTCCTGTTTGGGTAGGTATCGACGGTAGTTGGGCTAGGTAGGGGGGGGGGGGGGGAGATGTAGATCGTCGAACATATTATGTGTGTGGGGGTGGTTTTCTTTATTTGACAAGGTAAAGAAAGGGGAAAGTTGGGGGCGCTGGAGAAGAAGAGTATGTGACTGGATAGGAAGGAGACGGATGGGTGGGATGAGACAGAGATCGAGTGAGGGGGGAGCAATGTGAAGAGTGACTGATTACCTTACATGGTACGATATTGATGGATACTGTAGAGTTGTGGGATGGATATGGGGGGGGGGGGGTGAGGGTAGGAGTGAAGGAGAAAGAAGGGCTTGGGCATTTCATCTCGAGGAGGCGGTCAAGGAGATGGGGGTTTATCGCGGGATTCAGTTGAATGTGACCTGATTTGTATCCAGCTGTATTGGACTCAGGCTATCTCGCGGCTCGTCGGTAAAGGTGACAGTGGTCCCCACGAGAGGGGGTTCTAATCAGATCTGACAGAGCGGTCTAGATTCAATCGCTGTCTTAAGGCTTGAGGTTATCTTGCGTGGCGGTGTGTTGCGTGGAAGCACTTTGAGTTCTGTGAGAGAAATACATCTGAAGCATGCTGGCTGTATGAGGCAGTTTCCAGGAGTAACAGTGCCAGCAAGTAGTAGTGACTGCTGTATCTAAATCACATCATCATTGAAGCCGCTCGTCTTGGCTTCCCGCAAGATGCTGTCTTCACGCCTGATATCCAGTGATCGTCATCCCCATTCTGACCGCTAACATAACGATCGCCATCTCTTTGACCAACACGTCACTTCATGACCAACGCGTGAGCCGTCCCTCTCATCAGCCATTCAAGGTAGCAAGCACTTGGCCGTCTCGTTCTGTCCCGGCTGGATCTCCCCCCTCTGCTGCGCATCCAAATGCGCCCTCGCCACATAACTATTCGCAGGGAACCACTTATCCAAGAACGGCAGCAACTCCTTCGCCCCGGGCGTATGCCTCCAATCCCGCATCAGATCCATCACGATCGAGAAGAAGCTGACCATCTGCACGCCCGCCTGCGCCATGCGGTCGTTGGCCGTGTCGCGCACCAGGGCCGTCGTCGTCCCCGAGGCCTCAACGTTGGCGAAGACGGAGTAGCCTTCCTCGCGGAGGGAGAGGGCGAGGAAGGTGGTGCAGACGTCGGTGACGATGCCGGCGAGGATGATCTGCGACTTCTTGGCGGCGCGGACGGCGGCGCGGAAGTCCGGGTTGTCCCAGGCGTTGACTTCGCCGTGTCGGCGGATGATGGGTGCGTCGGGGTACATCTCGGCAATCTCCACGGGCAGGCGGCCGTTTGGACCTAGGTTGTGTGTGTCAGTTGGGATTGCTGTGATGATACTTTTGCGAAGCTTGGTAGGGACGAACCTTCTTCCGCGGAGGTGGTCAGAATGACGGGGATGTCAAAGACCTGACCGATGGCGGCGTGCGCAATCATATTGTGTCGGTAGAGTGCCGGCTCAAAGTCATTGACAAGTTGGTAGAGACCAATCTGATGATCAACGACGAGCAGAAGCTGTGGACACTATTAGCAGCGTGCACTGTGTGGAACGCTGTCAGAGAGACAGTGACATACAGCATCATCCTTGTCGAGTCTCTCAAACTTGAAGCCTGTCTTATGAGTCAATTCTCTGGATCGAACACGAGAAGTTGACAGAACACCTCTTACCGCTGTGTCCGGTTGCCGAGGCTGCAGTGGCCAAGCTGGAGGCAAGGAGGAAGTTGGGGAGTCTCATGATGAGAAGATGGTTGGTGCGATGAAATTCGACTACAAGTCAATGGCTCTCAAGGTGGCTGGTCGATACTGTTGCTGTTACCTCCATGCATCCGGCTGAGGGTGTCCCAAGGCTCTTATTTATACATCTTCTCCTTTTCTTTGCTGTCAGTGGCGGACCTGCAGAACAGAAAGTCGTACCGCAGCTCACATCTCTCGTTCAAGAAGAGCGGAGCTTGATGTCACTCACAGACTCGCGGGCGACAAGCCATTGCGTCGGCTCAAGACGAAATGGGCGACAGCTGGTCGCATATGCATCACCTTGCACCAGCCACCTGCGATAATCTCGCAAAGTCATCTTTGAGTCAGCATGGGCAGCCCGAGTGTCTCCGCGAGAAAGGATGAAGCCTGTCGCTAGAATGCAGCTGCTCAATGCTGGATGTAGTCTGTAGTCCGGTGGTATCGCAGCAGAGGTGGAGGTTGGTGACTGAAGCTGACTCGCCAATGCGGCTGCAGACAAGGGACAAGACACGGAAAGTCTGAGCAATGGTGGGCAAACGTTGCATCAGAGCCATGATGTTGGAGGATCCTGTCCGGCCTTATGCCAAAGAAGCAGTTGTGGCTTACATAGAGCTGGTCGGGACATCGGATGCAGAACCAGTCGCATAGCAGCAAAGGGCACCATAGCTGCGGCAGAAGTCTCTACGCAGGTCAGGTACGCATGACAGGACCTTGGTCGAGAAGCTGCCGTACAGAAGAGGGTAGCAGTGTGGCTGAACCAACCGGAGGTGAGCCTCGTTGCGACACGGCATGTCGTATCCCACCTTGCATCTCATCAACGAGGTATGTCGTAAATCCACATGCCTCAGGGTACGGGATTCCTGACTATGGATCTGGCAACGAAAACACCGCTGAGCAGGGATTGCTGGGTCTTATGACCTGATTTCTGATCGCACTTGGACGTCAACCAAGGACTGTGCTGGAGGCCGCAGATAGACATGTGGCCCAGGCTATGGGTCCCGAGATGAGTTGTTGCCCAGTGGATCGCGAAGATGCTGCTCCAATATTCACTCCCGTCGAGTGAAGTCGTGATGTGAGCTGTGGATTCTTCCTCATAAAACTCGTAAAAGGTACCCATTGCGTAGCCTTGCGTGATCAGATCCACGGACATATCGTGTATCGGAACCTGTCCGTAACATACTTATCAGCCTGGTTTAATGTGTTTCTCAACCAAGGCCCGCGACGCGGGGTTGTGCTGTGCTGCCTTGCTGACCCTAAACAGCTGCCTGCGATCAGGCGCCCACATAGTAGCTGGTATAATTGAGCTGGATGCAGTGCCATGATACGAGGCAGAGGGCATTATCTGTATCCGAATCATTGTCTTGACAACTGAACTAAAGCAACGTCTTTGCAATGTCTTCTGTCGCCGAATCGAACCTTGTCGGGTACGACGCTGCCGAGCTACAGGACATGCTTTCGAGTGGCCACACAACCAGCATACAGCTAGTGGAACAATTCCTGGCTCAGATTGATCGACATGACAGGACTGGGAAGAATCTCAATGCCGTGATAAGTACCGCGCCGCGTGACAGCCTTCTCATGCAGGCCCAGCGCCTCGATACGGAGCGCCAGAAAGGGACGCTGCGTAGTCGTCTCCACGGGATCCCTGTCTTGGTCAAGGTTTGACGCTTCCAGACTCAGTCTTCTCGCACATGTTGCGCGCATAGGCAGTCGAAAAGGTGCGTGACTAACCAGACTGTGGGCGATGGCAGGATGCGGTCGTGACTGGTCCGGAGCTCGGCATGCCCACAACGGTGGGCTCATGGGCACTTTCGATATTGACGCCTCGCAAGAATGCAAAGATCATTGATCAGGTGAGAAAGTCCCTGATAGCCAGTACAATGTCCTGACTCATGGTCGGTAGCTGATCGAAGCTGGTGCTATCATACTGGCCAAGACAAACTTGACTGTAAGCGCGTACGCCAGGGACCATATGTCGCGGCACGTTGTTGATCCAGAGATTAGGAGTTCTGCGGCCTAAAGTGAGACTTCTTTCGACCTTGGTCCTATTCGATTCCTGGAGTTCAAATCTCTGAAAAACAATAGGTCGAATGACACGCCGGTAGGATGGAGTGCATACGCTGGGCAAACCAATAGTCCATATCGCAGAGAAGACCTTGAGGATGAAGATCAGCCGGTGAGCCACATTCATCACGTTCGAAATTTGACTTGTGAACTCAACAGCGGTCCAGTTCGCCGGTGGCTCTTCGTCAGGAACTGCTGTAGGCATTGCTTCTGGATTCGCCCCTCTCGGTATTGGCACCGAAACATCGGGCTCAACAGTGTATCCCGCGAGCCTTAATGGGCTCTATGCGATGAAGATTGGTCGGGGCAAAGTGTCCACAGATGGGGTCTTTAGGCTCAGCCGGGACTTCGATGGGATTGGCGTGATGGCACGAACGCCGGCTGATCTAGCAGTGCTTGCTGAGGCAGTCATGATGCCGAAGGCTCTAGCCCATCTGGCAGGTGGTCTCATTGCACGTGTCGACGATGCAAATGCTCTAGATCTGAGAATTGGGGTCGTTCCTCATACGTGGGGGATGCCAGAGGATACGATCAAGCGGAAATGGGGTCTGCCTCAAGTGGTAAGCTTTTCTGTGGTCCCGTCGAGTCGAGTATGAAAGCTAAACAGGCTATGCAGGTCGCCAAGTATGAAGGCATGGTGAATAGATTCATAGAAGAGGGTGCCAGCATGGTCTACCCCCTCGAGGTTGCTGATGCCGATACTTTGAAGCACAAGGAGAACGGCCTTGTCCAGGTGGCCTGTGAGTACACAGTCGCGAGATTTGCTGCTTGCAACTGACCATGGGTACTGTAGATTACGAGTTCCCGTCCTTGATCAAAGAGTTCCTGGAGAACTTCGAGAATCATTCAGGAATCGAATCACTAGAGGACATCATTACCTGGAATGAGAAACACGCAGATAAGGCCCTGCCTGCTCGTAAGTGTACCCGCGAGCCATGGCAAACTCATTAGGAAGCTTCCGCTGACCGGCATGTCTTAGCTCGCACGGGTCAGACTGAGCTGTACAAGTGTCTGAAGAGCTCACTGACACCTGAAATCCGGGATGAAACCATGACAGAATTGCAGAGGTTGGCAGACTCGGGTGGCATGGGCAAGGTGATGGCCGATCAAGGAGTGGATGTCGTTGTGGGCGCTTCGGACTCGACTCTGATCATGTTCGCAGCCTGTGCAGGATGGCCCATTGCGACATGCCCATTGGGCAACCTCGATAGGAACGGACAGCCTTACGGAGTGTTTGCTACAGCCAAGTCGGAAGAGTACTTGTTTCGCTTCATGAGCTGTTGGTCCAGAACGATGCAGGCGGCTGATGGACCCTCACTGCATGGCGAAGACGGTGCATAGTCGTCGAGATATTTGACGAGCGTTGCTTAGTGGTAAACTTATCAAACCCATATCTTAAAGAGAATTGGGTGGATCAACGTCGTCCATCAACAGATCAATAGATCCTACATGCTATGTTGACGTCGGAAGAAAGATCGTCAAGAGCTGAGGATGGGAGTTGCTCACGAAGCTGCCTAGCAATCGATAAGCCCCAGAGCGCCCGCCCAACGCGGGGCCCTGCGAGCAACCACCATGAAGCTCAACTCAGCTTCAACACCAACCCCCAACCATCAGCCAGCTTCGATTGCCCGCCTTGGGTGAACATCCAAGATGGAGTCCGCCATGAAATGCTGGGGTGCGTACTTGTGACAGGGCAGCTCCAGACCTCATACTAATGTTCACCTTCCTAGAGCTCGACAACAACGTGCAGCTCGTCGACCCCAAGCTCGATGCCCTCTACGACTACGACGAGGATGAGCACAAGGCGCAAATCGCAAGCCGCCCCTGGCTCCAAGACATCAATCACTTCAAGAAAGCCCGCATCAGCGCCGTCGCCCTCATCAAGATGACTATGCACGCCCGATCCGGAGGTAATCTAGAGATCATGGGCCTTATGCAGGGCTACATCGACGGCGACAGCATCGTGGTCACCGATGCCTTCCGCCTCCCCGTCGAAGGCACCGAAACAAGAGTCAACGCCCAGAACGATGCGAACGAATACATGGTCCAATATCTCGACTTGGCAAGGGCGCACGGGCGTCAAGAGAACATCGTTGGCTGGTACCACAGTCACCCCGGTTACGGCTGCTGGCTCAGCGGCATCGACGTCGACACACAGAGCTTGCAGCAAACATGGAACGACCCTTTTCTTGCTGTCGTCATCGATCCTGACCGTACTATCAGTGCCGGAAAGGTCGAAATCGGCGCGTTCCGCACGTACCCTCAAGCCAACAACCCCGGCAGTGTCGCAACAAACGCCGCCACCGCTCCCGACGTCACATCCGATGGCTTCCAAGCGGTTCCGATGGACAAGATTGCCGAGTTTGGCGCACACGCGAGCCGCTACTACAGCCTAGAAGTCTCACACTTCAAGAGCACCCTGGACGCGCACCTCCTCGAGCTGCTCTGGCACAAGTATTGGGTGCAGACCCTGAGTCAGAACCCACTCGTGAGCAACCGCGAGTACGGCAGTAAGCAGCTGCTTGACTTGAGCTCAAAGATCCGCGAGGCGACGACGTCTATCTCAAGGTCGCGTGGTGGTCAGATGTCCAGTGGCAAGGCGCTGGATCGGTCCATCGACAAGCTGGCTGCCGATGCGAACCTGCTTGCGTCGAAGGAGAAGTCGAACTTGATGGCGGGGGATGTCAAAGCGAAGCTCTTCAACGGCCTTGGCTCGGGGAGTGCTTAGAGGTATCACGATGACTTGGCGGACTAGTGGCCTAAGGGGAATCCTCGAAGAACATTCTACGGAAAGGGCATGCAACCGGCGTTTGGAGGATGATTTCCATGACTTTTTTTACATGACACGCGATGAATGACAAGATTCTCTCAGTAATGATCGCTCTGATGATTCTGCTAAAATCAGGTGCTGAACTGTTTGTCCAGAGATCTGCCTTTCTATTATACACATCCTGAGGCATCTCATGCGCCCATCACAGCTTGGCCTTAACCTGCCTCGCCAGCATATTCTTCACCCACTTACTCTTTGCCTCAATCGAAGCCACCGATATGGGACTCGTCGGAACCAGCCCATCAAACACATGGAATCCGCCCGGCCACACGTGGAGCTCGCACTGAACACCGGCTTTCCACAGATTGCTCGCATACGCAACGCACTCATCGCGGAAGACTTCGCATGACCCGACCGAGATGAACGAAGGCGGCAGATCCGACAAGTCTGTACAGCGCGCGGGCGCAGCGTACTGGCTCACACCGTCCCTGCCGGCATTCGGGCCCAGGTAGATTCCCCAAGCCATGATGTTCGAGTCACGCGACCATGTGCCCTCGCCGACGAACTGCTTGCTCGAAGTGGTGCTGTTCCTGTCGTCCAGCATGGGGCAGTCGAGAAGCTGGCCCACGATCTTAGGCCCTTGCTGGTCCCGCGCGATGAGTGCGAGGGCTGCCGTGAGATTCGCACCCGCGGACGAGCCAACGAGCATCAGGCGATCAGGGTCCATGCCCAGCTCCGAGGCGTGCGAGCCGACGTATTTGAGGCCCGCCCAGGCATCGTCGACGGCAGCTGGGTAAGGATGCTCTGGCGTCAGGCGGTACTCTACCGTGACGAGGATCGCACCGGCGGCTTTGGCGAACTGCAAGAACTCTTTTGCGCTCGTGAAGCGATTGCCGCATAGGAAGCCTCCGCCGTGTGTGTAGTACAGCACTGGAAGCTTCGTGTTGCCCGCGAGGACAGGCCCTGCGTTGGCGGCTGTGGTGGGACGGAAGATGGAGATTGTGACGGGACCGGCGTGCCCATTGACCTGGCGCTCTTCGTGAGTGTAGGGTTCTCCTGCGAGAACGTCATCGGCGGTAGCTTGTGATGGAGGAGCCTGACGCATGAGGGGGATGAAGTCGCGGGTGATGTCTTTGGGTGCTGGGTAGACGTCGAGGAAGGCGGCCATTTCCGGGTCATATGCGGGCTTTGCAACTCTTTTCGACGATGTCGCCGATGTGCTAGATTTGTTCGACATGGCGAAGACTGGCTTTAGGCTGCTTCAAGGAAAAGGCTCACGTCTGGTGAAGATAGAGGAAGACAGTCGTCCTAGGCCTCAGGTATACCAGGTGGAGGGTTTATCGGTCTAGATCCTGACAAGAGAAGAGAAGAGCCTGGGAAAGTCCCAGATTTGCTGCGGCTACAGCGACTATAATGGTCCCTGGGCCATGCTAAAGCTCTTCAGCTTCGAGACCCCGCAAGATCCATCATGTTTCCACGCATCCTAGGCTCAGCTGAGAGCCTGGGACAGCTTCAACCGAGAGTACAAGGGTAGCTCGGGAGTAGAAATCCGGGGTCCAGCTCGGGAAGTGTGGGCCTGGGGTCACGTAGGGGGGGCTTTATCCTTGGCTATCGATCAGATGGGGTATCGCGTCTCGTTGGTGGCTTTTGTGTCGCGTCCACTGCATCGTGGTCGTTGGGGTAGTCGTCGGCTGTCAGATCCCTTGACGCCTTGGGTTGGGAATGCGATTCATCTTGTGAATGTGGCTGCAACGCGGTTCGACGTACACCTACCTTACCTTACGCAACAGACAGTACATGTCTGCAGCCTCACACTCCTCTCCCTTGCGCCTGTCACTGTGACCAGTCTCAATAACCCCACTGTACCTAGGTAAGGTAGTCTGCATATCGTCGGCAGTAAGGAACGTTTCCAACTTGCAATACATCCCCTTCCTCGAGCACCTGCACAACGCCGTGGCCAGCCTTCACACAGAGACCAAGACCGCGAATAAAGCCACCGTACAAGTGGCAAGCAACATTCCAGACCAGATGACCACCAGACAGAGCTTGATATAATAGAACGCTATAGACATCATATAGAACTCGGATGCTACGCAGAGAGCTAATAATATAGCTAAAAAGGGCTTCGAAACCAATAAGATGACGCTCAAGATGGTCAGGAAGTCGAAAGCACTTTTCGACCGAACATTTGATCAGAGATGATTTAGCCAATGACGGTTTACAACACCCTTCATCGCATTTTACGACAGTGGCCCACAAATGAAATATTATTTATCCTCTGCGATTACGCAAGCTCTCAATGATAACTCCTACCTAGCAATAGTAGACAGGAGCCGTCTTGACATTACCAAGCAGTGTCCAGGGGAGAACGTGCCTCACTCCCATCTCAGCCAAACAAAACCCCTTCTAAGCACTCAATCATTTCGTCGCCCGAACCAAAGATTCGATCCAGCAGTCCTGTGCATTCTCGCACTCCCGGTACCCTCATGAGGTTGCCTAAAGCTCTCCTGCAAGCCGGCGCAGTGACCTGAAGCCTGATTGGGCCGTCGCCTGCTAGTGCCCGACACTCTTGGGGCAGACGCGAAGTACACTCGGCATCCAAAGCATTTGATACACACTGCAGCATCTCCGAACCTGTCCAGCGAAGAGCATTCGTGGAAACCGCACAGTCACTGGCTGCCCCGACCTGACTGTCCCAGCATTCTCGACTATCGCGAGTGGGTCCGAACGCTGCGGGCAGTCCTTCAAGTCGGGCACAGGCGTCTGGCAGAGGAGGACAGATCCGGGGTGGTGCATTGGGGTTGCATGTCTCGAAGTCTGTGGAGGTGGTGACAACGTCTCGGAGCTGGAAGGCATTCTGCAAACAAATGAAGGTGTCGTCGCCCGACTGCGAGCTGCCTGCCTCGAAGCATTGGTTGGCCAAGGTACCCAAAGCCAGGACGTTCAGAGAGTTCTGGCACCGGTCCAACTCAACAGGCCTCGGGATCGCCTCATTCAAGCGGAGGCCAGCGCAAGCCAGAGGGAGCTCCGTGATACATTGCTTTCGGAAGAAAGTGGTGATGCAGTTGAAAGCATCCCGGCCTGCAGTCTGTAGTTGGATATCCGTGGCTACACACGATCCGAGTTCACCAATTGCATACACTCCAAGACTACCAACACACAAGGCCGCCTGGAGAGGGAATCTTATGAGTGAGACTCCCTCCAACTCTGCGCACGACTGAGTGATTTCCGAAGCGCAATACTCTTCGTTCGCTGGCTGGGTCACAAGGCACTCCGTGACGATGGGTGCTGGGGTTTCGGGTGTTGTGGCCGTCGCAATTGGTTGGGGTTCCGGAGTGGCAGGGCCTGGAGTGCCCATAGGCTCAGGGGACATCATAGGCTCAGGGGAGATGCTTTGTTCGGCATCAGGCATGCTTGAGGAGCCGGTGTCTGAGGGTGATAGCTCGGGAGTCTGAGTAGCGTCAGAAACCTGAGAAACACGAGTGGCATCTGAATCAGACTGAGCAGAGGCGGGCAATTGTCCAGAGGACGCGCCGTCCGCGTCCGAAGCAGTTGATCCCTCGCCAGCAGCTCCAGCACTAGAGGTGACGGAAGCAGCAGTGCCTGAGCTACCAGCGGTTTGTCCGACACCAGAGTCAGGCCCAATTTGGGTCGCGCCAGTAGGTGTAAGGATGAGTTCTGCGCCAATTGTGTTGGTGCCTGTTGGCCGGAGAGTTACTGTGGTTGGAACAGAGCCAGTCCACGATCCTCCTGTAATAGTAGTCACAGGGCCACTAAAAGCTAACTGGGTACCAGTAGGAGTGAAGATGATCTCAGTGCCAATGGTGTTCGTGCCGCTCGGGGCAAGAGTCAGGGTAGACTCCCCAGGGCCTTCCCACGAGCCGCCATAGAGCGTGCTAACAGCGGTTTCAGGTTGTCCGACACCAGAGTCAGGCCCAATTTGGGTCGCGCCAGTAGGTGTAAGGATGAGTTCTGCGCCAATTGTGTTGG